>CM053032.1:257387670-257922670 GCA_028564925.1 Lithobates sylvaticus | reverse complement strand
AAGTTCATTGGAAGGCATTATAAAGCCACAGCCATGATCTGCAGAGACGAGCTGTAATAATACAGCAGAGCGCACTTTACAATGCCTTCTAGCTATAGCAATCTTATTTTATTGTGCACAGCTGTGCTACAGATTTCTATCTAGTTCAGCTATCTGCAGATTTTAAGGGAGACTTTTACCCCAGGAAGAAAATAAATGTGTGTGAATGAAAGTGTTTTATTTAAACACATACTATCTTTTCATAATAACTCTTGTTACCATTTTACATTCCTTCTAGGATTCTGCACAATTTTCTTTTAATGTGGTGATATATAGGCAAGGTAGAGTACACCCCTCCACTGGCTTTGAAACTAAAGGAGGAGCGGTTGGGTGGAGGGGAGGGTATTTTGGTGGTCAAGCTGGGGCTCAACTGTGTGTGTTTTACCACCCCCAGCCAATATTGTAAAGGGATTGCGCTATAAACCAGTCCCTAGGGCAGGAATATTGAATTCAAGCCCAGTCAGTAAAATGTTCTTTAAGTCGAAGTCCGAATCTTAAGTTTGTCCTATGACTCAGGTTGCAGTCATTGTATGTCTATCAATAGATGAGAAATATACAATTTCCATAGAATGTCAACACTATTTGTTCCCCGTCAGAGTGCTCCTTTACATCGGTTTCCCCATTAGAGTGCCCTCTTACATCATGTATCCTCATCAGAGTGCCTCTATAGTTTAGGTTCCCCCATCAGAGTGCCCCCTATAGATCAGGTGCCCCCCATCAGAGTGCTCCCCATAGACCAGGTGCCCCCCCATCAGAGTGCCCCTATAGATCAGGTGCCCCCCCATCAGCGTGCCCCCTATAGATCAGGTGCCAGATCGGGTGTCCCCCATCAGAGCTGCCCTCGCTACATCAGGTGTTCCCCATCAGAGTTGCCCCCGCTACATCAGGTGTCCCCCATCAGAGTTGCCCCCGCTACATCAGGTGTCCCCCATCAGAGCTGCCCCCGCTACATCAGGTGTCCCCCATCAGAGTTGCCCTCGCTACATCAGGTGTTCCCCATCAGATTTGCCCCCGCTACATCAGGTGTCCCCCATCAGAGTTGCCCCCGCTACATCAGGTGTCCCCCATCAGAGCTGCCCCCGCTACATCAGGTGTCCCCCATCAGAGCTGCCCCCGCTACATCAGGTGTCCCCCATCAGAGCTGCCCCCGCTACATCAGGTGTCCCTCATCAGAGCAGCCCCCACTACATCAGGTGTCCCCCATCAGAGCAGCCCCCACTACATCAGGTGTCCCCCATCAGAGCAGCCCCCCCTACATCAGGTGTCCCCCATCAGAGCAGCCCCCACTACATCAGGTGTCCCCCATCAGAGCAGCCCCCACTACATCAGGTGTCCCCCATCAGAGCAGCCCCCACTACATCAGGTGTCCCCCATCAGAGCTTTCCCCACTACATCAGGTGTCCCCCATCAGAGCTTTCCCCACTACATCAGGTGTCCCCCATCAGAGCTTTCCCCACTACATCAGGTGTCCACCATCAGAGCTGCCCCCCTCTACATCAGGTGTCCCCCATCAGAGCTGCCCCCGCTACATCAGGTGTCCCCCATCAGAGCAGCCCCGACTACATCAGGTGTCCCCCATCAGAGCTTCCCCCACTACATCAGGTGTCCCCCATCAGAGCTGCCCCCCTCTACATCAGGTGTCCCCATCAGAGCAGCCCCGCTACATCAGGTGTCCCCATCAGAGCAGCCCCGCTACATCAGGTGTCCCCATCAGAGCAGCCCCGCTACATCAGGTGTCCCCCATCAGAGCAGCCCCCGCTACATCAGGTGTCCCCCATCAGAGCAGCCCCCGCTACATCAGGTGTCCCCCATTAGAGTTGTCCCCCACTACATCAGGTGTCCCCCATCAGAGCTTCCCCCGCTACATCAGGTGTCCCCCATCAGAGAAGCCCCCGCTACATCAGGTGTCCCCATCAGAGCAGCCCCCCTCTACATCAGGTGTCCCCCATCAGAGCAGCCCCCCTCTACATTAGGTGTCCCCATCAGAGCAGCCCCCCTCTACATTAGGTGTCCCCATCAGAGCAGCCCCGCTACATCAGGTGTCCCCCATCAGAGCAGCCCCCGCTACATCAGGTGTCCCCATTACAGTTGCCCCCCGCTTTATCAGGTGTCCCATTAGAGTTGCCTCTTTACATCAGAGTGTCCCCATAGATCCATTAAAGTCCCCATCAGAGAGCAGGTGTCAGAATGCCCATCCCTAAATGTCAGTTGTGAACAGGGCACCTGTAGATTGGTAGAACAGTGTACTTTATAGATAAGTCCCTGGCAGGGGGGACCGGAGCTGGAGCTTGAAGAATAACGCCGGCTGCGGGGGGGTGGGAAATGGGGGCGGAGAAACTTGCTGAAGAGGGCGTGCGCACAAGTGACGTCAGAGGTTGCTAGGACGCCAGCGGTCTGGCAGGCTGAAAGTCCAGATGGGAGCATCATTCAATCCGGGTCCGGACCATGGGCCGCCATTTAACGAATGCTGCCCTAGGGAAATTGTCCATAAGGTGCACCTGAGCAGTTCAAATGAGCAGTGTAACTAAAACCACTAGATGGTGCAAGCATACCTTTGTGGAACACTTGAGGACAGTATTAACCTAAACCACTAGATGGCACAGACACACCCTTGTGGAACACTTGAGGGCAATATACACTCAAACCACTAGATGGAGCACATCTGTGGAACACATGAACTTGAAGCCTGTAAGACGGGAGAACGCAGGAAGTTCTAGGACTTAAATCCAGATACATTCACGTCCATAGGGGGGCGTAGCCTATTGTATTAGGGCGTGCATCCCAAAGCTTAAACAAAGGCTTTTTTTTCTGCAGCCTCAGCTGCACTGGACAGTAAATGAACGGAAAGTGCTTTGTGCTGAGCGACTTCCTGTTCATTCACCATGCTTCAGTTATGATTGATCACAGTGAGTGAGTGTGTTCATTTAGAAAAGGAAGGGGCCAGTAAATTACATATTTCCCCCATTCTCCATCCTTAAACATCCCCCACAGCGGGGGAGGAGGGAAGCCAACAGCACTGCAGTAGAGGGAATTGGCACAGCACAAAATGATTAGGGTAGGGTGTGCCCAGGCACACCTGGCGCACACCTATGTTCACGTTGCAATTCTATAACAAGCATGTGTTGGTGTGTGTGGTGAACGGGCACTGTAGTGCACTGCAGTATGTTTTTTTTTGTTTGTTTTTTTAATTCTCTTTACTGGTTTTTCAAAAGGGGTAACAGAATTACAAAAACAGAGCCTTGGGGGATTCGCTGGCTTGATAAAGTACCATGTAAACTGGTACCTAACAGGTTGTCTATCTAAACAATACTATTAGCGACAGAAAAAAAAACCCACAATGATACAAACAATAAAACACCACTGCTCAGTCACTCCATTTGGAGAATTAGACCCCTTTTACACTGCCAGCGTTTTTCAGGCGCTACAGCGCTAAAAATAGTGCCTGTATAGCGCCTGAAAAAAGCATCTAAATTCACTTGAGGGCTTTCACACTGGAGCGGTGCGCTGGCAGGGCGTCACAAAAAGTCCCGCCAGCAGCTTCCTTGGAGCGGTGAAGGAGCGGGGAACTCACCGCTCCTCCACCGCTGCTCCCCATTGAAATCAGTGGGGCAGCGTGAAATACCGCCGGCAAATGGCGCTCCAGCTGCATTTTGCGGGCGGATTTAAACCCTTTTCGGCCGCTAGCGGGGGGTTAAAACTGCCCCGCTAGTGGCTGAATAGCGCCACAAAAACTACGATAAAGCAGCGCTAAAAATAGCGCCGCTTTACCACCGACGCCCCCCGCGGCTCGGTGTGAAAGGATAGTGTGCTACTCATCTTCGATAGAGGTGTAGTTTCCCAAGAGGGAACTTTGGTACTAGGCCTAGAATACTAAGGATTCAAATATAGAGGGGTATCAGGATGTCTTAGAAGGTGTTAGCATGGATGGAGTCAAAGCTGTATCCTGGCCTAGGCCGACAAGGCCCAGGACTAGGGCAGCACTTTGCAGGGGGGCAGAGTCCCCGCTGGCTTGCGCTGTTAGTGTAGTGCCAGTTTTATGGGGCGGACTGGGCTGAGAGGCAAGTTAGTCTAGTGCCCCCATAAAGTGGCCGCACTGCCTCCGGTATGCGGGCGGCTGGCATTACACAACTGTGGGGGGGGGGGGGGGCCCCGCTTCTAATTTTGACTGTGTTTTCTGCTGCACCACTGGCATGGTTATATCTTCTTAGTCCTCTACAATTATCAGAAATTTGTGCTTAAAGTAGAACTATAGGCAACACTAAGGCCCCTTTCACACCTAATCATTTTTCAGGTGATACAGCGCTAAAAATAGCGCCTGTAATGCGCCTGAAAAAAGCGGGTCCTTTAACTCCAGTGTGAAAGCCGGAGGGCTTTCACACTGGAGCGGTGCGCTAGCAGGACGGTAAAAAAAGTCCTGCTAGCAGCATAATTGGAGCGGTGAAGGAGCCGTGTATTCACCAATCCTATACCGCTCCTACCCATTGAAATCAATGGGACACCGCGGGGATACTGCGGTAATACCGCCGGCAAAGCGGCGCTTTGCGGGTGGTTTTAACCCTTTTTTCGGCCGCTACCGGGGGTTAAAACCACCCCGCTAGCGGCCACATACCGCGGCTAAAACGACGGTAAAGCAGCGCTAAATATAGCGCTGCTTTACCGCCGCTGCCCGCACCGCCCCAGTGTGAAACCGGCCTTAGAGTAAGGGAGGGTTACAACCCCTGTCAGTTTTTTTTTCTACCATCCCTGTCCCATTGCAGAGATTTCCCTTCACTTCCTGCCCCATAGCCAAACAGGAAGTGAGAGGAAATCTATGAAATTTAATGGAATCCATTGCCCCCCCCCAGGCCTTCAGAACTAGTGTCCCCACTCGAAAATTTGAGGGTGGGTCTTAAACAGCAAGGGGTGTGGCCTGAACAGGAAGGGGCGGGTCATATTTATATTAGGAGGTGCATGAGTTTAGTCAGGCTTAGGGCAGCACAAAACCTAAATACACTACTGTATTGGAGTAGTCTATGTGTATCCGATAAACCGGTTATTCTTGAGCAGCATTAGTGGAGGCAAAGTCAAGCCATAGTTTCCACACTTTGTCAAATAAAATGGTATTATATAAAGCCACATATCTCTCCCGTGGGTGTATTGTGGCTTTATATAATGGTATTGTAGAATTGACCAGGGTTTTCCAAAAAATTTTTAGAGGGCGCGTCTGATTGTTTCTATTTCATCAATATTGCGTAAAAGAGCAAAAGTCCTATGAGGGTCTGAGTTGCTGTGCGGTGCGCTAAATGGCCCACCAGGCCCAGCAAGCAGACTGCCCCACCTTCTCAAAAAATCAGCTTGTGCCGTAACGAATCACAGCACAGCCGGGGCGGCGCGCGCTCTACCCAGGAGCAATGATCCTGCCCCCAAAAAAGGCCGCCGCATCGCCACTCTCCTCACTGACAGTACTTGTCCTGGCCAGCCGAGGCCCGGTTCACCTTGTTCCAACGCTGGTTCTACACTGCCCTGCAGCGATTAGACACAGGAGGCGGGATTCATGATCTCTCCAGTCAAAAGCAGGAGGCGGGGCTTGTGCCTCTCCAGACATTCCCGATCAGGACAAGTACTGCCAGGGAGCAAAGCGGCGATGTGGCAGCCTTTTTGGGAGCATCCCCTGGAGGGGGGGGGGGGGGTGACTGTGTCGGTTTCATTCCGGGACACTGTATTGTCCTGGAATGAAGGTGCCTGAGACCTGGCAACAGACCTGCAAAATGCCGGACTGTCCCGGGCAATCCGGGACATGTGATCACCCGAACACCAGTGCACAGCAACCAATGAACTAAAGCCACTGGACATAAGGCGGGTTGCCTTGTTTTTATGTTGGGTTGCTTCAGGCAAAACACTGCTGGGGTGAAGGATTGCTTACAGGCAACAAGAGCTGTGATGGTGCTAACTCATAGGGGTTGATTTACTAAAGGCAACTAGACGGTTGCACTCTGCAACTGCAGTTGCTCCAGAGCTTAGTAAATGAACAGAAGCTCTGCTGACTTCCATCATCCAATCATGTGCAAGCAAAAATTCATTTTTTTTTTAAATTTTTCCTTACACATGATTGGGTTTGCAAAAAGTGAAGGTTTACCTCATTTACTAAGCTCTGGAGCAACTGCACTTTACAAAGTGAACAGTCGATTTGCCTTTAGTAAATCAACCCCTACGCATCCATGCACATATAGGGGTTAATACATAGCTCCCAACTGTCCCTGATTTGGAGGGACTGTCCCTGATTTGGAGCAAAGTCCCTCTGTCCCTCTTTCCTCCTCATTTGTCCCTCATTTTGGTCTGATCTATATAGTTGTATATAAAATGCACTTTTATATCATATCAAAAAGTGTCTCCCAGCGCTAAACCTTTCATCTGATTTCTAAATTGCTGCATTTGTAAATTCCAAAAGCCAATATGAAGGTTTAAAAATAGTAGTGGTAAAAAAAGCACTTGTGTGTTTAACCACTCTTGTTTTTTTGTACAATTCTCCTTTAAGGGGGCGTGGCAAGGGGTGTGTCCTATGCCTGCATAATTTTGCTGATAGTTACATAGTTGGTGAGGTTGAAAAAAGGAACAAGTCCATCAAGCCCAACCTATGTGTGTGATTATATGTCAGTATTACATTGTATATCCCTGTATGTTGTGGTTGTTCAGGTGCTTATCTAATCGTTTTTTGAAAGTATCGATGCTCCCTGCTGAGACCACTGCCTGTGGAAGGGAATTCCACATCCTTGCCACTCTTACAGTAAAGAACCCTCTACGTAGTTTAAGATTAAACCTCTTTTCTTCTCATTTAAATGAGTGGCCACGTGTCTTGTTAAACTCCTTTTTGCGAAAACGTTTTCTCCCTATTGTGGGGTCACCAGTACGATATTTATAAATTGAAATCATATCCCCTCTCAAGCGTCTCTTCTCCAGAGAGAATAAGTTCAGTGCTCCCAACCTTTCCTCATAACTAATATACTCCAGACCCTTTATTAGCTTTGTTGCCCTTCTTTGTACTCGCTCCATTTCCAGTACATCCTTCCTGAGGACTGGTGCCCAGAACTGGACAGCATACTCCAGGTGCGGCCGGACCAGAGTCTTGTAGAGCGGGAGAATTATAGGTGTCCTTCATTCTCATCTTGGGAGGTATGGTTAATTTACTAAAGGAAAAAGACTGTGCATTTTGCAAAGTGCAGTTGCCCCAAAGTTTAGTAAATGAGGAAAAGCTTCAATTTGCGAAGAATACCCAATCATGTGCAAGGGAAATAAACAAAACAGCATTTTTTTTCTTGCACATGATTGGATGATGGAAGTCAGCTTCCCCTCAGTTACTAAGCTGTGGAGCAACTGCAGTCTATTTGCCTTTAGTAAATCAACCCCACAGTAGTCATGAAATTTCTAAAAAGGGTGAGTAGGGCCTGAAAGACGCAGCGATGTTAGGAATTAGAAAAATGGGCATGCTCACTGCTGCTTAGAAAATGATATTTGCAGCAAATCTGTCACCGATGGGGGGAGGAGTGTAGTTGCCCATTTATGTTTTTGTTTTATTCCGCTTGGGGCAAATATTGAAAGGTGGGATATGATTGGTTAATTATTGGGGGTAAAATTACTAACTGAAAAGTCTGGTACATTCCTGTTCATTTGGACTAAATGAAACGTGTTTCCTTCCCAGTAATGTCGTTTCCAGCAGAGGGCGTTGAGCTGGGATTCAGGAACCATATTGAAGACGTCCGCTCATTCCTCGATTCCAGACATCTGGACCACTACACAGTGTTCAACCTATCACCCAAGTCTTACCGCAGTGCCAAGTTCCACAACCGGGTGCGTCAGTGCCGTCTATTATGATCTGTGCCATCTCAGCTTGTTTTTTTCACATCACAGTAAATATAATCATGTTTGTTTGTTTGTTTGTTTGTTTTTTTTTTTTTTGTTTTTTGCTGTTTATATTATTATCACTACTACACAGTTCTTTGTTTAGACTTTGCTGGATCTTAGGGCAGTCTTTGTGAAAACAACAAATTAAATCATCCCGATTGGTTGGCTAGAGACATTTTGGGGTCTCTGTCTAAAAAATGTTGCTTTGCGAATGTCCCATCATTGGTGCAAAAGTAACTAGGCATGTGCAGAACAAAAAAATGTGATTCGTTGTTTATATAAATTTTGTTTTCAGAATTTGTTTTGCTTAATTTCCAATCGATTCAAATTTTTGAATTGCATTTCAAATCGAATTCCATTTGAAATCTAATTTATTCTATTCGAAATTTAGAATTTTGGAAAATTGGTTATATTCTTTCTATTCCATTCTATTGTTTTTTTTTCTATTCTATTTTTTTCTACTCTATTGTTTTTTATTTTCTATTTTGTTCTTTTCTTTTCTATTATATTCTATTTAAATTTACCATATATACGAGTATAAGCCAACCTGAATATAAGCCGAGGCACCTAATTTTACCACAAAAACTGGGAAAACGTATTGACTCGAGTATAAGCCTAGGGTGAGAAATGCGCAGCTACTGTAAGTGGAAAAGAGGGTCAACAATGCCCATTTGCAGCCTCACTGCCCATTTGCAGCCATAGGTCCCCCAAACTTTAAACTCAGTAGTTAAGGGTTCCTAGATGCCCCCTAGCTGCAGCCAAAGGGTCCCGAAATAACTTTGCTGCAGATGGACACGGTTGACCGACTTTGGGGCCCTGTATCTCAGGGAATTTGGGGTTCCTAGCACCAAGTGGCCCCGAGATACGGGGCTCCAAAGTCTGGTCAGAAAATGTCATTCTCTGCTGCAGAAAAGTGCTTGACTCAAGTATAAGTCGAGGGGGGCACTTTCAGAACAAAAAAATGTGCTCAAAAACTCGGCTTATACTCAAGTATATACGGTATTTTATTTGAAATTCAAATTTATTTATTATTTGGAAGATTGTTATATTCTTTCTATTCCATTCTATTATTTTATTTTCTATTCATTTCTATTATATTCAAATTTATTCTATTCGAAATTAAAATTTTAGAAGATTGTTATATTCTTTCTATTCAATTCTATTCTGTTGTGTTTTTCAATTTTCTATTATATTCTATTATTTTCTATTCAAATTTATTCTATTCCAAATTCAAATTTTGGAAGATTGTTATATTCTTTCTATTCCATTCTATTCTGTTGTGTTTTTCTATTCTGTTCTATTATTTTATTTTCTATTAGTTTCTATTATATTCTATCCTTTTCTATTCTATTCAAATTTTATTCTATTCAAAATTCAAATTTTGGAAGATTGTTATATTCTTTCTATTCTGTTGTGTTTTTATATTCTATTTGTTTATTTTCTAATCTTTTCTTTTTCTATTATATTCTATTCTATTCAAATTTATTTTGTTAGAATTTTAGAAGATTTTTTAGATTCTTTCTATTCCATTCTATTCTGTTGTGTTTTCTATTCTATTAGTTTCTTTTCTATGCTTTTATATTCTATTCTATTCTATTCTATTCAAATGTATTCTATTAGAATTTTGGAATATTGTTATATTCTTTCTATTCCATTCTATTCTGTTGTGCTTTTCTATTCTATTAGTTTATTTTCTATTCTATTCTATTCAAATGTATTCTATTAGAATTTTGTAATATTGTTATATTCTTTCTATTCCATTCTATTCTGTTGTGTTTTTCTATTCTATTATTTTATTTTCAATTATTTTTGTTTCTATTATATTCTATTTTTTCTATTCTATTCAAATTAATTCTATTTGAAATTCAAATTTATTCTTTTCGAATTTCATAAAACGGTTATATTCTTTCTATTTTATTCTATTCTGTTCTTTTCTGTTATTTATATTTCTATCCTATTCTTTTCTATTACGTGTGCAGTATTTGTTTCTATATGTAACATTCCTTTACCATTCGATATCCATCTTTATTTTGCTGAGAAATCACTTTGAAAATCACCCCCCTAGCATTTTTGGCTTCTTCTCCCCTTACCACTTCCTTTCCACTTTTCCCTTTTCTTCCTGCTTTCACATTTTTCTTTCCTATTTCCCGCTTTCTTCTTTCCCTTAGTCCTTTCCCTTGTCATCCCTCTTTCCTCTTTCCCTTAGTCCTTTCCCTTGTCATTCCTCTTTCCCTTAGTCCTTTCCCTTGTCATCCCTCTTTCCTCTTTCCCTTGTCATTCCTCTTTCCTCTTTTCCTTAGTCCTTTCCCTTGTCATCCCTCTTTCCTCTTTTCCTTAGTCCTTTCCCTTGTCATCCCTCTTTTCCTTAGTTCCTTCCCTTGTCATTCCTCTTTCCCTTTAGTCCTTTCCCTTGTCATCCCTCTTTTCCTTAGTTCCTTCCCTTGTCATTCCTCTTTCCCTTAGTCCTTTCCCTTGTCATTCCTCTTTCCCTTAGTCCTTTCCTTTGTCATCCCTCTTTCCTCTTTTCCTTAGCCCTTTCCCTTGTCATCCCTCTTTTCCTTAGTCCTTTCCCTTGTCATTCCTCTTTTCCTTAGTCCTTTCCCTTGTTATTCCTCTTTCCTCTTTTCCTTAGTCCTTTCCCTTGTTATCCCTCTTTCCCTTAGTCCTTTCCCTTGTCATTCCTCTTTTCCTTAGTCCTTTCCCTTGTCATCCCTCTTTCCTCTTTTGCTTAGTCCTTTCCCTTGTCATTCCTCTTTCCTCTTTTCCTTAGTCCTTTCCCTTGTCATTCCTCTTTCCTCTTTTCCTTAGTCCTTTCCCTTGTCATTCCTCTTTCCTCTTTCCCTTAGTCCTTTCCCTTGTCATTCCTCTTTCCCTTAGTCCTTTTCCTTGTCATTCCTCTTTTTTCCTCTTTTCCTTAGTCCTTTCCCTTGTCATCCCTCTTTCCTCTTTTCCTTAGTCCTTTCCCTTGTCATTCCTCTTTCCTCTTTCCCTTAGTCCTTTCCCTTGTCATTCCTCTTTCCCTTAGTCCTTTCCCTTGTCATCCCTCTTTCCTCTTTCCCTTAGTCCTTTCCCTTGTCATTCCTCTTTCCCTTAGTCCTTTCCCTTGTCATTCCTCTTTCCCTTAGTCCTTTCCCTTGTCATTCCTCTTTCCCTTAGTCCTTTCCCTTGTCATTCCTCTTTCCCTTAGTCCTTTCCCTTGTCATCCCTCTTTCCTCTTTCCCTTAGTCCTTTCCCTTGTCATTCCTCTTTCCCTTAGTCCTTTTCCTTGTCATTCCTCTTTTCCTTAGTCCTTTCCCTTGTCATCCCTCTTTCCTCTTTTCCTTAGTCCTTTCCCTTGTCATCCCTCTTTCCTCTTTCCCTTAGTCCTTTCCCTTGTCATTCCTCTTTCCCTTAGTCCTTTCCCTTGTCATTCCTCTTTCCCCTCCCTTGCTTCCTACCTTCCCCTCCTGTAGCTGTAATAACATGAAGATCTCCCTGTGTCATGGAGGACCCCCCCCCCCCACCCCTCATTATCTCAGTGTAAGTGGCAGCTTTCATGGTTGTTATTTCTCTTCTATCTTGCAGGTCTCAGAATGCAGTTGGCCTGTAAGACAAGCTCCCAGCTTACATAATTTATTTGCTGTTTGCAAGAACATGCACAACTGGTTACAGCAGAACCCCAAAAATATCTGCGTTATACACTGCATGGTAAGTGACTGCTCTCCTTTAAAAGGATATAAATTGTTCCATAGTTTTTTTTTTCAACCAATGAAATTCAAGCAAATGGGGTGTGCAGTACCGCATTTGGCCAGAGGTGCGGGGGCGCCGGTGACACTCGGAGCTGCTTGGATGTACTCGGAGACACTCAGAAACACTCGGTAACAGTCAGTTCCCGAGTGTCTTTGAGCCTCTCTGATTATCTCCGAGTGGCTCAGTTTCTGAGTGTTTCTGAGTGTCTCCAGCGCCCCCCCCCCCCCACATCTGGCCACATGCGGTACTGCATACAATAGCAGTGGCTGTAGAATGGATTATCTGAGTTTTTATTATTTCCTATGGGAAACTCGCTTTGATATACGAGTGCTTTGGATTACAAGCATTCTTCTGGAACAAATTATGCTCTTAATCCAAGGAACCACTGTACTTACCTGCTCTGTGCAGTGGATTTGCACAGAACAGCCCAGATCTTCCTCTTTTTGGGTCCCTACTCCGGCACTCCTGGCTCCTTCTTCCTGCCGAGTCCCCTGCACAGCAAGCAGCTTGCTCTGTGTGTCCATTCACACACGAAGCTGTGGCTCAGCCCCGCCCCCTCTGTCTCCTGATTGACTCACTGGCTGTGAGTGCTGCCAAAAGCCAATCAGGAGTGCAAGTCCTCGGAGAGCCAAGGCTCTCGTGGGCATCGCTGGATCGAGAGGGGGCTCAGGTACGTTTTTAGGGGGGGGGGGCTGTTGCGTTTTTTTACCTTCATGCATACAATGGTAAAAAATAAAAAAAACTTCTGCAATCACTTTAACCCCTTACTGCTTAAGCCTTTTTCTGACATTTGTTGCTTACAAGTTGGAAAATTACTCAGAACCCCCAAACATTATATATATTTTTTTTATCAGAGACCCTAGAGAATAGAATGGCAAGCGTTGCAATATTTTATGCCACACAGTATTTGCGCTTTGGTCTTTCAAATGCAATTTTCTTTTTTTTTTTTAAATACACTTACAAAAAATAAATAAAGTGTAAAGTTGGCCCAATTTTTTTTGTTTAATGTGAAAGATGATGTTAAGCCGAGTAAGTAGATACCTAACATATCATGCTTTAAAATTGCGCACACTTGTGGAATGGCGACAGGCTACAGTATTTAAAAATCTCCATAGGCGACACTCAAATTTTAGGAGTTCCACAAAAAAAGCCTGGTTACAATATGCCCAACAACACCTTGACATGCCTCATTGGCTTTTTTGGTAACATTGGCGCAGTAAAGGCTTCCTTCTGGCAGCTCAACCATGCAGCTCTTTTTTGTTCAAGTATCGTTGAATTGTGCTACTTAAAAACAACCACGGTGTCTTTTTGGAGTGCAGCCTGTATTTCTCCTGCAATTACCTCCTGGGGTTTTTCTTTGTATCCTGGGCAATTCTTCCACCAGTTGTGGCTGCAATCTTCCTTGGTCTACCTGACCTTGGCTTGGTATCAAAAGAGCCCCTAATTTTCAACTTCTTAACAAGTGATTAAACAGTACTGACTGGCATATTCAAGGCTTTGGATATCTTTTTAAAATTACATTACCTTGTTACGCAGGTCTCTTGACTGTTCTTTTCTACCTCCTTGTGGCTCAGTGTCTAGCCTGCTTAATGCATGTGAGTCCATGTGAGAGCTAACAAACTCATTGACTATTTATAAACAGACACTAATTGTGATTTAAAAAGCCACAAATGTGGGAAATTAAAGTTTAATTGCCATTTTAACCTGTGTGTGCCACCTTCTGCGTCTGTACCGAGGCCAAACATTCCAGGGTATGTAAACTTTATTATCATGGCCATTTAGATGATTCCTGTTATCATTATGATTTAAAAAGGATCCAAAAAACCTATGTGATAATCTTAGGTGTGCGTAGCCTATTGCATTAGGGTGTACAAACACACATGCACAGTAGAGCAGTGGATGGTGTCAGTAGAGCAGTGTATGGTGTTAGTAGGGATGAGATTGGTGTCAGTAGTTTTTTGTTTTTATTATTTTTATTTTGTTATTTTTTACAATTTAATTTTACAATTTAAACATTAAGGGGCATTTGTGAAATATCAGAGAAAGGGACTGAGGACAGAGATCCCCCGGTCCTTTTATCTGTAGCCTTAGCTGCCATGGGGGTTCAGCTGGGGGAATGTGCACTGCACAAGGTGATTAGGGTGTGCCCAGGCACACCCGCCACACACTGTGCACACTCCTATGGTGATAATAAATGGCTTCCTGTGATTGCTATCCTTAAATAAAAGACAGTTTTTTGACATGATCAGTCATATTTTCAATATTAATGATGAAGGTTCACAATCTCTGCCAGGGTATGCAAACTTTTGAGCACAACTGTGTGTGTGTGTGTGTGTGTGTGTGTATATATGTATGTGTGTGTATATATATATATATATTTTTGACGGGCTAGCACTGTGTGTGTGTGTGTGTGTGTATATATATATATATATATATATATAATCTGTGTGTGTTTGTGTGTGTATATGTGTGTGTGTGTGTGTATATATATATATATATATATATATATATATATATATATATACATACATACATACATACATACACATACACATACACATACACATACACACACACACACACACACACACACACACACACACACTGCTAGCCTGGCAAAAACCAATGTGCCGAGACTGATTTAAAAATAAAAAATAAATGTGTGTATGTATATTTAAAAAATAAAAATATATAATTAATTGCAATCTTTTATTTTTTATTTTTTTATTAACAGTCTCGGCATATTTGTTTTTTGCTGGGCTAGCACTGTGCCAGTCCTAACGTGGGTTTAATTCCCACACATCATTCATCATGCTGCAATTAACAATAACTGCTATTATTACATTTTTCTTATATAGTGTACTACATGAGTTCATGTGTATAACAATTAGAGTGCAGTATGAGTAGAGTATGGCTTTATCAGTTTGGTAACAATAATTGTGTTTTGTGCTCTTTTGTACAGGATGGACGGGCCGCCTCTGCAGTCTTGGTCAGCGCAATGTTTTGTGTTTGTCATCTTTTCTCCAATCCCATCCCCGCCATCCAACTGCTCAATGCAAAACGCCCAGGTATAGGCCTGTGGCCGTCACATAGGCGGTAAGTAATGTCACATGTTACGGGGGGGGGGGGGGAATAAATGATAACAAGATAATAAAATATAAATTCAGGTTTTTATTAAACGATGATTTGACCTTTTACCTCGTCTAGGAGAATTCATTTTTTTTATATGGCCACAAAACTTTATCTTATACAATGAGGGAAAAAAAGTATTAGATGTTCATTAGAAAACTTCAGACCGTCCTGTACATGGGCTTTCTTGAGCAGGGGATGGATTTGCGGGATTTCAGTCCTTCGCTGTGTAGTGTGTTACCAATTGTTTTCTTGGTGACTATGGTCCCAGCTGCCTTGAGATCATTGGCAAGATTCTCCCGTGTAGTTCTGGGCTGATTCCTCACCGTTCTCATGATGATTGAAGGTGAGATCTTGCATGGAGCCCCAGACTGATGGAGATTGGCAGTTATTTTGTGTTTCTTCCATTTGCGAATAATCGCACCAACTGTTGTCACTCTCTCACCAGCTGATTGGCTATGGTCTTGTAGCCCATTCCAACCTTGTGTAGGTCTACAGTCTTGTCCCTGACATCCTTGGACAGTTCTTTGGTCTTGGCCATGGTGGAGATTGGAATCTGATTGATTGCTTCTGTGGACAGGTGTCTTCTATACAGGTAACAAGCTGAGATTAAGAGCACTCCATTTAAGAGTGCTCCTAATTTCAGCTTGTTACCTGTATAGAAGACACCTGGAAGCCATAAATCTTGCTGATTGATAAGGGATCAAATACTTATTTCACTCATTAAAAAAAGAATTTATAACTTTTTTGAAATGCGTTTTTCTGGATATTTTTGTTGTTATTCTGTCTCTCACTGTTATAATAAATTGACCATTAAAATTATAGAAAATTTCTTTGTAAAATACTTATTTCCCTCACTGTATCCTCCCTGGTGCCCAGCCTGTGGCCCAAAGGCCGCATGTAGACCTTTGGTATATGATGTGCGGCCCTCGGACCTCTGCAGTCTGTAGTGGGATTGGGGTAATAGTATTGATCTCTACCAGCCTCGTGTAACGTGTTCCCAGTTCATATTGTCTTCTGTAGCATCTCCCCAACCAACAATGTATCCTGTCAACACTCTCTGACCCTCGTTTTCTCTGTTAGGTCTGCAGTCTCTGACAGTCCTCTCAAGCAATACATATATTGAACATTATGTGCGGCCCTTGGGTCATGTCAGGGGCCACATTTGAGGCCCTATTTAGCTTAAAGGTTGACAACTGGTGCTCTCTGCAATTTCTTGCCAAACCAAGTGGTGGCTGGTGCTCCAAATTTTTGGGGGGGGGGGGGTGCAAACAAACTGAAAAATTAAGAAAAAAACCCCCATCAATTGCAGCCTCGCTGTACCATCAATTGCCGCCACTGTGCCCATCAATTGCCACCACTGTGCCCATCAATTGCCACCACTGTGCCCATCAATTGCCGCCACTGTGCCATCAAATGCAGCCACTGTGTCATCAAATGCAGCCACTATGTCATCAAAAGCAGCCACTGTGCCCATCAAACGCCGCCACTGTGCCATACCAAACACTCCCACTGTGCCATATCAAACGCTCCCACTGTGCCATATCAAACGCTCCCACTGTGCCCCATCAAATGCAGCCTCACTGTGCCCCATCAAATGCAGCCTCACTGTGCCCCATCAAATGCAGCCTCATTGTGCCCCATCAAATGCAGCCTCACTGTGCCCATCAAATCAGCCTCACTGTGCCCCTCAAATGCAGCCCACTGTGCCCCATCAAATGCTTCCAGTGTGCCCCCCGCCCGCCGTCTGTACTTACACTGTCTTGGTGGCGGTGGGACAGTTCCTCGATGTCTTCTCCCGTCCTCTCATCCCATCCTCTGCTATGATTGAACACCTGATAAGCGTCCAATCACAGTGCCTGTCGTTTCAGCCAATCAGGTGACAGGTAACAGATCCAAGCACCTGATTGGCGGAGAGGCGGTTTAGTGTTAGGAAAGCGAATATTTATTCGCTTTTCTAACACAGCTGAGTGACCTGCGAGCGCCCATCATGGCGCTCACAGGTGACCTTTTTTGACGCCTATTAGAGCCTATGGCTCTAATCCGGTGCTTCAAAAACACCCCTTGCCACTGTAATTTAGGCGCTCGGCACCCGAAAAGGGGCCAGGCGCCTGAAGAGGGGGGTGGCAGCGGCGGCCATAGATAGATTCATGCAATGCATGAATCTATCTATTGGTGCTAGAGGGGTGGCACCTGTGCACCCTTATGGATGCACCTCCACAAGCCTTTCCTATACATAATCTCACATTCAGGATATCCATGTGTCTGTACTTATCATCTACTGTATGTAGCTCGGGGTTTGAATCATAGCTGCTGTGTCAACTTCTACTCTTAAGTTATGGAATCCAGCTTTGATGTTTTTGTATTTTATTCTCTATTAGGTACATAGGATATATCTGTGACCTGGTTTCTGACAAGCCGGTAAACCCTCACTGCAAGCCTATTGTCATTCGGAGTGCCACCATCAGCCCTGTGCCCTGCTTCAATAAACAGCGGAATGGATGTCGGCCGTTCTGTGAGGTCCTCATCGGGGAGACCCGTCTCTTCAGCACCATGCAGGACTACGAGAGGATGAAGTGAGTGTCCACCGCCAAGGCTTAGGGCATGTTCACGACACATACAATATCTGCTGATTTGGTATAGGAAAATACCGATCGGATGTCAATCAGTATTGATAGATGTGCTCTACCAAAGCTGAGCTCCAGGTACCAGGTAGACATGTGCGATTAGTTTCATACGAATCGGAAATTCGTACGAATCCGAATTACGAATTTTTACGACTACGAATTCTGTACGAAATAAGAAATTTCGTTTACGAATTTCGGATCCAAACTACCAAATAACTCATTTCAACTAATATGAAAGAAATTATAGCGGATATAACAAATGATTCGAATGAATTCAAGATTCAGTATAACGAATAACGACACTCTACGAATAATAACGAATTATCCAAAAACGTATTAACGTTACATAACACAAGTCTATAATGTCTATTGTTCACCAATCACTCAGAGGAAGTACGAAATACGAAATTTCGTATTCGTAAACTAAATTTCGTATTTCGTACTTCCTCTGAGTGATTGGTGAACAATAGACAAAAGACTTGTGTTATGTAAAGTTAATACGTTTTCGGATAATTTGTTATTATTCGTAGAGTGTCGTTATTTGTTATCCAAATTAACGATTCGTACGAAATTCGTATTTCGTACGAATCCGAATTAAATTTCGTACGCGAATTACAAATTTATTTTTTATACGGAACGAAACGAACCAAAATTTTTGACGACTCCCATGTCTAGTACCAGGATACAGGTGACATTGGAAACCTGACAGCGGTTTTAACCACATTACCCAAATCGAAAAAATATAAGCTTTGGATCTAGTTACACTTTACACAGTAGTGGTTAATAGATATGTGTAGAATGAAAAAACTTGTTTTGTTTCAATTTGTTATTTAAATAATTTTGTTTAGTTCATTTTCGGAATTCATTCAGTTTCGTTTCGTCTATTCGTTTTCAAAATCGATTGAATTGAATTCAGTTTAAATGAATTTGGAAAATTTTGGAAAATGTATTCTATTCTACATCTGAATTTCGAAAGCTAGACAGTTATATTCTTTCTATTCTATTGTTTTATATTCTATTCTCTTAATTTCTATTCTTTTTATTTATTTTATTCTTATCAAAATTTGAATTTCAGAAGATGGTTATATTTTTTTCTATTTTATTCTAGTCTTGTTTTTTTCCCTATTCCTATTCTATTTTTTATTCTTTTATTTTCTATTCTATTTTCTATTTCGTTCGTTCTTTTCTATTTTCTATTCTGTTTTTAACTCTTTGTTATAAAATGTTTTAAAAACAGAATAAACAACAAAATACATGACATTAAAAAATCTCAACGTATGAAAATACGACCATATCATAGCATGGCATGGCATAGCATGGAGAGAGAAGAAGAGGGGGAAAAAAAAAATGTATTTCTCTTCTCCCTTTTCCCTCCCTTTCTCCTCTCCCTTAAAATTAATAAAACCCCTTAACGCAACGTGACACCCCCACATCCCACCTATAAATTCCCAATTTTATTATCCCAGTGCTCCTAGAAAATTTAAAATTAATTAAATTCAAAATTAAATATTAAGGGGTGGGTCGCTGGAGGATTGCACAATACTACCCTCCTGTTCCACCCTAATTCCGTGTGTCCCTCTTGCCCTGATAATTTAATTGCACTTAACCCAATCCTTTAAACAAATAACCCAGAAAGCGTTATTTATTTATTTAAAGGATCTATTTTCTATTCTATTTTATAAAAACATAGTAAAATTGTATTGTGTCCAGTTCTGGAGACCTCAGATACAGAAAAATATTAATAAGATAGAATGAGTCCAGAGACTGGTAACACAAATGGTGACAGGTCTTAGGTATAAAACCTATTGGAAGAGATTGCAAAAATATGTACAGTCTGGAGGAAAGAAGGGAAAGGGGAGACATGACTGACACCTTTAAATACATCAAGGGGGAGAAAAGGGTTCAGGAGGGCAGTCTTTTTAATATGAAACCAAAATCAAGAACACAGAGATATGACCTCAAACTAACTGGAGGGAAGTTCACAACTCATTTTAGAAAGTATTATTTTACTGAAAGGGTGGTTGATGCTCGGAATAAACTTTCAGCAGATGTAGTGAGACAGTCAACAGTAAATGGCTTCAAACATGCTTGGGACAAACACATAGCTATAGTCAGACCAAAAAAAAGTTAAAGCGGGATTCCACCCTAAAGTGGAACTTCCGCTTTTCGGAACCCTCCCCCCCTCCGGTGTCACATTTGGCACCTTTCAGGGGGGGAGGGGGGTGCAGATACCTGTCTAAGACAGGTATCTGCACCCACTTCCGGGCATAGACTCTAACTTGAGTTTACGTCACTTCCTGTCCCGGCGCGCTGTGATTCTCATTGCACCGCGCGACTCGTGCATGGGCAGTAGGGAACCGGGAAGTGAAGCCGCAAAGGCGACACTTCCTGATTCCCTCACCGAGAATGGCGCCAGCAACAGCAGAGAGCCGAGCGATTGATCGGCCTCTGCTGCCGACATCGCTGGAACTGGGAGACAGGTACCGTATTTATCGGCGTATAACACGCACCGGCGTATAACACGCACCCCAAGTTTAGGAGGGCATTTTAAGGAAAAAAAGTTTTAGGAGGGACGTTTAGGGAAAAAAAACACTTACATTTAAGTGTCATTTGAAGCTTGCCCAGCGTGATTTGCAGCTTGCCCAGCGTGATTTGCAGCTTGTCAGTGTCATTTGCAGCTTGCCCAGCGTGATTTGCAGCTTGCCCAGCGTGATTTGCAGCTTGCCCAGCGTGATTTGCAGCTTACCCAGTGTGATCTGCAGCTTACCCAGTGTGATTTGCAGCTTGCCAGCGTCATTTTCAGCTTGCCGCCATGAAAGACCGAGCGCCGGCGGAAAAGCCCGAGCCGTCTGTTCGGCTCCGCTCGCAGTCCCGCCTCCCTGCTGTTTCGGAAGCGAGCGCAGGGAGGCGGGGACTGCGAGCGGAGCCGAACAGACAGATCGGTCTTTTTCGGCGGCGCTCTTTTTTTCCGGCGGCGGTCGCTGTTCTTCGGCGCTGTTTGATTTTTTTGCCACTTTTTTGGGGGGATCAGCGTATAACACGCACCCACGACTTTCCCCTGATTTTTAGGGGGAAAAAGTGCGTGTTATACGCCGATAAATATGGTAAGTGTCCATTTATTAAAAGTCAGCAGCTGCAGTATTTGTAGCTGCTGGCTTTTTAAAAAAAAAATTTGCAGGTACAATCCCTCTTTAAAGCAGAACTCTGGGATTTTCTCAAAATCCCCCATTAGTACACCCCCCCCCCCCCAAAACACTAAACACTTATTACATTTGTGAAATTTCTTATGCCCTGTACACACGGTCGGATATTCCAATGGAGAAAGTCAGATCGGATTATGTTGTCGGAAAATCCGATCGTGTTTGCGCTCTAGCGGACTTTTTCCGTCAGAATTTCCGATGGAAAAAATTTGAGAGCAGGATCTAAAATTTTGCGACAACAAAATCCAATCTGACTTTTTCCGATGGTGTGTAGAGAATTCCGACGCACAAAGTGCCACGCATGCTCAGAAGAAATTTGGAGACGAAAGCTATTGGCTACTGCCCTGTACGTAGTCCCGTCGTACGTTTTGTACGTCACCTCGTTCAGAATGATCAGATTTTCCGACAACTTTGTCCGACCGTGTGTGTGCAACACCAGTTTCAGACAAAATCCGTCGGAAATTATCTGACGGATTTGGGGATCGGAATGTCCTACCGTGTGTACGGGGGCTTACTGTTTAAGAGATATGATTGATTGAATTTTCAGGTAGTCAGCTCTGTGATTCAAAAAATGCATCATCTATTCTTGCAGGAAGGATCTCTTATGCCCCGTACACACGGTCAGAAATTCCGACCACAAAATCCATCGGATTTTTTTCCGACGGATTTTGTCCGACACTGGTGTTGCATACACACGGTCGGACAAAGTTGTCGGAAAATCCGATCATTCTGAATGCGGTGACGTTCGTTGCGTACGACGGAACTACGTAGAGGCTAGTAGCCAATAGCTTTGGTCTTGTAATGTGATCTGAGCATGCGTGGCACTTTGTCTGTCGGAATTCGCTACACACGATCGGAAAAAGTCAGGTCGGACTTTGTTGTCGGAAAATTTGAGAGCAGGAGCTCAAATTTTTTCCGTCGGATTTTCCGACAACATGGTCCGATAGGACATTTTCCGTTGGAAATTCCCACCGTGTGTACGTACGGGGCATTAGAACAGTGATTGCATCATATCCTCTTCTCTCTCTCTAACTGTAATCAGCCTACATTTCCCATGAATCCTTGGGATGGGAGTGAATGTGGGAGGGTACACGAGGCTTGTACATGTAAATGTGAACTCGCCCACTTCAACATAAATCACACCCCTTTATTCTGCAGCCAGCATGCCATACATAACACACGGTATGATAGGTTACAGCCTTATAAATGCAAAGCATTTTAATATAAATGCATATTAATATAATATTTAATGCATTTAATACATTTAAATTAATCAATTGAATGCATTTAATATGAATGCAAACCAATGCCGCATGTCAGGGACCACCAGTGCCGCATGTCAGGGACCACCATGTCAGGGACCACCAGTGCCGCATGTCAGGGACCACCAGTGCAGAGCGGGATTATTATCAGAATTTACTTGTGTGACACATCAGGGATCTCCCACGGTGTCCGGTATTGTATGTGAGCCCCGCCTCAGTATTCTCATATAAAATACCTGACACCACGGGAGATCCCTGATGTGTCATACAAGTAATTTCTGATAATAACCCCCGCTCTACACGGAGATAGCAGGCGGGGGGCTGGGACAGAGTGGCGGGGCGGATTGCTGGCAGGGATGAGAGGAGGAGGGAGGAGAGAGGAGGACACCTCCTCCAAGGGTGGCACAGACCGGGGGCGGTGAGATCCCTTCTGCCCACTACATCCCTGCTTCCTTCCTGCTCATTTTCTGAGGACTACAAGGGGGGCGTGTCAGACCGCTGGCTGAGCTATGGAGAGGGATAGCAGCCAGCGGTCTTACAAATAGGATGTCACCAGGCAATAACTGTTTTTCAGCAAGTTCAGCAGCCTATTGCAGAGGAACTACAGAGCTCAGAAGAACATGGGTGGCAAAGTTGGTGAAGGTAGGAGATCAGCAACAAGGACATGGAAAAAATAAATTTTTTGCTTTAACAACAAAAAACCCATAAAAATTTGAGTAGCCTCGACGGAATGAATGGTCTTTTTTTCCGCCTGTCACTTTTCTATGTTTCTATGTAAAAGTAACAGCAAAAAAAGACAGAGGAGTCAACAGTCTGCCCATTTTAATTTTTAATTTTTATTTTTTTCGTTTAACTTTTTTGACTGAGTATAGATTATATTCTATTCTTTTATTTTCTGTTCTATTTTGTTCTGTTTTACTCTATTCTTTTCTATTCCATTCTTTTAATTTCTATTTTCTATTCTCTTCCCTTATTTTCTATTCTATTTTATTCTATGCTTTTATTTAATATTCTATTTTATTCCTATATTTACGACTATATTTGATTCTTTTCTTTTATATTCTGTTCTGTTTACTCTATTCTATTAATTTATTTTCTATTCTATTCTTGTTTTTGAATTTGATTTCAAATTCAAATTTAGTTTTCAAATTTGATTTGAATTTGAATTTCATTATTTCGGATTCGTTTAACTTCGTTACTATTGAAATTTTGATACATTCGAATAATGAAAAATGTGTCCAGGGGCCACACAATAAGTGCCAAAAGACCACTGGATGGGCACCAGGACCTTAGCAACACAACTCAGTATTTTCATGGTTTACCTACACAACCCAAGTATGGTAATGCCCCATACACACGGTCGGAAAATCCGACCACAAAATCCATCGGATTTTTTCCGACGGATTTTGTCCGACACCGGTGTTGCATACACCCGGTAGGACAAAGTTGTCGGAAAATCCGATCATCCTGAACGTGGTGACATTCGTTGCGTACGACGGGACTACGTAGAGGCTAGTAGCCAATAGCTTTGGTCTTGTAATGTGATCTGAGCATGCGTGGCACTTTGTCCGTCGGAATTCGCTACACACGATCGGAAAAAGTCCGATAGGACTTTGTTGTCGGAAAATTTGAGAGCAGGAGATAAAACTTTGTCCGTCGGAAAATCCGACGGAAAAAGTCCGATGGAGCCCACACACCGTCGGAATTTCCGACAACATTGTCCGATAGGACATTTTCCGTCGGAAAATCCGACCGTGTGTACGGGGCATTAGAGGGGACAAAGATGTTACGCAGTACATGGAAAGTCACTGTTTGCCCAACACTAATGTTCTAAGTTCTTTCCCTGCCAACCTGTTTTATTAATTAAATTGTTTTCCCTTTTAGGGAATATCGGGTTCAGGAAGGGAAAGTGGTGTTTCCTCTAGGCGTCACAGTTCATGGTGATGTTGTTGTTTCTGTTTATCATATGAGGTCCACAATCGGTGGAAGATTACAAGCAAAGGTAGGTGCTATGGATAACATAACTGTGTATTGTCAAGCTGCTATTCACACTTTCTGTTGAGTTCCTCAGCTGCAAAAATTGCAGTTCGATTGGGTTTTTATTACCAACATACACAGATAATTTAGATTAAAAAAAAAAAATAGGATAGGCTCAAATATGCTTCACCGATTTCTTGTACGATCAGGAAAAAGTCACGCGCCACTTTCTGGAGTTTTTGCTACATAAAGTAAGCTTTTAAGCTAAATATTGATCAAAGGCTCAATTAAATTTACTGCCTAATCTTCTGAGGCCTGGATGAATTTGCAAAAATATCAACTTAGAACATTCATATGATAAAGCTGCTAAAAATGGATTAAGTGAATCTATGTCAGAAACCATGAAATCAGGCCGAGACAGAAGTACAGTTAAATCGCACTTGTTTAATAATAAAATAAAAAGAACAAACGTAGTCAAAACATAGCCAAAGTTCAGTAACCGGAATGGATAGTCAGCCAAGCCAGAAGTCATGGATCAATGTAGTGGAACAGCAAGCAGGGTCTGGAGCCAGAAGGGATGTCAGCAAAGCAAGTCTTGAACAGGAGCGCAGGAGATAGTTTTGGTGATGTTGACCAAGGAGAAGGCAGAGATCCTCTGGGCTGGACGGCTTAAGTAGGCAGGACTGACGAGCAGGATATCATCAACAGTTGAGTAACACTGGAGATATAGAAGCTGGCAATTAGCCGACAGCTGAGCGGCCAGCTCAGAGAGGGAAGGGCTGAGCCCAGCCCTGACAATCTAGAATTGAAGGATTAACCGTGATATTCAAGCCAAAAACAGGTATATTCCAATGACTGTTCATAAACCCTACGTGTTTCAGGGGCTACAGGGCTCCACCCCTTGTGAGTTTGCACAGCAGCTGGTTATAGTAGATATCTGCCATAACCAACAGGGTTCTCTTGATCAATAAAGGTATGGACTTAAGCTTCTCAAGTGGCATGAACTTTTGTACCTCAAGACTTAATCCCAAAGCTGGATATCCACTTTGACCATCAGAGAACTGCAGTCCAAAAGTGGATCAAGGTCTTGTCTACAATGCTCATTCATGGTCTGTCAGACACTTTGAAGGAGCTCTGACTCTAGGCTAAACCCTTAAGTACCAATAACCCACTTACATTGGTCCATCAGTACCCCACACACATAGAACCAGCAGGGGGATTCTTTGGCCTTCCAAATGTGTTGGCTACTGTCTTTCCAAGGGTTGACCCAGCTGAAAACTCACAAATATTAAGTAATGCCCAGCTATATATTATTACATCCACATCCTGTCAGGAAGCATAAACCAAGCGGAGACAATCACACCTTTTAATAAAATAGCAAAACAAAACACAGTTCAGGAACCTAGTCAAAAACTGAAGCCAGGTTTTGGATGCCAGAGCGGGTAATCAGATCAGCTGGGGTCAGGAAGCCAGAAGTCAGCGTGGTAAGAAACAAAAACAGGAACAGGTATCAAATGAGAAGTCGGCAAGGCCAAGTCATACACAGGAACACACTGGAGATCATAGATCACGCAAGGGCACGGAGGAAATGAGCAAGGCTGTTTAAATAACCATAAGAGGCTGGCTGGAGGCTGGACTAATGAGGCAAGATATGGCAACCAGGTGAGTCACTGAGAAAACAACGAGTGGCTTGCAATAAGCCGACAGCTGAGCAGCCTCTGTGCAATGAAAGAAAAGAGCTGCTAGTAAATAGGAGCCCAGCCCTGACACTTAGGATGTCAGTGGATGGTCTTCTGCTAATGTCCGCTATCCCATAGAAATACAAGTATGTCCGTTTTTCATCTGTCAACGGGCCTTACACAGGTTTTTTTTTTTTTTTTAATAACAGAACTTTTTTTATTTATCTCCAAAAGAGAAATACTCAGTGTAGACACTTACACAGTTTAATTGTTCTACTTTCTTAAGTCCTGATGAAGGGGGCCAAAGTTGTAGCCCCCGGAATCCAATGGATTTATAAAATCTGTATTTGGAATAAACTTGTATTTGGACTTAAATATCATAGTGTGGTGCCTCAATTCTGGACCATGGTCCAGAATCTACTGAATGTGATCATGGTGTGCACAAGCTGCTAGCCCAGTATTTAAATTCTCTTAGGCTACTTTCACACTGGGGCGCTCAGCGCGCTGGCGGTAAAGCGGCGCTATATTTAGCACTTTGCAGGCGCTATTTTTAGCACTTTAGTGCCGGCAAAGCGCCTCAGTGTGAAAGGGGCCTAAATCTATACCACCGCTATACTACTGGATGATCACATGAACAGAAAAAAACAAGCACCAAATCAGTTCAAAGGTCTTTATATCCTTTATTCTTTACTGTGAAATCACAACCAGTGGAATGACAGTAGCCAGCGTGCTTCGGGGGCCAAGGAATCCCCCCTTCATTAGGGTTCGGGTTTGGTTGCTGGAGTTCAAATGTGGAATACAATGAAACCAGCGATCCTGCTATAGGGCTGTTAAGCTCTAGGTATCTGCTTTTGTTACTGGCTGAGATATATGTTCAGGAGGTTTCATTATTTCTTTTTGCAGCATCTTTTATTGTCTCTTTTCGATTTTAGATGACAAACACTCAGATACTACAGCTACAGTTTCACACAGGTTTCATAGCACTCGGAACAACAGTGTTAAAATTTACAAAGTAGGTATAAATGTACTTTTAGGTTTTGCATTTTAATGTATATGTTTAGATTACTCTGTTTTCTTTTTTTAATTCTAAATTTTATTTTTTCAACAGTTTATATACATATAAACAAACATTTTAATTGCATGCGTACCATAAAGTATATCTTAACATTGAGTATGTGTGAATCTCTCGCGCTACTGTGAGTAAATATGTGGGTCAGAGTACAGCAGATGAAAGGTCTTTGCAGCAAAGTGAATAGTGTTCACAAAAGCACTTAGAAGAAATAGATGAGTTGAAAAACTTTGCGCAAACTAAATACAAATAAATATTTGTAAAAGATGTAATAATGGCTAGGTCCCTCAAGGGGCGCTAGTCTAGGATAAGGTCAGTATCTAGGACCAAGAGGTGAAAACTATGGTCTAAAAGAAAATAAGTGCAAAGTATGCAAAAGAAGTGCATATAAAGTGAATAAATAACGAATAAATAATGAATTAATAAATAATTCATAAACGTGATTGGATAACACTGTATCTCAAATCAATTCAGGTAGTAAAATTAATAAAAATAAAAATACAATAGTGCATGGGCATCAACAAAAAATAATAGATAAAGTGCTTTTAGACCATAGTTTTCACCTATTGGTCCTAGATACTGACCTTATCCTAGACTAGCGCCCCTTGAGGGACCTAGCCATTATTACATCTTTTACAAATATTTATTTGTATTTCGTTTGCGCAAAGTTTTTCAACTCATCTATTATATCTTAATATTCTGGTTGAGCCATTTACAGAGAAATTAAAGTGGTTGTAAACCTCAGACATGAAATATGAACAAAGCACATTCCTCTATAGTGTGTACTTGTCTCATTCCAGAGCACTTAGGCTACGTTTCCACTAGTGCACCTTGTCATGCGACTTGTGGGACTGCAAAGTCGCACCCCATGATTTCCAATGAGTACCGTTCATATCTGTGCTACTTCAAAGTAGTCCCTGCACTACTTTGGTCCCACTTTGATGCGAGTTACACAGGCATTCCCTGAAATCGCGCCAAAATTGTGGTAAAACTGCGCGACTTTGAAGTCCATAGACCTCAAGAATACACAGGCATTGCTTCAAGTTGCATCAAAATTCCGGCAAAAAAATTGAGCTACTTTCAGGTCGCAATAGTGGGAACCTAGGCTAAGTGTCACGTTTGTCTGCTGCTTCGTTCCCCTGCTATCAGCATGAACAACTTCTGACAAGTTTTCCTGACACCTAGAGAAAAATGGTGACAGTGGAGGGACCTCCAGCTGATTGACAGCCTCAGCTCTGTTGCTGTGTGAAAGGGTGTGTGTCTCTTCCCTCCAGTCAGCTCTCAGAGCCAGTGGCGGCTGGTGCTATATCTTCTGCCCACCCCCCTGGTCAGATGGATCACCCGTACACCCTTCCATCCCTCCGTCGGTCACCAGCCCCGCACTTACCCCATCCAGGCGGTGGCTTCACCCAGTGTCTCCTCCTCCTCTACCTCTTCTCCTCCAATACGAGCACTTCTCCTCTCGGCCAATTGGGTCTCAGGACCCACGACCCACTTCCTGATTGGCGGGGAGGAGAATCAGGATGACAATAACGAATAATTATTTGCTATTGTCACACAACTGGGTGGGCTCAGAGCATAGTGCTCTGCGCCCCGAGCCCACCCTTTTTTTAGAGCCTCAGGCTGTAATCAGATGCTCCTAAAAAAAAAAAAACATTGAAGTCCATGCATCCAGTGCCCTGCATGTAGATTAGGGGCCGAGCGCATGGATTAGGAGGGCAGTGCCCCTAATGGACAGGCCAGCACTGCTCAGAGCTCTCCCCACTGAGCTTATAACTTCAGCTCTCTGTCCCCTTTTTTTTCTAAACTCTCAGACAAGCTTTATAATTCAGCACTTTGAACAGATGTAGAGAAGAGATAGCTGCAGATAAACAGGTAAAATGTAGGAGAATTGGTTTCATCTCTGTGTATCACCTGAGGCCAGTCACTTTACTGGGGATATGTAAGGGTTAACAACTACTTTAAGGATGAATCCTTTGTTGTGCAGAAGTTTCCAGACAGAACACACCATGTCTTGATTATCCAAATTAATTTTATTTTACACATTGTACCTGTTAGGCTCCAAATGTTAGACATGTGCACTGACAAAAAATTTGTTTGTTTTCATTTCATAAATTATTTTGCTTTTTTCGGAAATTAGAATATTGTAAAATTCGGAAATTGGAATATTAAAAAATTCGGAAATTCGGAATTCGGAAATCCAAAAATTCGGATTTTCTAATTTCTGAATCTTCAAATTCTGAATTTTCGAATTTCAGATTTTTCGAATTCAGAAAAAAAGGAAGAAAATCAGAAAAAAAGGAAGAAAATCAATAAAATTTTAAATAATAACTAACTAATAATAACTAACTATTGAATTTATAGGTATTGGAAATTCCTTTCAAATTTGGCTGTTTGTGAACATAACAAATACAAATTTATCTGAAGTTACGAATTATCCGAAATAATGAATGCCGCATCTAAACAAATGGAATGGAACAAATTAAGAATAAATAATAATAATAAAAAGGTTTTATTATTATTATTAGTATTATTGTTATTTATTATTAGATCATTACGTTCCATTTGTTTTAGATACAGTATTCGTTATTTCAGATAATTCATTCAAATACGTTTACTAACAGACAAATTTGAAAGGAAATTCCAAAACCTATAATTTAACATTTATTATTAGTTAGTATTTCAGATTTTCGGGTTTTCGAATTTTCAGATTTTCATTCTTTTGAATGTTCAGATTTTCATTCTCATTTTGGAATTTTCAAATTTCCAAATTTTGGAATTTTCAAATTTCCAAATTTTGGAATTTTCAAATTTCCAAATTTTGGAATTTTCAAATTTCCAAATTTTGGAATTTTCAAATTTCCAAATTTTGGAATTTCCAAATTTCCAAATTTTGGAATTTCGATTTTCCAAATTTCTTTAAAAAACGAATTCAGAACTAAACGAATTGCACATGTCTACCAAATGTGCTCTCATTTCCTGCTGAAACCTTTACTTTGATTGAGGCTCCATTCACACCTAACCTGAGCGTCTTTTAATCCTTTCCAGACATTTAAAAAAAAAATGTATTATATATTTTATTAATTTTTTTTAGCATTTTTTTTGTTTAGCCAAAGAAAAGTAGTTACTAGTCAAACACCCACATAAAGCACACATTACACGTGTTTTGCAGGCCCTGCCATTGAAGCCTTATTGGGGCCAAAAAGCTCAACTCTGCCCCAAAAGGGGCTTGTTCTTTTTTGAGCAACGAGCTCAAGCTTCCAGCAACACTACACTCAGGTGTGAACAGGCACCATTGACCTCATGTACGACCAAAGTAGTGGGAAGGCCTCCCTTGCACCTCGGGTCCTTGAAGTCTCTGGAGATGGAGACAGAGACTTGGTGGGGACACCGAGTGGCAGGGGTGCCAAGAGTGCGGAGCACTGTGCAAGCCTTAGTCCAGGATCTGAGCCGAGGTCAAGTTCAGTTGGGCAAAGAAGCATAAAAGGGTTAATCAGAAGAAGAATGGTCAAGATCCAAGCCGGGGTCAATTCCAATCTGGTAGCTGAGTACAAAAGGGGCAAAGAAGTAGAATGGTCAAGGTACAAAATGGTCAATGGCAAGCAGCAATCAAGAGTAGTCAAATAGGTTTCCAGGTCACAACAAGTTCAGACAGATCACACACTAGCACAGGAACAAAGGGGGGCTGAAGATAATCCAGCAATTTGGCAGTGTCTGGGCTGGGCTTATATAGGGAAGTTTGAGGTCACTTCCTGTGCGCCTCCTGGGGATTTTCCTGCCTTTTTCCATCAGCTTGATGTCACTTCCTGTGCGTCTCCTGGGCATTTTCCCACCTTTTTCCTTCAGGTTGATGTCACTTCCTGTCGCCTCCTGGGTATTTTCCTGCCCCTTTCCATCAAGTCTTCTGCGCAGATGCAGGTTGGTGCCCTGAGGCGTCTTTGGCACATGCTCAGTTGGCACGGATTTCCTCTTGCGGCAATGCGCCATTGGTGCATGCGTAGTAAGCCCTGGACTCTTACATCTAGTGTTGGTAAATGAATGCAACTTTCAGACCATGTCCCTTTTTCCCACAGGGGACAGTAGTGTCAGCACGGGTGGAATGCTAGCCCAGCAACACGTGTAATGTGTGATCTTCTGCTGCATCCAGCAGCAACCTAGGCAAAAAAGTGGGCTCCTAAGGGGCTTATTTATAAAAACAATTTGCTGTATGAGAGCTCCCCGTACAGCAGGGGTAGGCAACCTGGAGCCATCCAGCTGTTGTGGAACTACATTTCCCATGAGGCATTGCAAGGCTGGCAGGTACATCTACTCTGGGGCATGATGGGACTTGTAGTTTTGCAACAGCTGGAGGGCCCCAGTTTGCCTACCCCTGTTGTACAGTGTCTAATATATGTATTGACTATGATTGTCAGCTCCATCTAGTGGTCATAATGCAGTATTTTCCTGCAATACTGCAGCCAGGAAGAAATACCGCATTATGGCCATTAGATGGAGCTGACATAGGAAATACACATATTCGATACATTGCAGGGCTTATTCATGATGGATGTGGGAATGCTGAGGGGGTCTATCTAAAAAAATGTTTTTTTTACACAAGATTCACACAACCTTGACCTCAGATTCACACATGTTTCTTACTGGATTCAGTTAGAATCATGTCTGAATCCTGGGGGAAAGTTGTGGGAATATTGTATGAACACATTTATAAGTAAACTCCTTAAAGTGGGGTTGCGACCAAAAAATAAAATATGGCTTAAAAATCATAAAAAAAAAAAATAATTGGAAAAAAAAAAAAAAATGTTTTACTCACCTCTAAATGCCTGTTGCTAGGGGGTCCCTCGTAGTCTGCCACCTTCATTGCCCGGGCTAAACGTCACTTCCTGTAGGCGCCGCACAGTCATCTGGGACCTGTCATGTGTCCCAGATGAGTGAGCGTTGAATCAAGGCGCACAGCGCCGCTCGCGCATGCGCAGTGGGTGCCCGGCTGTGAAGCCACAGCCGGGTCCCCACATTAAGAATGCCGGCGCCGCGAGCGGAGCGGGGAACGAGGGGGGGTCTCGTTCCCCCGCTTCGCTGGACCTTGGGACAGGTAAGTGTCCGATTATTAAAAGTCAGCAGCTGCAGTATTTGTACTTTTTTTTTTGTTGTTGGAACTCCTCTTTAATGTCTGCCTTGATAAATTGTAGACATGTGCACTGACAAAAACTTGTTCGTTTTCATTTCATTCGTTTTTTTTGTTTTTTTCTGAAATTTGAAATTTCGGAAATCCAAAAATTAGAATTTCCGCATTTCTGAAATCCGAAAATTCAGAATTTTTAAATTATCAAAATTTCGAATTCCGAATTTTTGAATTTTTGGAATTCGAAAATCAGAAAAAAAAGAAAATCAGTAAAATTCGAAATAATAACTAACTAATGATAACTAACTATTAAATTATAGGTATTGGAATTTCCTTTCAAATTTGGCTGTTTGTGAATGTAACGAATACAAATTTATCCGAAGTTACGAATTATCCGAAATAACGAATGCTGCATCTAAACAAATGGAATGGAACAAATTAATAATAAATAATAATAACAAAAAGTTTTTTATTATTTTTATTATTATTATTATTAGATCATTATATTCCATTCTTTTAGATGCGGCATTCGTTATTTCGGATAATTTGTAACTTTGGATAATTTTGTACTCGTTACGTTCACTAACAGCCAAATTTAAAAGGAAATTCCAATACCTATAATATAATAGTTATTATTAGTTAGTTATTTCAGATTTTCGGATTTTCATTCTTTTGAATATTCAGTTTTTCATTCTTTTGAATTTTCAGTTTTTCATTCTTATTTTCAAATTTGCAAATTTTTGAATTTGCTAATTCCAAATTTCTGAAATTTTCCAATTTCCTAAATTTTCCGAAAATCTTGAATTCCCGAATTTCCGAAATTTCGTATTTTCGGAAATTCTAAATTCAGACATTTCGGAATTAACACATTTGTCAAAATTAGTTAAAATGAATTCGGAACTAAATGAATTGCACATGTCTAATAAATTGCAATAAACCTTGCATGACTCCTTTTATATTTAAATCTTCAGGCCTGAGCTTGACGCTTGTGATTCTCCAGACAAGTATCCTCAGCTGTTTCACATAACGCTTGACATTGAGATCGAGTCCACGGACAGACAGACGGACCTCACCCCTCCCTGGGAAAATTTTGTATCGAAGGACATTAACCCCAGCATCCTCTTCTCTTCACAACAGGAACAGCAGGAAGCCCAGGCTGTGGGGGGTAAGAGATGCCATTGGGGTGCCGGTCACTAAAGCCTCGTACACACGATCAGATTTTCGGACAACCCTTCGTTCGTTTTTTGTGGCATGCTAATCGCATGTGGAAAGTGAAGCTGTTACCATACGAAAATTCTCGTACGACAGAATTCAACTTCAGAAGTGACGTAACGTGTTGAATTGTTGTGTATGTATTCTTTAGTTTCTGAGCATGCGTAGTCTTGCTCTTACGATTTTTTTCGGATGAAAACCGTACTAATTATACGAAAATCGCACGTTGAGTTTACGTACGACGGAAATTTTATAGTCTGTACATCCAGCTTTTGTCTGACGAAAAACTGGCATCGGCTGTCGAAAGCACAGTACTGACGATCCGAAAATCGACAGATCGTTCGTCAGATGAAATATGACTTTTTCGTATTTGGTTGTACACCCTGTACAATCACTTTTACCTACAGGTAAGGCTTACCTGTAGGTGCTGGAAATATCTCCTAAACCTCCACTCCAGCCCCCTTATGAATTTCTCTGCCCTTCATTAAAGTTTTTCTAATTCTAGGACATCCTTTCCATTGATTAGGGACCAAAATTTTAATGCATACTCAAGATGAGGCAGAACCAATGTTTTGCCCCTCAAATAAATACCCTTTAGTTAACGACGGCCTGGCATTGCATGCTACTGCTAGGTCTATGGTCCTCTAGGACCCCCAAATCCATTTCCATCACTCATGGTTCCGGTGTCATATCTTGTTTAACAAAGGCAGAAGTGCAGAAACCTTAAAGGAGATGTATGGGGAAAGCTGGTTTGGCTGTACTTCTCCTGTGGAACACAGGAGAGCAGTTCGTTCTGCACTCCTGTAACCCATTTTCAGCAGTCAGCGGGTTGACGTCACGGAAGGTCCAGGCTCGGGAAGGATCGTGACCATAAAGTCTGGATCCGCCCACAACTATGGACCGCCACCCGGCTCAGCCTCTCAATAAGCTGCTGAGAGGCTTAGCCGGCCGCTCCCACCCCCTCCACAGCCCAGCGCTCCGGTGAGGGTGGGGCAGAGCAGAGGGCCAGTGACTGACCGTCACCAGCTCTCTGCTCAGGGAGCTCTGAGAACTGACCAATGTCCGCATGCAAGAGAAGCACCGCTCTGACTGTGAAGCCTCTGGTGAGATAATAGAAGACTGACACACCTACTCCAGGTGATCAGGCTTGGGATGTCCTCCTTCCATCCAACTCAGATACTTGAGAATAAAAAACGAAATGCCGGCAACTCTTCTGTAATCTTTTATTATAACAGGACCTTTAAAATGTGACAGCTGACGTGTTTCGGCACTTAGCCTTGTTCACAGCTCTGAGAACTGAGCAATCAGTGGCGTTTGATCGCTCGGTTCTCAGTGTTAGAGCCGGTGGGGGACAGATGCTGCATCCACCTAGGGAAGTATGATTTTGGAAAAAATAAAAAAAATCCTGAACTTCTCTTTTTAGTCAACCAGGAGAGTGAAGGTCCATTTTAAAGTGGAAGTCATGGCGAAATGTGTTTTTCATCTGCAACAATCTTTACCCTTAGGCTCCATTCACACTTTGTCATGCAACTTTGGACATCAAAGTTGCATGATAAGTTGTTCTTGTTTTCTGATGATAAGTAACAGCGACTTCAAAGTAGTTCATGCACTAATTTGGTCCGACTTTCAGTGTTAACCCTCAAAAGTTGCATGAAAGTCATACTTGAAATGTTATACGATGCAACAGTTGTCCATTATCACCGGTCAAAGACAAAGTCGTATCCAAGTCGCAGCCATCTAAAATTGCGTCAAAGTTGCACCAAAGCTGCACTTCAAAGTCAGCACAACTTTGGAGTTGTACAAGTGGGAATGGAGCCTTAATCAAAGTTGCCTTACTTTTTCCATCATTGCTCTTCTTGGCTAGCAGGCACAAAGCCACCATCAAAATACCTTACATAAGATCTTTCCATATCCATGCCTGTTTGGTTTGGCCAAGTGTGCTTGTTCATGCCTATGGAGGAGGAAGGCTGAACATAGCTATCCAGCTTGGCTGCCATAAGAAGGGACAGCCCAGGGATATCCTGAAGAAGCTAATCCCCAGCTGTTACTGGCAGAATTAGAGGGTCGTAGTTTGGTGAAATCTCATAGACTCACGGTCTTCTGAAGTACGACATATTTCAAGCTCCTTATATCCAAACTTGTAAATGGTTATTAGAAAGTTGTTTGTAAAATTCTCAGCTCACATAGAAGAAAGTACAAATTAGTTTACAGTAACAGAAGCTTGATAAATGGAGGACCAGTGAGCACAATAGGGTTTCCTGGTATCCACCACAAGGTTTTGACTGAGTTTTCTATACCTGCAGCCAAATATGGTGCCCATTGTAATCTGTACATGATGTCAACACAAAGCTAATGCAATATTGTGCTGGGACTTAGAGAGGGAAGGTTTTCTTTTGATAGGAAGATGATGCAGATCTGATGATATAAGCATTGCCCGATATCCAGTTCATTTTTATATTTGTCTTTACTTACACGTGTTTGTGCTCAATAGGCAGAGCTCCAGTGGAACAACATCCTGACAACTTTAAGAATGCTGGGCCCGGGCAGGGGGCATTTTTCTCTTCCTTGAGCTGGCAAGGTAGGCTTTTTTAGAAATGTCTGAAGAGTATCTGTTTATTAACAGTAGACAATGTATGGACTAGTCCAGAGGTCACCAAACTGTGGCCCCAGGGCCAGATGTGGCCCTTTGCTTGCCTTTGTCTGGTCCTTGGGGCACTAGTCATCCCACTCATATGAGACACTATTCTGCCCATTGACACAAACAATGGGGCATAATTCCTGCCACTGACATCAACAATGGGGCACTATTCCTCTCACTGACCCCAACAATGGGGCACCATTTCTTCCACTGATACCAATAATGGGGCACCATTTATCTCACTGACACCAACAATGGGGCACTTATTCTCCCACTGACACCAACAATGGGGCACTATTCCTCCCCCCCAGATACCAAAGATGGGGCACTGTTTACTCCCATTGATGCCAGAAAAATATTCTATTCCCACTGGCCACAGTCCGGCTCCCCTAAAGACTGAAGGACAGAAAACTGTCCCTTTTTGTTTAGAAAGTTTGGAGACTCCTGGATTAGTCCATTTCTTATAAAACACAGCCTATTAATTCAGCAGACACTTATGACAATACTCAGGGTCTTGTGTCTGCTTGATGTTGTTACTCTCTAGAGAGGTATCATGACATTCATTGAGCCCATAAAGTGGCCTTTTCAGTTTGGTGACATGTACACTTGAATAAGTAATATAAGAACCTTAAAGCAAAATTAAACCCCCCTTTTGTTTTCTTTTCATTAAAATAAGTAAGAGCAAACGATAGTGCCATCATGTAATGACCGATAAATCATTCAGTGGACATAAATCAATCCATTTTTTGTTTCGTGTTTTTACATATACCTAGTGCAAACAGTTCAGACGGGGAAACACATTAACCTTTCAATTTATCGTTCGTTCGGCACAAAATTTCCAAACTTGTCTTTCGGTTTTTTGGCTCAAAAACATCCAGATTATCGATTTTGTGCCCATTAACTGTCCGAAAAACTAACAAACTGGCCAAATCACAGAATTTCGTCTGATTTATTTGTATAGTGTTTGGCCAGCATTAGGCTGGTTGGCCAAAATCATCAATTTAAGGTAATGGTCATCTCATGTACCGTATTTATCGGCGTATAACACACACCCCAAGTTAGGAGGGCATTTTAAGGAAAAAAAGTTTTAGGAAGGAAGTTTAGGGGAAAAAAAAAAACTTACATTTAAGCGTCATTTGCAGCTTGCCCAGCGTCATTTGCAGCCTGCCCAGCGTCATTTGCAGCCTTGCCCAGCGTCATTTGCAGCCTTGCCCAGCGTCATTTGTAGCTTGTCCAGTGTCATTTGCAGCCTTGCCCACGTTTAAATTTCCCGCCGTCGAGACAGACCGCTGAAAAAAACCGAAGCGCCGCCGGAAAAGGCCGAAGCGCCGCCGGAAAAGACAGAGCCGTCAGTTCGGCTCCGCTCGCGGTCCCCCCTCCCTGCTGTTTCGGGAGCGAGGGAGGCGGGACTACGAGCGGAGCCGAGCAGTCGGCTCGGTCTTTTTCGGCGGCGCCGCTCGCTATTTTGTCACTTTTTTTTTGGGGTATCGGCGCATAACACGCACCCACGACTTTCCCCCGATTTTAAGGGTGAAAAAGTGCGTGTTATACACCGATAAGTACGGTATATGGAAACCCATACTTATTGAGTGATGGATAGGCTATGATCTAAGCCTTTCTCAACACAGAGGAACCCTTGAAAGAACTTTCCAGTCTCAGGGAACCCCTGCTAAAAATGACTATATCTACAACTCATGATACATTAGTGTGACAAAAAGTGAAACACACACTATACATACAGTAATGTAAAATTACAGTGTACTGTATCAAATAATTTCACATCCCTTTTGTCCCTAGTGGTCTGTCCAGTGCCCTGCATGCAGTTTTATATTATAAATACTGTTCTTTCTGACTGGTAACTGGAGATTGTCCATAGCAACCATTACCGTCCCTTTACATCAAAAGTGGTATTAGACCAGCTAGAAAACAGCAATAATAAATTAGAATCACTCGCAGAATTGAGCGATAGTGACTTGTGGGGAAATCCGTCATCAAACACTGAAAAGTAATGACAGCGACAATTCTGCACCTGAGCAAATTTCTGTGTTTTTGATTTGATTACATTATTGAATCGTTTTTATTATTATTATTTGGTATAATTATTTATAGTTATTTATTATATTATAATTTATGATTTTGTTTTTCAAACTTTATCATACCCGGGAAGTCTATAAGTGGGGTACGGGGGGTACACACGGTCAGAAATTGCGACGGAAAATGTCCGATCGAACCATGTTGTCGGAAAATTCGCCCGTGTGTGGTCTCCATCTGACTTTTTCCTTCGGAATTTCCGACGGAAAAAATTTGAGATCCTGCTCTCCAATTTTCCGACAACAAAATCCGATCGGACTTTTTCCGATCGTGTGTAGGGAATTCCGACGGACAAAGTGCCACGCATGCTCAGATCAAATTACGAGACCAAAGCTATTGGCTACTAGCCTCTACGTAGTCCCGTCATACGCAACTAACGTCACCACGTTCAGAATGATCAGATTTTCCGACAACTTTGTCCGACCGTGTGTATGCAACACCAGTTTCGGACAAAATCCGTCAGAAAAAATCAGATGGATTTTGTGGTCGCAATTTCCAACCGTGTGTACGGGGCTTAGACTCTGGTTTGGACAGATTTAAGTGTGTTATTCCTAAGAATTACAGGCCTACAATATAAAATGCCAAATTTCCATGCAATATAATGGTACAGCTTTCAGCACCACAAATCTGAAACAATCATACCGCCAGGGAGGTTAAAGCTAACCCATGCTTTCTCAATTAATGGCAACACAACAGGTTTTATTTCATTGTACATATTTACATTGACATTTTGCTTTGATCCCTCAGACCAGAAGTCAGACAAGTCCACTTCTCATCCGGTATCAGAAGATCGAGCTGTGCTAGTACATGATGAAAGTGAGCCATCAGACGACGAACTCCTATCACTTTCAAGCCAACACAGCAACACCAGCGGAGAAAAACATCATGGAACCCCAAAGCACAAAAGCACAGAACTCCCTAGCACAGCTCCCCAGGCTCCTCCGGAAGACGTTGACCTCTTGTTTCTTGATGGGAGTTCAGCGGCGGCTGCTGCTCCTGCGTCACAACCCATGGCACCACCTTCCAACTCAGACCTTCTGTATGACCTGTTTGGAGCTTCTCAGGCGCCTGGGGAAACCGCTTTCCAGAGCGGTGGAATCGGTTCAGCACATTCAACGCCACGGCGGTCTGCGGCGTCCTCTTCTCCGTCCCAGTCTCCGAAGATAGGAGAAGGTAAAGAGGAGCATTCGCTGGTTCATGTTCTTCCAAATGCCCTTTAAATAATTTACTATAGATTCTTTTATTTATTTTTTATTTTTTTGCCTAGGTCATAATTTTTTTCAAGTTTTGGCTCTTAAGATGTACAGGGTAGTCAGATTTAAAGTGGATCGCTGATATTTTTTTAGGTTAGAGTAGTGAGGAAGGGTTATATATATACAGAACAACACTTATGCCCCGTACACACGGTCGGAAATTCCGACCACAAAATCCGTCGGATTTTTTCCGACGGATTTTGTCCGACACTGGTGTTGCATACACACGGTCGGACAAAGTTGTCGGAAAATCCAATCATTCTGAACGTGGTGACGTTCGTTGCGTACGACGGAACTATGTAGAGGCTAGTAGCCAATAGCTTTGGTCTCATAATTTGATCCGAGCATGCGTGGAACTTTGTGCGTCGGAATTCGCTACACACGATCGGAAAAAGTCCGATCGGACTTTGTCGGAAAATTTGAGAGCAGGATCTCAAATTTTTTCCGTCGGAAATTCCGACAGAAAAAGTCCGATGGAGCCCACACACAGTCGGATTTTCCGACAACATGGTCCGATAGGAAATTTTCCTTCGGAAAATCCGACCGTGTGTACGGGGCATTAGAATTATGCCTTGCATTAACCGCTTCCCGACCGCCTGACGCCGATGTACGTCGGCAGAATGGCACGGCTAGGCAAAACCACCTACCGGTACGTGGCCCTTTAAAAGCCTAGCCGGGGTCGCGCTCATGACCCGGTCGTGAGCTCCGTGACCCCGGCCGCGGGACCAGCAGACCCGATCGCCGCTGGTGTCCCGCGATCGGTTTACAGAGCTGAAGGACGGGGAGAGGTCTGTGTAAACAAACCTCTCCCCGCGCTTCCTACACTGCCTGTCATTGATCGGCTGTTCCCTGTCATCGGGAAAGCCGATCAATGATGTCAGCCCCGCCCCCTAATGTAAAAAAACACACACACGTCACAGCCCATAACCCCTCCCCACCCCCTAGTGTTTAACTCTTTCACTGCCAGTGTCATTTATACAGGAATCAATGCATTTAAATAGCATTGATTGCTGTATAAATGACAATGGTCCCAAAAATGTGTAAAAAATGTCCGATGTGTCCGCCATAATGTCGCAGTCACAATAAAAATCGCTGATCGCCGCCATTGCTAGTAAAAAAAAGAATATTAATAAAAATGCTATAAAACTATCCCCCATTTTGTAAACGCTATAACTTTTGCGCAAACCAATCAATAATCGCTAATTGCGATTTTTTTTTTTTACCAAAAATATGTAGAAGAATACGTATCGGCCTAAACTGAGAAAAAAAAATTTTTTTTTATATATTTTTGGGGGATATTTATTATAGCAAAAAGTAAAAAATATTGCATTTTTTTCAAAATTGTCGCTCTATTTTTGTTTATAGCGCAAAAAATAAAAACCGCAGGGGCGATCAAATACCTTCAAAAGAAAGCTATATTTGTGGGGAAAAAAGGACGCCAATTTTGTTTGGGAGCCACGTCGCAAGACCGCGCAATTGTCAGTTAAAGCGACGCGGTGCCGAATCGCAAAAATGGGCCTGGTCCTTTGGCTGCCAGTTGGTCCGGGCTGAAGTGGTTAAGGACAAGAGAAGTGGTACTGTGCAGAGTCCATACATACAGAATAAATAGTGTAAAATGAAGGTGTAATCGCTCTAAGGAAATACTGGAGGTCTTCAATGATCAGCAATTCATTTTTGATGTTAACAATAATTGGGTATCCTTTGGGCGCAGGGGTGGGCAGGGAAGTGTGCTGATCCTCCGCCTCCTGGCCCCACACTTATCACAGAGAGGCGTTCCCTTGTGCACCGTTCTCCTGTCACATGACTAGTGATGTCATCACGTTGCAGCATTGCTCATGATAACTTTCTGTATCCTCCACAGCATCCACATTTGATCCATTTGGATCGAGTCCGAAGCAGCCAGCTAAGGACCTACTTGGCACCTTCCTCAGTGCTCCAAATGCCACAGCGGGAGACCCCTTTCTGCAAGCCGCGAGAAGCCCCTCCCCCAGCCCGACAGTCCAAGTGGATCCATTCAACATGGGTAAACCGTTGTGACCTATGTCGTGATGTATTTATAGAGGGATTCTAAACGAATGGAAACGGGGATAATTGCTTTAAAACAGGAAGTTGTGGAAATCACTAACTATAGACAAGGTGACTAATCAGCTCTGGCGGCCTAAGAGAACCTGTAGTGTCTATACTGCCCCCAGCTACATTATGCTGACTTGATAAAGTCCGGTATCTGCACTTTTTTTACTTCCCTAGTCCATACCTCATGCTCAGTGCCAGTGCTCAGCACTACATGCCAGTGCTCAGCACTGGCATGTAAAGGAATGGGAGTGGGCACACATAGCACACAGGGCTTGTACCTGTTAAATTGTTACTAAACCCACAAAAGTAAAATCAGTTTGTATATGTAGTATAGCATGCTTGTTATACTCACTGTGGAACATAAGGGGTTAATCCTCCGCATTGTGTAAAAAGGCTGTTTGATCCTGTCTTCTCTGATCCTCTGCTTCCACTGTCCCCCATCCATCTGCTGATAGAACAGAGCCTTGGGGGCACTCTGCACATGCTCAGTTTGCTGTGTATTGCTAGAGGTTTTTTTTTTTTTCTTGGGAGGGGGCATGTGATCAGCGCAGAGCCAATCAGTACTGTCCAGGCAGAGGGTCAGTGGTCCTGCAGCCTCATAGGACAATCAGGGGAGAATGAAAACTGTGTCCTGTGGGAGACCCGATATAGTGAATGCAGGGTCCTGGGTTTAGTAACACTTTGTCAGAGTAGAGCAGTTAAAGTGGTTTTAAACCCTTACATATAACCAGTGAAGTGACTATACACAGGTGATAAACAGAGATGAAACAAATCACCCTACATAAGTTGTACCTGTTTATGTGCAGCCGTCTTCCCCCTACATCAATTCAAAGTGCAGAAGCTACACAGGATCTCTCAGCTCAGAAAAGCAGGGGGCGGAGAGCTAAAGTTACATCAGTGAGGAGAGCTGATTGGAGAGAAGGGACACACCCCCTTCACACAGCACACAGGTACACAACCAAGGCTGTAAATCAGCTGGAGCCTCCCTCCCTTGCCCTCCCGCCATGGCTCAGCCTGGGAAAGCAGTAGCTTGGCATCCCAGATAGCAAACAATTGAGCTGCAAGTTTGAAAATGACTTGCTAAGCTCTTGCTAGACTTGCCAGGCTTCACAAGTGTGTTTGCACAATTGCAGCAAGTCCACATTGCATGACTCCAGATCAACTTTCTTTGCAAACATTCTGCAAGTCAGCTGCAAGTTTTGGTTCAGTTATGTTGTGCAATAGTCCTCCCACCATAGGGGGTCACTGTGGCTGAATTTCCATGCTGTAGATTTGCGGACCTCTTGCTGTAGACTCACCACTGCAACTTTGCTCTTGCTAGAGACTTGCCATGGAAATTTGCTCCACATAGTGGCCTGTTTCTGTAATAACATACTGTATATTAATGTATCAGAAGGTTCGTACTAACAGCTTTCATTATTTCCTCACAGTCATCAGAGTCAAATGATTTTGCAGTAACTGGTGACTATTGGGATGTTATTCTTAGGTCCATGTCCCACATCACCAGCAGCCGGCCCACCCAGGAGACCCTTCCAATAACACCTATGGAATTGCTCCCTGGCCCGTAATGCTGCCATATACCCCTCACGCCAATTCTTTTTTAACATTCAAAATAAACTCCTCCATCCATCCATGTCCCCGCGCTTTATTTTGTTGAGAAATCAAATCACTTTGGCAAACGCCCTACTAGCATTTGTAGCCACGGCCATCTTGTGTAAGGGCGAATGATTCAAGTAGCATTTACTTCCTGGAATCCATCTGCCCTTAGCTCAGGCATGCAGCCAGGAGGGTGTGCTTAGCTGTGAAAGACCCTCATCCTCTCCTGAAGACTTCTGGGATGTATGACATCATTTGCCTAGGCCTGGAAACCAGGGAGTAACTGAAGAAGTGTGGAAAAAAAAAAGAAGTGTAAAACAAGTAAATATGATATACTTTGTGGGGGGTTCTTCTTCAGCAAAAGTGGAGTTACTCTTTAACCACTTTACGAGCAGCGCAGGACGATGTACGTTCCTTTTTTGAAGAGGGATATCTCGGTAACGGCAGCAGCTGCTGCCAAAACCAAGTTATTCATCTCTTCAGGCGCCGGTCTTCTTTACGATAATGGTGGTCTCCGTGGCGGATTCGCCGCAAGATCACCGTTATCGGCGGCGGGAGAGGTGATTGGGTCCTTTTCTGTGCTGGGTATGGAGACGCGTGAGGGGAAGATGGCCCCCACCCGTCTCTATACCATAGCAGGGCGGAAGCGACGTCATAACGTCACTTCCGCCTATACCTCTTAAAGGAACATTTTTTCTGTTGTCATTTTTTCAAATGACAATTCTTATTTTTTTTTGCATTTAAGTCCAAATATGAGATCTGAGGACTTTTTGACCCCCAGATTTCATATTTAAGAGGACCTGTCATGCTTTTTTTTTCTATTACAAGGGATGTTTACATTCCTTGTAATAGGAATAAAAGTGACACAATTTTTTTATTTTTTTTTAAACCGTGAAAAAATTTCTAAAATCAAGTAAAATAAATAAGAAAAAAAAAAAAGATTTTTTTTACACCGCCCCGTCCCGACGAGCTTGCGTGCAGAAGCGAACGCATACGTGAGTAGCGCCCGCATATGAAAACGGTGGTCAAACCACACATGTGATGTACTCGCCGCGATCGGTAGAGCGAGAACAATAATTCTAGCCCTAGACCTCCTCTGTAATGCAAAACATGCAACCTGTAGAATTTTTAAAACGTCGCCACTGGAGATTTTTGAGGGTATTTTTGACGCCATTCCACGAGCGTGCGCAATTTTGAAGCGTGACATGTTGGGTATCAATTTACTCGGCGTAACGTTATCTTTCACAATATAAAAAAAAATTGGACTTACTTTACTGCTTATTTTTTTTATTCAAAAAAGTGATTTTTTTCCAAAAAAAAGTGCACTTCGCTGCGCAAATATGGTGTGAAAAAAAAATTGCAACGCCATTTTATTCTCTAGGGTGTTAGAAGAAAACAATATATAATGTTTGGGGGTTCTAAGTAATTTTCTAGCAAAAAAAAAACAGTTTTAACCACTTCAACACCGCTGACTGTCATATGACGCCCACAAGGTGGATCTCCCATCCTGGGTGGGCGTCATATGACGTCCTCGGATTCCCGGCCGCCTAGGGGGCGCGCGCGCGCCGCCGGCATCGCTCGGGACCCGGTGCGAGTGCCCGGCGGCCGCGATGTCCGCCGGGCACCCGCGATTGCCCGTTAAAACAACGGGACCGTGCGGGACCGTGGAGCTGTGTGTGTAAACACACAGCTCCACGTCCTGAGGAGACCGATCATGTGATCCCAGTACGGAGGAACACCGATCGGTCTCCTCCCCTTGAGTCCCCTCCCCCCACAGTTAGAATCACTCCTATAGGGACACACATTAACCCCTACAGCGCCCCCTAGTGTTAACCCCTTCCCTGCCAGTCACATTTACACAGTAATCAATGCAATTTTATAGCAACGATCGCTGTGTAAATGTGAATGGTTCCAAAAATGTGTCAAAAGTGTCCGAAGTGTCCGCCGCAATGTCGCAGTCACGAAAAAAAAATCGCAGATCGCCGCCATTACTAGTGAAAAAAAAAAAAAAAATTCAATAAATCTATCCCCTATTTTGTAGACGCTATAACTTTTGCGCAAACCGATCAATATACGCTTATTGCGATTTTTTTTTTTTTTACCAAAAATATGTAGAAGAATACGTATCGGCCTAAACTGAGGAAAAAAATTGTTTTTTTTTTTAAAAAAAATGGGATATTTATTATAGCAAATAGCGCTCTTCTTTTGTTTATAGCGCAAAAAATAAAAACCGCAGAGGTGATCAAATACCACCAAAAGAAAGCTCTATTTGTGGGAAAAAAAGGACGTCAATTTTGTTTGGGTGTAACGTCGCACGGCCGCGCAATTGTTAGTTAAAGCGACGCAGTGCCGAATCGCAAAAAGTGCTCTGGTAAGGAAGGGTAAAAAATGGCCCGGTGCTGAAGTGGTTAAACATGTAAACACCAAAATCTCAAAAGGAGGCTGGTCTTAAAGTGGTTAATGTGCCTAATAGATGTGTTTCTTCTTCTCCATCCAGTGGCCATTATGCAGTATTTTCCCCATTTGCTGTATTTCAGGAAAATACTGCTTTATGACCACTAGAAGGAGCTGACAGTCATAGAAAATAAACATATTAGACCGATTATGAGGATTATTTGTGACAGCACATAAAACATTTTTTATAAATAGACTGCTTAGTGTAAATAAAGTTGCACCTGGAAAAAATACTGTAAATTGCTATAAATAAAGCAGAAATGTATAATTTCAGCTCCTCCTTCTGTGTCTATCCAACCTGATGTGTCTTCAGCGTGGGACTGGGGCGCTCCTTCTCAAGGTAAAACTCAAAAGCTTTTTTATTTTTTTTTTTTCTTCTTCTTTTCTTCTTTCTTCTTTATTTTTTTTATTGTTCAACCAACAAGTACGTTACAATCCAAAACAAGAAGGTTAGGAGGGCTCTAATCATAAAGGGATTGTGTGGGGATATTTGCAATTTGCACAGTCTATTTGCCTTTAGTAAATCAACCCCATAGTGTGCCTTCATTTTTTACAAAGGAGCTGAATTCCGGGAATTGAGCTTTAAAGCTGAATTCCGGGAATTAGGCACGATGTACCCTTTCAGTGGAAAAGGCTGTTACTGTAAACGTCAATGCCCTCAGACTGCCCTCTGGTCCAGAAGTAGCCAGTCCTGCATTGTCTCTTCACCAATTTTTCTGGTGAGGCATACCCCAGGTGACATAATCGACTTTGCAGCTGGCTTTGATACCGCAATGATAACAATTTACATTGTTTTAATCAGTCAAATTCTTTAACTTTACGCAGGTGGTTTAGGCGTTGGAAGCAGATCAGGTGCCACAACTCCTACAGGCTCCCCCCATGGTACACCATTGCACCAAGCCAAGCCACAGAGCCTCGATCCATTTGCCGACCTTGGAAACCTAGGAGCAAATCTTCCAGGTAAAATGTTTTTTTTTTCTATTATTAACGATCATTCATTACAGAGGCCGATCATTCGTTACAGAGGCCGATCATTCGTTACAGAGGCCGATCATTCGTTACAGAGGCCGAACGGCGGCCTGCCTATGTAAACAAGGCAGATTGCCGGTCTGTCAGTAGGGAAGGCATGGATCCTGTGTACCTGCAAAGCAGGGATTGAGATCCATGTCTTCCCTATTTTAAAGCACCTCTCACACTGTACAAAAACACTGGCTAGGCACACAGTTAACCCTTTTATTGCCCCTGCTGTTAACCCCTTCCCAGCCAGCGTCATTAGTACAGTGACAGTGCATATTTTTAGCACTGATCACTGTATTAGTGTCACTGGTTCCCAAAAAAAGGTATCAGTTAGTGTCTGATTTATCCGCCGCAATATCGCAGTCCCGCTATAAGTTGCTGATCACCGCCATTACTAGGAAAAAAAGTAAATATTCCATAAATATATCCCATAGTTTGTAGACACTATAACTTTTGCGCAAACCAATCAATATATGCTTATTGGAATTTTTTTTTACCACAAATATGTCTAAATTTATTAAGAAATTCGATTTTTTTTCTTAATAAATATAGTTATTTTTTCAAAATGTTCTTTTTTTGTTTATAGCTCAAAAAAAATAAAGCGCAGAGGTGATCAAATACCACCAAAAGAAAGCTCTATTTGTAAGGGTCCCAACACTGAACCTTGGGGTACACCACTAATAACCTTAGACCATTCAGAGTAATGCCGCGTACACACGAGCGGATTTTCCGTCGGAAAAATCTTGGATGGTTTTTCCGACGGAATTCCTCTCAAGCTTGGCTCGCATACACACGGTCACACAAAAAAGTTGGCTAAACTTTTGACCGTCAAGAACGCGGTGATAAACAACACTACGGCGAGCCGAGAAAATGAAGTTCAATGCTTCCGAGCATGCGCCGAATTGTTTCCGAGCATGCGCAGGAATTTTGCGCGTCGGAATTGGTACAGACGATCAGAATTTCCGATCAAAACTTTTTCCGACCGGAAAATTTAGAACCTGCTCTCAATCTTTTGCTAGCTGGAATTTCCGCCAGCAAAAGTCTGATGGAGCATACACACGGTCGCATTTTCCGACCAAAAGCTCTCAACGGACTTTTGCTGGCGGAATTTCCGATCGTGTGTACGCGGCATAGAAGTCATTAACCACTACTCTTTTTTTTTTAGCCAGCTTTCTATCCATTTACAAACTGATATTTCCAAGCCTGTAGACTTCACCTTACACATGAGCCGTGTGTGGGGAACTGTGTCAAACACTTTTGCAAAATCCAAATATACCACGTCCACCGCCACCCCTCTGTCCAAGGTTTTACTTACATCCTCAAAAAAATAAATCAGGTTTGTTTGACAACTTCTGTCTTCCATGAATCCATTCTGTCTGTTGCTTAACCACATACAGACCGGACCAATTTGCAGCCAAAGGACCAGGCCCCTTTTTGCGATTCGGCACTGCGTCGCTTTAACTGACAATTGCGCGGTTGTGCGACGTGGCTCCCAAACAAAATTGGCGTCCTTTTTTTCCCACAAATAGAGCTTTCTTTTGGTGGTATTTTATCGCCCCTGCGGTTTTTATTTTTTGCACTTTAAACAAAAATAGAGCGACAATTTTGAAAAAAATGCAATATTTTTTACTTTTTGCTATAATAAATATCCCCAAAAAATATAAAAAAACACATTTTTTTCCTCAGTTTAGGCCGATACGTATTCTTCTTCATATTTTTGGTAAAAAAAATCGCAATAAGCGATTATTAATTGGTTTGCGCAGAAGTTATAGCGTTTACAAGATAGGGGATAGTTTTATAGCATTTATATTAATAATTTTTTTTTATTAGTAATGGCGGCGATCAGCGATTTTTATTGTGACTGCGACATTATGGCGGACACATCGGACATTTTTGACACATTTTTGGGACCATTGTCATTTATACAGCAATCAATGCTATTTAAATGCATTGATTCCTGTATAAATGACACTGGCAGTGAAGGGGTTAAGTATGGCACTAGGTGGCAGTGTAGGGGTTAAGTATGCCTAGGGGTGTGTTTCTTACTGTGGGGGGGCGTGGCTGTCAGCTAGTGAATGCTGATCTCTGCTCCAATCACAGGGAGCAGAGATCGGTGTCACTAGTTGCTAGGCAGAACGGGGAGATGCTGTTTATTTCCGCATCTCCCCGTTCAGCCTTCCCGTGAGACGATCGCGGGTGTCCCCGCGGCGATCGAGTCCGCGGGACCCGCGACCGGCCTCACAGGGGTCCCAACCGGCACGGTGGCATTTAAAAAGGAACTTATATATACGCCATTATGCCTGTCCGTGCCATTCTGCCGACGTACATCGGTGTGCGCCGGTCGGGAAGCGGTTAAAATATTTTTTCCCAGCAAAGAACTAGTCTATGTGGTCTTTTATTAAACTCTCCAGTATCTTCCCGACTATAGAAGTTAAACTAATAAGTCTATAGTTACTTGGTAAAGACTTTTATCCCTTTTTAAATATGGGCACCACATTAACAAGTTCCTAAAAATGAGAAACAATGGCATTGAAATGACAGAGCTCAATTATTTTGGGATCCGTGGGTGGATGCCATCAGGTCCAAGTGCTTTATTCACCTTTATTCTGTCTAAATATTTCTGGACCATATCACTTTTGAGCCATTGTGGATCATTTGGGGCTGTGTCACTACCACCCCCATTGTGGACATGAGCTCCCCCATGCTCTTTTGTATACACAAAGCTGAAGAAAGTATTTAATACATTTGCCTTCTCTTTGTCCCCAGTCACCCTCTCTAGATTATTTTGTAAAGGGCCTACATGCTCAGGCCTGACCTTTTTACTACGGTATTAATATATTTGAAGAATATCTTTTGCAATCTGTCATTCATTTGAATTTTAGCATCCTTGATTTCCTTTTTACATATTCTGTTATATTCTTTGTAACATTTAAATGATGATAGTGTTCCTAAATTTGGAAGTTCTAAGCTAATGTCTTTGTACCTAATGCAGAACATGGTAATGCTTAGTCCATCCTCTTCTTTTCAGGTGGCTCCGCATTTGCAAGTAAACCCACAACGCCAACAGGATGTGGAGGGGGATTTCCACCAGTGGGTTCTCCACAGAAGCCATCCCCACAGCACGGCTGGCAACCGAATACAGGATACAACTGGCAGGCTCATTCCAAGCCGCAGCAAAACGCTACGCACTCCTCACCCCAAAATAGACCGAATTACAATATTAGCTTTTCCACAGCAAGTGGCGGAAACAACGACAAGGGGAAACACCCAACCGCTCCTGGTGTGTGTTCATTCATGGATATTGCTGTCTATTTAATGAGTGTTCAATGTGAATTTCAGTTTCCCATCAGGAAAATATTGAAACAGACGTATATTTACTTCAACATGTCAAAGCAATTTTCACGATTTTATATCTTCAGCTTTCATTTACCACTTCAGCCCCGGACCAATTGGCAGCCAAAGGACCAGGCCCCTTTTTGCGATTCGGCACTGCGTTGCTTTAACTGACAATTGCGCGGTCGTGCGACGTGGCTCCAAAACAAAATTGGCGTCCTTTTTTTCCCACAAATAGAGCTTTCTTTTGGTGGTATTTGATCGCCCCTGCGGTTTTTATTTTTTGCGCTATAAACAAAAATAGAGCGACAATTTTGAAAAAAATGCAATATTTTTTGCTTTTTGCTATAATAAATATCCCCAAAAAATATATAAAAAAACATTTTTTTCCCTCAGTTTAAGCCTATACGTATTCTTCTACATATTTTTGGAAAGAAAAATCGCAATTAGCAATTATTGATTGGTTTGCGCAAAAGTTATAGCGTTTACAAAATAGGGGATAGTTTTATAGCATTTTTATTAATATTTTTTTTTTTTACTAGTAATGGCGGCGATCAGCGATTTTTATTGTGACTGCGACATTATGGCGGACACATCGAACATTTTTGACACATTTTTGAGACCATTGTCATTTATACAGCAATCAATGCTATTTAAATGCATTAAATCCTGTATAAATGACAGTTGTAGTGAAGGGGTTAACCACTAGGGGGAGGGGAGGGGTTATGGGCTCTGACGTGTGTGTTTTTTTACATTAGGGGGCGGGGCTGACGTCTGACGTCATTGATCGGCTTTCCCGATGACCGGGAACAACCAATCAATGACAGGCAGAGTAGGAAGCGCGGGGAGAGGTTTTTTTACACATAACTCTCCCCGTTCTTCAGCTCCGTGACCCCGCGGCCGTGGTCACGGAGCTCCCGACCGCTGCCGGCACGCACACGACCTACGGGCAGGCATTTAAAGAATCACGTACAGGTACAAGATTTGCGTGCCATTCTGCTGACGTATATATGCAGTGGGCGGTCGGGAAGCGGTTAAATTGATACCTGGTGATACAGCCATGAAAGTCCTCGTCAAATGCTCTGTAGACAGGGTAACCAGAGGTGAAGCTTAAAGCCTGTGGGGCCCAGTGCAAAAGTTGTGGGTGTGGCCAAATTGTGTTAACAGTGGGAGGTGCTTAAAAGGTCATGGTTAAATAAATCAAAAGCATTTTTGTATCCATAAAATATACTTAGGTTAATAAAACAAATGTCACTGTGAAAATATGAACAATGGACGGTGTCTGTAGGGCTGCGGACGGTGTCTGTAGGGCAGCGGACGGTGTCTGTAGGGCAGCGGACGGTGTCAGTAGGGCAGCGGACGGTGTCTGTAGGGCAGCGGACGGTGTCTGTAGGGCAGCGGACGGTGTCAGTAGGGCAGCGGACGGTGTCTGTAGGGCAGCGGACGGTGTCTGTAGGGCAGCGGACGGTGTCTGTAGGGCAGCGGACGGTGTCTGTAGGGCAGCGGACGGTGTCTGTAGGGCAGCGGACGGTGTCAGTAGGGCAGCGGACGGTGTCTGTAGGGCAGCGGACGGTGTCTGTAGGGCAGCGGACGGTGTCAGTAGGGCAGCGGACGGTGTCTGTAGGGCAGCGGACGGTGTCTGTAGGTCAGCGGACGGTGTCAGTAGGGCAGGGACGGTGCCACATTTGAGACAGATAAAGGGACTGAGGACAGTGGATAGTGAATGAATGGAAAGCGCTCTGTGCTGAGTGGCTTCCCTTCACAAACTGAAGCATAGTAAACAGTTTACTGTGCTTAAGTTATAAATGAACACAGTGAGTGTTCGGTATCAATCACTCAATGTGTTAATTCAGAAAAGGAAGGGGCCAGTAAAATACATTTTATACCGACCCCTCCCGGCTCTCCATCCTCCTTACCAGGGGAAGGGATAGGAGGTGAAGGTGGCTTTTAGCAGCTGCAGGAGGAAAATGGAGGGGGTTGGTTCCTGTTTATGCCTCCCCGCCAACCCTCCTGTCCAGGTGTAAAACCGAATGTAACAGGGACTCTGCACATGCCCCCCTAGCGCATAGGGTGGGGTCGCTATTGAGACCCCTGTGACCCCTAATGCTATATCATAATGCCTTGATGGGTGGATGTCAGTCCAGAGGAGTGGGCATTCCAAAACAGGGTTTATTTGCATGCTGACCGCCCTCTGCCCACATGTGATGCCGAGCCTCCGTGATTTAAAAAACTGAAATCACAATGAATGAAAGGGGCAGGTCCGGGACAGTCATGCTGGGAGAAAAGAGCTGGGTGTCCTCCAACCTCTGACTTTCTGCAGCTTCTAATGCACATTGTGAGAAGCTCACAGTGTGCAGTGAAAGCCATTTGAGTACAGGAGAGGAGCCTTTACAAACATGCAAAAGTGAAGGAAAGGCTGGAGTTAAATTTTTTTAATTGTTCCCACTATATCCAAAACTAAAAAGATATTTGAGTTAGATTTTAGCTGGTACATCACTTTATTTTATTTTATAATCAAAAAGATAAGATAAATACAAATGTGGTCTATCTATTAAAATTAATTATTTTTTTGACCATTTAGTGTAAATTCTTGTTTTTTTTTCGTTTGCAGACCCCAAACAAAAGCCGACAGCGGATAATTTTGAAGACCTGCTCTCCAGCCAGGGATTTAATGCTCACAAGGAGAGGAAGGGGCCCAGAACTATTGCAGAGATGAGGAAAGAAGAAATGTCCAAAGAGATGGACCCCGAGAAACTGAAGGTGAGCCAATAGACATGCTCAGCATTATGCTGGGGCCAGCAAAGCCTGAACCCCTATTCTGAGAGCAGCTCAACAGATAGGATCCCGCTGACAGCCCCGGAGCTTCTTCCAGTGGTGCGCTCCTATGAACCTAAATGGATCACATTTGTAGCAGTTCTGCCATTTTTGTTGCAGCCACAAAGCATAATAGCTGTGACATTTCTGTATTCTGGTGGGTGGTTGAGGGCAGTACCATGGCTCAACCATCTGCTTTTACTGCTAGGGGGCAATAAAACCAGGTGAGCTGTGGTTTTACCACCCGCTTGAACCAGGGCATACAGCCTCTCTGGACTGTATATAGTGGGGGAAAATAATGATTTGATCCCCTGCAGATTTCCTAAGTTTGCCCACTTACAAAGAAATGAAGGGTCTATCATTTTTATCATAGGTGTATTTTAACCACTTACCCACTGGGCACCTAAACCCCCTTCCTAACCAGACCAATTTTCAGCTTTCGGTGCTCTCACGCTTTGAATGACAATTACTCAGTCATGCAACACTGTACATAAATTAATTTTGTGTCCTTTTTTTCACACAAATAGAGCTTTCTTTTGGTGGTATTTAATGCTGGGTTTTTTAATTTTTGCGCTATAAATCAAAAAATGTATTTATAAATTTATAAATATTGGTGAGTATTGGCGAGTATTGGCAGAGTATTGGCAGAGTTGCACAGTGGTGGCAGAGTAGGCAGTGTATTGCACAGTGGTGGCAGTGTATTGCACAGTGGTGGCAGTGTATTGCTGTCACTGACCAGCGCTGTGGGCACTACACATCCAGCCCACAGCGCTGGTCCCATCTCATCCCTTTCCGCTTCTCCCCTCTCACTGTACCGATCGGTACAGAGAGGGGAGGGAGGAACCGGCGTCATGATGTGACGCCGGTTTGTGTACATGTGATCGCTCCGTCATTTGAATCAATTTATAAATTTGTAGGACAGTTCCTACAAAGTTGGGAGCATGAAATTGTCCAAAATGTCTTGGTATGCTGACGCTTTAAGAATTCCCTTCACTGGAACTAAGGGGCCAAACCCAACCCCTGAAAAACAACCCCACACCATAATCCCCCCTCCACCAAATGATTTGGACCAGTGCACAAAGCAAAGTCCATAAAGACATGGATGAGCGACTTTGGGGTGGAGGAACTTGACTGGCCTGCACAGAGTCCTGATCTCAACCCCATAGAACACCTTTGGGATGAATTAGAGTGGAGACTGTGAGCCGTGTCTTCGTGTCCAACATCAATGACTGACCTCACAAATGCGCTTCTGGAGGAATGGTCAAACATTCCCATAGACACACTCCTAAACCTTGTGGACGGCCTTCCCAGAAGAGTTGAAGCTGTTATAGCTGCAAAGGGTGGGCCAACTCAATATTGAACCCTACAGACTAAGACTGGGATGCCATTAACCGCTTCCCGACCGCCTCACGCAGATATACTGCGGCACAATGGCACGGGCAGGCGAAATCACGTCGGGAGCACATCAGCTCCGTGACCCCGGCCGCGGGACCAGCGGACCTGATCGCCGCTGGTGTCCCGCGATCGGGTCACGGAGCTGAAGAACGGGGAGAGGTCTGTGTAAACAAACCTCTCCCCGCGATTCCTACACTGCCTGTCATTGATCGGCTGTTCCCGGTCATCGGGAAAGCCGATCAATGACGTCAGACGTCAGCCCCGCCCCCTAATGTAAAAAAACACACACACGTCACAGCCCATAACCCCTCCCCTCCCCCTAGTGGTTAACTCTTTCACTTCCACTGTCATTTATACAGGAATCAATGCATTTAAACAGCACTGATTTCTGTATAAATGACAATGGTCCCAAAAATGTGTCAAAAATGTCCGATGTGTCCGCCATAATGTCGCAGTCACAATAAAAAATCGCTGATCGCCGCCATTACTAGTAAAAATAAAAATATTAAGTTCTGAAAAATCCCACAAATATGGGAGGGGCGGCACTGCCTGATCTGGGGCTTTATTACCTGGCGGCACAAATGTCCCACATGTACCACCTTGACAAACTGGACAAGACGAGATGTCTGGCTCTACTGGGCTCCCCACGAACTCGGGGACTTGCCCACCCATTCCAGATTATATTCAGGGAGCCCTCCGACCCCTCAGCGATGGGGGGCCGAGGGGGATTGTTATACAATTACTGTAAAATCTGGGAGGTAGCCAGGAAAAAACTAAATGCCCCACCCACCCACTCGCACACACCGCTATGGGATAATCCAGGTCTGGGCGAGCTGCGCTCCATACCGGATCATGTCCTCTGGCTTGACAAAGGGGTAACCATACTATCAGATGTGTACAGGGGCGACACACTCAAGTCATTCCAACAGCTAAAAGAAGATTTTGATCTGCCCAACCAAATGCACTTCCGATTTCTCCAGCTCCGCCATGCCCTCCAAACCCAATTTGCTGAAACACCCCCCATTCTAGAACGTCTGGTACAAGTGGACACCCTGCTGGGTCATGAGCCCCAAAAGCTCATCTCCATATTCTATAATGACCTCCTCCGGCCATCTGCCGCACAAATAGCGTACGGACTGAAGGAGAGATGGGTGGGGGACGTGGGGGCACTGGAGGATGAGGAATGGGAAGACGCCCTGGAAGCTAATAAAAAGATATCCACCAGACTATCAGACCGACTCACACAACTCTTTATTATGCACAGGTCCTACTTGACTCCCGCCCGCATAGCCAAATATGACCCGAACCACAATCCCTTATGCCCCAGATGTGACAGCCCCCATAGTACGTTTTATCACTTACTCTGGACGTGCCTGATCATCCATGACTTCTGGTCCCAGGTGGTAAAGTTCATACACGACGAAATGGGATCCCCTCTAACAGTATGCCCCAAACAATGCCTATTGGGTATTTTCCCAGACCCTGACTCGGATAAATATCACAAACTGTTTTTACAAGAATCACTGTTTATTGCCAGACTAGTTATTGCAAGAAAATGGTTGAGACCAGATCCCCCTACAGTCCAGGAGTGGAAAGCAGCGGTCAACAATGTGTTGCCATACAAGAAAGAGATATACGTACATAGGGGATGCCCGACTAAATATGGGAAAATATGGGATTCATGGCTAGGAAACGCATCAACCTGCGATGAGGTGGAGATAACATCTTAGTCCCCCTCCAGCTGTTAGGATGTTACATTTGCATAAAGAATGTGCCAAGTATTATTGAGTTTGGGATGCCCATGCTACATCCACGATTGCATATGAGATGTTCTGTACAGTGTCTGTAACTGCTCTGTTCATGTAACTCCAAAAACAAAAACTATCCCCTATTTTGTAAACGCTATAACTTTTGCGCAAACCAATCAATAATCGCTAATTGCGTTTTTTTTTTACCAAAAATATGTAGAAGAATACGTATCGGCCTAAACTGAGGAAAAAAAATGTTTTTTTATATATTTTTTGGGTAAATTTATTATAGCAAAAAGCTAAAAATATTGCATTTTTTTTCAAAATTGTCGCTCTATTTTTGTTTATAGCGCAAAAAATAAAAACCGCAGGGGCGATCAAATACCACCAAAAGAAAGCTCTATTTGTGGGAAAAAAAAGGACGCCAATTTTGTTTGGGAGCCACGTCGCACGACCGCGCAATTGTCAGTTAAAGCGACGCAGTGCCGAATCGCAAAAAGGGGCCTGGTCCTTTGGCTGCCAATTGGTCCGGGGCTGAAGTGGTTAAAGTTTATGTGCGTGTAAAGGCAGGCTTCCCAATACTTTTGGTAATATAGTGTATATTAATGTTAGTTTTTTAATGTGAAAAGGCATCGGTGAGAAGTGCTGGGTGCATGGTGGGATGGGGTTTCTGTATGGCTGCTCCACTCATTGAGGGATACTGGGACAGTTGGTCCCGTCAAAATGTAATAATAGCTGTCAAGGTCACGGAATGCCTTTTTAAGAACGATCTCAAAAACATCTTTATTTAGAAAAGTTGAAACATGAGACATCCAATGCATTTCGGGGTCAGACCTCTTCGTTGCTAAAGTCTTGAAATCCTTTGTCTTTGTATGGTAGGTGCTAAAGACCAGGTGGAAGTCTTGGTCAGAGTTCAGCTTGTGTGCTTTAGGTACTGGAGCACTACATACCTCCAAACCTCGCCTTTAACCACATCCATACTGGGCACTTTCGCCCCCTTCCTTCCCGGACCAATTTTCAGCTTTCAGCGCTCTCGCACTTTCACTGACAATTGCGCGGTCATGCAATGCTGTACCCGAATTAAATTTTTATCATTTTGTTCGCACAAATAGAGCTTTCTTTTGGTGGTATTTATTCACGACTTCATTTTTATTTTTTTTGTGTTTGCGATATAAGCGAAAAAAGAGCGGAAATTTGGAAAAAAATATATATTTTCTTCTATTTTAAAAAAAAATCCAATAAAATCTAATTTTGTCATAAATTTAAGCCAAAATATATTCTGCTACATGTTTTTGGTAAAAAAAAATCCTGTTAAGTGTATAATAATTGGTTCGCGTGATCACGGACAGATGTACGCAAATGATCATGTACAGTTGTGCGCAGGTGATCACAGACAGATATATGCAAATGATCATGTACAGATGTGCGCAGGTGATCACGGACAGATGTACGCAAATGATCATGTACAGATGTGCGCAGGTGATCACGGACAGATGTACGCAAATGATCATGTACAGATGTGCGCAGGTGATCACGGACAGATATATGCAAATGATCATGTACAGATGTGCGCAGGTGATCACGGACAGTTATATGCAAATGATCATGTACAGATGTGCGCAGGTGATCACGGACATATGTGTGCAAATGATCATTGGGACATGTGATTTTACTGTTATATATGTGGGGGACAGGTGTTTTGGGGATCATTACTCTGTGGGGACATGTGTTTGAGGGACATGTGTGTTTACTGTGCGTTTTACATTTCTAGTGACGTGTGTTTACACTACACTGGTGATCAGTGAGTAAAAAGCTGTAAAAAACAGCTAATACTTACTGATCACCAGCCGGCTGCAGAGATCCGCTCTCTCCTCAGCGATCACTTCCGTGTGAGGAGAGCCGATCGCCTAACAACCGGCTGTTTGTTTACATCACATGACGACCGTGATTGGACATGGCCGTCATGTGATCAGGAGGGCCAATCACGGAGCCCTCCTGCCGATCTGTCCGGGTGACACAAGCGCATCGCGATCCCGCTCCTTCTGAGGGACGTTCTTGAACATCCACTCAGAAGGAGAGATAGCCCACCCGGCCGTTTATGTGCAGTGGCCAGGTGGGAAGTGGTTAAAGAAAGGGTCTGACCCTGAAACGCGTTAGATATCTAATGTTTACACATTTCTGAATAATTACGTTTTTAGGAGACTAGGGGGTTGCTTTACCAAAGGCAAATAGACTGTGCACTTTGCAAGTGCAGTTGCTCTAGAGCTTCGTAAATGAGGGGAAGCTCTTCTGACTTCCATCATCCAATTATGTGCAAGAAAAAAAAAAAAAATATATATATATATATATATATATATATATATATTTTTTTTTTTTTTTTTCTTGCATGTGATTGGGTATTCTGGGCAAAGTGAAGCTTCATCTCATTTACTAAGATGTGGAGAAAATGCCCTTGCAGAGTGCAACTACACTTGCAAAGTTCACAGTCTATTCGCCTTTAGTAAATCAACCCCAAAATCTTTAAAAAGCGGTTTTCTATGCAGAAATGGAATCGGTTGGAGGAGTTTGATAAATGTGCCGATGACAATTGTACATTCCCGTTTTTTAATGTATCTATTTTTTTCTCCTAATAGCTTTTGGATTGGATTGAAGGCAAAGAGCGGAACATCCGGGCCCTGCTCTCCACAATGCACACTGTGCTCTGGGAAGGGGAGAACAAGTGGAAGCCGGTCAGCATGGCCGACCTGGTGACACCGGAACAAGTGAAGAAAGTGTACCGGAAAGCTGTGCTGGTGGTTCACCCTGACAAAGTAAGATCACATTATCCAACTTACACCTATGCATGTAAACTAGTCTAATGCAGGGGGGGTCTCCAAACTTTCTAAAGAAAGGGTTAGTTTACTGTCCTTTAGACTTTAGGGGGGTTGGACTGGGCTCAGTGGGAGTAAACAATGTTCGATCTGGTGTCTTTGGCAGGAATTATGCCCCATTTTTGTTGTCAGTGGCAGAAATTATGCCCCATTGTTGGTATCAATGGCAGAAATTATGCCCCATTGGTGTCAGTGGCAGGAATTATGCCCCATTGTTGGTGTCAGTGGCAGGAATTATGCCCCATTGTTGGTGTCAGTGGCAGGAATTATGCCCCATTGGTGTCAGTGGCAAGAGTTATGCCCCATTGGTGGTATCAGTGGCAGGAATTATGCCCCATTGTTAGTATCAGTGGCAGGAATTATGCCCCATTGGTGTCAGTGGCAGGAGTTATGCCCCATTGGTGGTATCAGTGGCAGGAATTATGCCCCGTTGTTGGTGTCAGTTGCAGGACGTATGCCCCATTGTTGGTGTCAGTGGCAGGAATTATTCCCCATTGTTGGTGTCAGTGGCAGGAATTATGCCCCATTGTTGGTGTCAGTGGCAGGAATTATTCCCCATTGTTGGTGTCAGTGGCAGAACGTATGCCCCATTATTGGTGTCAGTGGCAGAACGTATGCCCCATTGTTGGTATCAGTGGCAGGAATTATGCCCCATTGTTGGTGTCAGTGGCAGGAGATTTTGCCCCATTGTTGGTATCAGTGGCAGGAATTGTGCCCCATTGTTGGTGTCAGTGGCAGGAGATTTTGCCCCATTGTTGGTGTCAGTGGCAGGAATTATACCCCTTTGTTGGTGTCTGTGACGAAACGTCCCTACACTCTGCTTGAGTGCTTTCATCATGTACCACTTCCTCCCAGTCTGAATATAGATATCAGGTATTCCAACCGCTCCCAAGCACAAAACAAGACGAGACTTGTTTAGTTGCTGACATGGACTCTTTATTAGAACCAGAATACAGTCTTTTTATACACTTTTAACACAAGGGGTTAGATAACGAGGTAGGGCTGACTCCTGGATACTCCCCCCTCCCCTCTAGTAAACACTTAGCAGGCAACTATATAATTAGCATGCTAATTAACACAGCACTTAAGGCAGCCCAGGTGACCAGTCTGTCTCCAGAGGTCAATGTGATCAGCTCTTTCAATGATCAGATATTGTTCAGAATTAACAACCAAGAATAGTCTTTGGGCAAATCCAAAAAAACCTTCTCACAAAGAGCTTTTCTGAGGGTTTTAACCACATTTTTTTTTCTTTAAGTGAAGTTCTGCTTTAAGTTATTATCTGTTTCTGATTTTTAATAATAACCTTGATTTTGTTTCTATCGCAGGCCACAGGACAGCCATATGAACAATATGCAAAGATGATTTTTATGGAGCTAAACGACGCCTGGTCAGAATTTGATAACCTAGGACAGAAACCGTTATATTAACCATCGATCTGCAAATCCCTCCCGTAGCTTCCATCTAGTATAAGATCCATCCATGAACATTCAGATATCCTCTTGGGGTTTTTTATTTTTTTTTCTCTTTTTAGACACCTGAGTATGGTCTTAATTCGGTTTCCTCCCCGTGGAGGGGGAGATGTGACTTTGCATTTTGCACTCTTCTCGTAGCAGTCAGTAATGATGGTTGTCTTATATCCCTCCTCCCCGTATTTTTTATTTATATATTTATTTATTTATAACATGGGTTTTTAAATGAAAGTTCTGGAGCTCAAATGTTTACCTGATGGGGCAACTCCACTCAGAGGCCATGTCTCCTTTTTTTAAAATTGTAAAAAAAAAAGTAATTTTTATTTTTTTTTTTTTTTTTTTTTTGTTATTTTTTTTTTGTTTGTTTGTTTTTTTTGTTTTTTTTTTATTTTATTTTTAGCAGTTTGTCTCTCTGCCCTTTCCACAAGTCCCATAACAGAAGTGTCATTTTTGGTCTCCTCTGTAATCGATTGTTCTAAATTGTAGGGATGCCACCACCAGATGGCGCTGTGACGCCTTTGTTAGGGATTGAATTGGCCACATAAGTCTGACTCAAAGTAGATCCAAAGCTAAATTGTCATATATAAGATTAAGCCCTCGCTCACATTGGAGTGACTTACAGGTCAAATGGCATGACAAGTCGCACCCTATGGCCATGTTGAAATCGAAGTGACGCCGTTTTTGAGGTGCCGCGTCGATTTGAAAAAAATAGTTCCTTCACTGCTTTTGGCGATTTCTAGGTGCAGCAAAAAGCAGGGCTTTAAAGTCGCACCGACATGCGGATTTGAAATCATGCGATTTCAGATGAAGTCGCGTGATTTCAAAGCCGCATTTAATCTGAAAGAGGGCTTAAAGCTGAACTCTGATATTACCAAATATTGTCAGAATTGTTTGGCTCTGCTTTGTGTATTTCCTCCAGATCTGTCCAGTAATCCAGTGTGAGACTTTCCCTTCCTGTAATAAAGACCTCTCACTGCTGCTCTCTCTCCTTGTGCAGAACGACTGGTCTTGTCTCCACCCCCTCATGTAGTTTTCTGTAAACAGCCTGTAGAGAGCGGAGCCTGCTGAGCCCCTCCCACAGCTCTGCTCTCTCTCTCTGTGCAGGGTGACTGGACTTTGGCTCCGCCCCCTCATGTAGTTCCTACAAGCAGCCTGTAGAGGGTGGAGTCTGCTGGGCCTCTCCCACAGCTCTGCCCTCTCCTTGTGCAGGGTGACGGGTCTTGTCTCCGCCAACTCATGTAGTTTTCTGCAGACAGCCTGTAGAGGGTGCGGCCTGCTGAGCCCCTCCCACAGCGCTGCTCTTTCCTTGTGAAGGGTAATGGGTCTTGTCTCCGCCCCCTCATGTAGTTTTCTGCAGATGGCCTGTAGAGGGCGGAGCCTGCTGAGCCCCCTCCCACAGCTCTGCTCTCTCTTTGTGGAGGGTGACGGGTTTTGTCTCCGCCCCCTCATGTCGTTTGCTGCAGGCAGCCTGTAGTGGGTGGAGTCTGCTGGGCCCCTCCCACAGCTCTGCTCTCTCTCTCTCTCTTTTGTGCAGGGTGACCGGTTATGCAGGCCTTTGTTCAAGTACTGTTTGTTAAGGAGTGACAACTGTCACCCAAGTGTGCACCTGTGTTGTCACCTTGTCACACATGTCACTATAAATGCAATTCTCAGGCAAGGCCCACCGTTGTCACTCTCAGGCCCCATTCACACCCATTTTACTAAAATGTATAAATAAATAATAACAAATAAATAATAAATAAAAGTGGATGAAGAAGCTGAGAAACATAGCAACCAATGATGAAACAGATGATATTTTTCTCTATTGGCTAATTAATAAACACCAAAGCTCAAAAATGCTTTAAAAACGCTGTACACAAAAAAAAAAAAAAAAGTCATATAAAAAAACGCTCAACAACGAGACGCTCAGGTGTGAATGCAGCCTCAGGAAGCCGTTCCAGGGCAATGATGTGCAGCTGACAGCGCAGTGAGTGCATGCAGACAGGAAGTGGTTAATTAAAAAGGGTGGGGGGAGATCCGCAGTGCTGAGCTGCAAGAGAGGATAAAGAAGGTGGCAAAAGTATTTTGTAATAAAAAAAAAAGTATAGTAGTAGTTTTTGATACATACATGCTTTATAAAACTAAATGTTGTCCTTTCGGAGGGTCTCGATTTCTAGTTAGTGGTGGGGAATATCTTACCGCTAAAATCCCTAAAAGACGTAAGAGGCCAGCACATGACTCGACTGACCAGTAATCACAAAAAAAAAAATGTAATATCAGTTTTGGGTGAACTTGGCCTTTAAATACAACCTAACACAGTGGGGTCTATAAATATATAAAAAAATGTGCTCAAGCATTTGCACAGCATTCATAAATAATCCCCATAATGTGTCTAATATGCTTGGCAGCTCCATCTAGTGGCTATAATGCGGTATTTTTTTTGATTGATGTATTTCAGGAAAATATGGAAACATGGCCACTAGATGGAGCTGACCACCATGAGAAATAAACCTATAATGCCCCGTACACACGGTCGGAAATTCCGATGGAAAATGTCCGATCGGACCATGTTGTCGGAAAATCCGGCCGTGTGTGGGCTCCATCGGACTTTTTCAGTCGGAATTTCCGACGGAAAAAATTTGAGATCCTGCTCTCAAATTATCTGACAACAAAGTCCGATCTGACTTTTTCCGATCGTGTGTAGGGAATTTCCGACGGACAAAGGGCCACGCATGCTCAGATCAAATTACGAGACCAAAGCTATTGGCTACCAGCCTCTACGTAGTTCCGTCGTATTCAACGAACGTCACCACGTTCAGAATGATCGGTTTTTCCGACAACTTTGTCCGACCGTGTGTATGCAACACCGATGGATTTTGTGGTCGGAATTTCCGACCGTGTGTACGGGGGCTTAGACACAATACGTGGATATTTTGTGACGGTTGTGTGAATGCTTGAAGCATATTTATAAATAGACCCCAATTTCATAACAATTATATGTGCCTCCTTTTTTTTTTTTTTCTCGTTATCTTTGGCCAGATTGCATAAGACAGGGGTCTTCAAAACTGTGGCCCTCCAGTTGTTCAGGAACTAAAATTTCCATCATGCCTAGTCATGTCTGTGAATGTCAGGGTTTTACAATACCTCATTGGCCGTGTAGTTCCTGCAGGCAGCCTGTAGTGGGTGGAGCCTGCTGAGCCCCTCCCACAGCTCTCTCCTTGTGCAGGGTGACTGGTCTTGTTTTACAATGCCTCATTGGACGTGTAGTTCTACAACAGGTGGGAGGGCCGTAGTTTGAAGATCCCTGGCATAAGCTGACAAAGTGAAACTGCATGCTCTGTTTCATAAATGGAAAATTAATATAGGATATTAAACAGTATCTCACAAAAGTAAGTACACCCCTCACATTTTTTTTTTAATATTTTCTTCTATCTTTTCATGTGACAACACTGAAGAAATGACACTTGTCTACAATGTAAAGTAGTGAGTGTACAGCTTGTATAACAGTGTAAATTTGCTGTCCCCTCAAAATAACTCAACATTAGTTAATAACTCAATGTTAGAGACCTTGCGCTCCTCCACCTTCCGTTTGAGGATGTCCCACAGATGCTCAATAGGGTTTAGGTCTGGAGACATGCTTGGCCAGTCCATCACCTTTACCCTCAGCTTCTTTAGTAAGGCAGTGGTCATCTTGGAGGTGTGTTTGGGGTCGTTATCATGTTGGAATACTGCCCTGCGGCCCAGTCTCTGAAGGGAGGGGATCATGCTCTGCTTCAGTATGTCACAGTACATGTTGGCATACTTGGTTCCCTCAATGAACTGTAGCTCCTCAGTGCCGGCAGCCCCAGACCATGACACTCCCACCACCATGCTTGACTGTAGGCAAGACACACTTGTCTTTGTCCTCCTCACCTGGTTGCCCCCACACACGCTTGTCACCATCTGACACCAAATAAGTTTATCTTGCTCTCATCAGACCACAGGACATGGTTCCAGTAATCCATGTCCTCAGTCTGCTTGTCTTCAGCAAACTGTTTGCGGACTTTCTTGTGCATCATCTTTAGAAGAGGCTTCCTTCTGGGACGACAGCCATGCCGACCTATTTAATGCAGTGTGCGGCGTATGGTCTGAGCACTGACAGGCTGACTCCCTACAACCTCTGCAGCAATGCTGGCAGCACTCATATGTCTATTTCCCAAAGACAACCTCTGGATATGACGCTGAGCACGTGCACTCAACTTCTTTGTTCAACCATGGCGAGGCCTGTTCTGAGGGGAACCTGTCCTGTTATACCGCTATATGGTCTTGGCCACCGTGCTGCAGCTCAGTTTCAGGGTCTTGGCAATCTTCTTGTAGCCTCGGCCATCTTTATGTAGAGCAACAATTCTTTTTTTCAGATCCTCAGAGAGTTTTGCCATGAGGTGCCATGTTGAACTTCCAGTGACCAGTATGAGAGAGTGAGAGCGATAACACCAAATTTAACGCAGCGCTCAGGCTTGATTGGCCAATTGCTGGGACGTAACGCGTAGGGGAGGAGAGCAGGTCATTTTCTTTTGTGTAAGTTCAATGAACAATAAGGAGTTCAGACCCGTGGCTCTGATGGACTTTTCCCCTAAGCATGTGCATGCTTCCATTTCCAAGGTTCTTTGTTTACAAACAAAGCAACACTCACGCCGTTCCACTTCTCATGTAACCAAAGGCCTAGGCATGTAGTCACATGACTTCCATTGAACGGGAGTAGAGATCACATGACCAAATGCCTAGGCTTTGGCTCACCTTACAGGAACAAAAGGGTGACCAGAGAAGCATTTTCTCCAGGCGAAGGTATTTTAGCTTTTCTAATATTCTTTATTTATCTATAAAACTATTTAACATTTGAGTATAAGTCCAATAAATCAATTTAGAGCAACAAAAAAAAAAAAAATTAACTCTTGTTATTTTTAACATAAACATTTTGTTATTGCACAACATTTAAATGAGCCCCATTGCGATTAATCAAGAAAGTAAAAGTTTTTTTTTTTTCGGGACATATCCACAAATTGAAGTCCCAAAGACAATCATTTTGTTTACGTTTTTTAAATGCTTTTTTCTGTTTCCCTTGTGTTTTTTTTTTTTATTATTATTTATATGTACAGTACCTCTTTAGGGGGTCTATGTATAAAAAAAAAAATTCACACATCAAGAACAATTTCTGTACGATAATTTCCTTTGATTGTCACCTCCATCTAGTGGCCTAATGCGGTATTTTCCTAAATGAACTACTTCTAGATTGTAAGCTCTAACGAGCAGGGCCCTCGGATTCCTCCCGTATCGAATTGTATTGTAACTGTACTAACGTTGTAAAGCGCTGCGTAAACTGCTGGCGCTATATAAATCCTGTATTATATAATTTATAATATTAATATAAAATAATTTCAGAAAAATACTGCATTATGGCCACTAGATGGAGCTGACGATCATAATAAATAAACATAATAGGGCAAAAATATGGGGATTGTGTGTGAAAGCTGTGTGAATGTCTCAGATTTTTATAAATAGACCCCTACATGTCTCTTGTTGAGTTGGGTTTATATTCTATTTAATATTTAGGTACCAGTAAAACCTTCAAAGAGATGGCAGGTATTTTTTACTTTTCATATGCAACCCCCCACCCAACTAATATAACATAGGAGATACAAAACCATACAAGCATCTCGATAAAAAGCAAATGAAGAGCTCAACCAATGAGCATCGAACAAAAAAAACATTGCTTGTCATATTTACTTGGAATGTGAATACTTATTCTGTGATTTGTTAAGTTTCTCATTTTCTGTTTGTAGATATTTCTTGTGTGTTCTGGACCTATATAATAAAACGAGAACGATCGATGTGTTGTATCCTTTTCTCCACTTAGGCTCTTCGCCGTGGGTTCCATGGCTTTAGCATTGTGTAATAAAGTTTCGAAAATTTGAACTCTTAATAAAATTAATTGTTTTATCATCACGCAAAAAAAAAAAGTACCAATGTAACTGTTTAATATTTTTAAGGAGAAAATTATTTTCATGCTTGTTTGTGGTTTGAAGCAATTAAAACATGCGTTTTCTTTTCTTACAAAGCCTCTTTATGCATTTTTATGCCACACGTCCGGCAATGCCGTGTACACACGATCCGATTATCTGGCGGACTAGAGTCTGCTGGACAATCCACCCGTGTGTGGGCTCCGGCGGACTTTTTCTTCCCAAAAGTCCGGCGGACTTAAGCCCCGTACACACGGTCGGAAATTCCGACGGAAAATGTCCGATCGGACCATGTTGTCGGATAATCCGACCGTGTGGGGGCTCCATCGGACTTTTTCCGTCGGAATTTCCGACGGAAAAAATTTGAGATCCCGCTCTCAAATTTTCCAACAACAAAATCCGATCTGACTTTTTCCAATCGTGTGTAGAGAATTTCGACGGACAAAGTGCCACGCATGCTCAGATCAAATTAGGAGACCAAACCTATTGGCTACTAGCCTCTACGTAGTTCCGTCGTACGCGACGAACGTCACCACGTTCAGAATGATCGGATTTTCCGACAACTTTGTCCGACCGTGTGTATGCAACACAAGTGTCGGACAAAATCCGACAAATTTTGTGGTCGGAATTTCCAACCGTGTGTACGGGGCATTATAAGAAGTTTTGACTCAAAATTGTCTGCCGGACTCGGCAGTCCGGCGGACAATCCGCCCGTCTGTGTGCCAGTCCGCCGGACTTTTGAAATGAACGGACTTGCCTACACACGGAGTAAAGTCCGTTAATTTTGAACGTGACTCCAGGTAGACGGAACTAGTGAAGGAAGTCAATGCCGCCGCCTCCATCGGCGAGATTGACACCTCGCTAGCTCCATCACCTGGTATGGATTTAAAGGGGAAGCCCTACACCAAAAAAACTGCAAAGCCCATATCAGACCCTTATCCGAGCACGCAGCCTGGCTGGTCAGGAAAAGGGGGTGGGGACGAGCGAGCACCCCACCTCCTGAGCCGTACCAGGCCGCGTGCCCTCAACATGGGTGGGTGCTTTGGGGAAGGGGGGCCCTGCGGCACCCCCCCCACCCCAAAGCACCTTGTCCCCATGTTGATGAGGACAAAGGCCTCTTCCCGACAACCCTGGCCGTTGGTTGTCGGGGTCTGCGGGCGGGGGGGGCTTATGGGAATCCGGGAGCCCCCTTTAATAGGGGGGCCCTCAGATTCCGGCCCCCCACCCTATGTGAATGAGTATGGGGTACCATGTACCCTACCCATTCACCTGGGGAAAAAAAGTGTACATAAAAAAACACAACACAGGTTTTTAAAATACTTTATTAGACAGCTCCGGGGGTCTTCTCTTCCGTCTTCGGGGGTCTTCTAGGAAAGTCCGGCGGATTGTCCGCCGAATAGTCCGATCGTGTTTACGCCGCATACGTATAGCAGTACTATGCCCCATACACACGTTTGGACATTCCAACCACAAAATCTGTCAGATTTGTTCCGACGGAATGTGTCCGAAACTTGTCTTGCATACAGACGGTTGCACAAATGGCTTTAGCATTGTGTAATAAAGTTTTGAAAATTTGAACTCTTAATAAAATTAATTGTTTTATCATCCCGCAAATAAAAAAAAGTAACAATGTAACTGTTTAATATTTTTAAGGAGAAAATTAGTTTCATGCTTTTAGCAATTAAAACATGCGTCTCTTTTCTTACAAAGCCTCTTTATGAATTTTAATGCCACACCTTTGGTAATGCCGCGTACACACGATCCGATTATCCGCTGGACAATCCGCCCGTGTGTGGGCTCTGGCGGACTTTTTCTTCCCAAAAGTCCGGCGGACTTAGAAAGAAGTTTTGACTCAAAATTGTCCGCCGGACTCGGCAGTCTGGCGGACAATCCGTCCGTCTGTATGCTAGTCCGCCGGACTTTTGAAATGAACGGACTTGCCGACACACCGAGTAAAGTCCATTCATTTTGAACGTGACTCCAGGTAGACGAAACTAGCGAAGGAAGTCAATGCCGCCGCATCCATTGGCGAGATTGGTACCTCGCTAGCCCCGTCACCTGGTATGTATTTAAAGGGGAAGCCCTACACCGAAAAAAAGGCGTAGGGGTCCCCCCCAAAGTCCATATCAGACCCTTATCCGAGCATGCAGCCGGTCAGGAAAGGGGGTGGGGACGAGCGAGCGCCCCCCCGCCTGCCTGTACCAGGCCGCGTGCCCTCAACATGGGGGGGTGCTTTGGGGAAGGGGGGGCCCTGCGGCACCCCCCCCACCCCAAAGCACCTTGTCTCCATGTTGATGAGGTCAAGGGCCTCTTCCCGACAACCCTGGCCATTGGTTGTCGGGGTCTGCGGGCGGGGGGCTTATGGGAATCCGGGAGCCCCCTTTAATAAGATTCCGGCCCCCCACCCTATGTGAATGAGTATGGGGTACCATGTACCCCTACCCATTCACCTGAGGAAAAAAGTGTACATAAAAAAACACAACACAGGTTTTTAAAATACTTTATTAGACAGCTCCGGGGGTCTTCTCTTCTTCCGTCTTCGGGGGTCCTCTAGGAAAGTCCAGCGGATTGTCTGCCAGATAGTCCAATCGTGTGTACGTGGCATAAGTGTAGCATTCTTATGCCCCATACACACGGTCAGACATTCCGACCACAAAATCCGTCAGATTTTTTCCAACGGATTTTGGCCGAAACTTGTCTTGCTTACAAACGGTCGCACAAAGTTGTCGGAAAATCCGATCGTTCGGAAAGAGGGGACGTACAAAATGTACGACGGGACTACGTAGAGGCCAGTAGCCAATAGCTTTTGTCTCCAAATTTTTTACTGAGCGTGCGTGGCACTTTGTGCATCGGAATTCTCTACACACAATCGGGAAAAAGTCAGATCGGATGTTGTTGTCGGAAAATTTTAGAGCCAGCTCACAAACTTTTTCCGTCGGCAAATTCCGATGGAAAAAGTCCGATTGAGCCCACACACGATTGGATTTTCCGACAACATAATCCGATCGGACTTTTTCCATCGGAATTTCCGACCGTGTATACAGTTTTGCATTTTCTGGTCCTCCCTGGATTCTGACTACACAGAGGACAAGCAGGGAATGGAGCACTCCGCTGACTTACCTCCCCACCAGGTTATCCAAATTAGGAACTTTATCTAAATTTAACCACTTCAGCCCCAGAAGGTCTCCCCCCCCCCCTCCCCCCTTCATGACCAGGCCATTTTTTTTGATACAGCACTGTGTTAGTTTAACCCAGGGATATCAAACTGGAGGCTCTCCAGCTGTTGCAAAACTACAAGTCCCATCATGCCTCTGCCTGTGGGAGTCATGCTTGTAACTGTCAGCCTTGCAATCAGTGTTGCCAAACTACCAGATTGAAATTTAATGGCACGACACCCAAAATTTACTGGCAAAGCCAAATTTTTACTGGCACTTTACAAAAGTTACAAAATTACAGTATTAAGTGCACATTTCAGTATTTAGGCTACAAACAAGTACACTATCTGAATAGCAATGCAATTTAAGGTAGATATTAAAGGTAAAACATATTTCTGTTGTTTTCAATATAAAAATAGTCCATCAGATTTTGTTCACCATCACCTCCTGCCCCCTCACCTCCTACCACCATCACCACCTCCTGCCACCATCACCACCAGCTCCTCCTGTCACCACCTGCCCCAACCAGCTCCTCCTGCCACTGTCACCTGCTGCCCCAACCAGCTCCTGCCATCACCAGCCCCCTCCGGCTCCTACCACCATCACCGGCTCCTACCACCATCACCTGCCACCATCAGCGCCTCCTGCCACCACCAGCTCCTGCCACAAGCTCCTCCTGCCCCCACTAGCTCCTGCCACCATCACCATCTCCTCTTGCCACTGCCTGCCTTCACCAGCTCCTGCCCCCACCAGCTCCTGCCATCATCACCAGCTCCTGCCACAAGGTCCTTCTGCCCCCACCAGCTCCTGCCATAAGCTCCTCCTGCCCCCACCAGCTCCTGCTACAAGCTCCTTCTGCCCCCACCAGCTCCTGCCTCCTCCTGCCCCCACCAGCTCCTGCCACCTCCTGCCCCCACCAGCTCTGGCCACCTTCTGCCCCCACCAGCTCCTGCCATCTTCTGCCTCCACCAGCTCCTGCCACCATCACCAGCTCCTGCCACAAGCTCCTCCTGCCCCACCAACTCCTGCCCCCACCAACTTCTGCCACCTCCTGCCCCCACCAACTCCTGCCACCAGCTCCTCCTGTCACCGCCAGCTCCTCCTGTCACCTCCTGCCCCACTACCATCACCAGCTCCTGTCACCGCCAGCTCCTCCTGTCACCTCCTGCCCCCACCACCATCACCTGTCACCGCCAGCTCCTCCTGTCACTGCCAGCTTCTCTTGTCACCGCCGGCTCCTCCTGTCACCGCCAGCTTTTCCTGTCACCGCCAGCTCCTGCCCCCACCACCATCACCAGCTCCTGTCACCCCCAGCTCCTCCTGTCACCTTCTGCCCCCACCACCATCACCAGCTCCTGTCACCACCAGCTCCTCCTGTCACCGCCAGCTTCTCCTGTCACCACCAGCTCCTGCCCCCACCACCAGCTCCTGTCACCGCCAGCTCCTTCTGTCACCACCAGCTCCTGCCCCCACCACCACCAGCTCCTGTCACCGCCAGCTTCTCCTGTCACCGCCAGCTCCTGCCCCCACCACCATCACCAGCTCTTGTCACCGCTAGCTCCTCCTGCCCCCACCACCAGCTTCTGCCCCCACCAACTCCTGCCACCTCCTGCCCCCACCACCATCACCTGTCACCGCCAGCTCCTCCTGTCACCGCCACCATCTTCTGCCCCCACCAACTCCTGTCACCTCCTGCCCCCACCACCATCACCTGTCACCGCAAGCTCCTCCTGCCCCAACCAGCTCCTGCCACAAGCTCCTCCTGCCCCCACAACCTTCTTTATTTATTACCTTAAAGCAAGGAAGTCTGAGAATGCAGGCTTGCACTGAGCTGGTCCGGTTGGGCTGGGCTTTGCTGTGCTAGCCTGTGCTTTTACTGAATCGTCTGGGCAGACCACCGCCGGCACCATGAAGGCAAGACTCCTCCATTCCACCTGCTCAGGTTCTGTATTTTTAAAGGCTGGCGCGCCTGGTGGTATGCGCCATGACATCACTCGCATCGCCGCCAGTAGCGCGCCACGCAGCTTCTGTCAAATCTGCCACCCCTGAGCCCAGGAGGAATACAGGATCGGCTCAGCTCAGGAGTCGGGCAGCTCGCCGGAACTGCGTGCCGGAACTGCGCGCCGTAACTGCGCATGCACACTTCAAAGCCGAACCGATTACTGCTATTTTTACGGGCGCATTTGTCCTATCACGGACATTTACGGACAAGGAGAAAGTGCCTTGTTTTTACGGACTGCCTGTAAAAATATGGGCGGTTGGCAACACTGCTTGCAATGCCTTATGGGACTTGTAGTTTCACAAAAGCTGGAGGGCCACCAGTTTGAGACCCCTGCTTTAACCTCTTGCCGACCAGTTGCTACCATTATACTGCGGCAGCTTGGCTCGTCCCCCCGCAAATCGCCGTAACTGTACGTCGGCTCGGGAACTCGCTTTTGTTGGGTGCGCTCCCATTGGCCAGCGGGGGAGCCAATCAGCAGACTCGATGTCCGCTGGCCACCTGCGATCGTTCCCCGAAGTGGCAGAACGGGGATCTGCCTGCGTAAACAAGGCAGATCTCCGTTCTGACAGGGGAGATCACACAGATCCTGTCTTTCTGCTAAGCAGGAAGATGGATCTGTGTGTTTCCCCAGGCAGCCCATCCCCCATGCAGTTAGTAAACCCAATGATAGGCTGTGTCCAATCACAGCCCAGAGCCCTGTGTTGACAGTCAACACAGAGCTCTGTACAGGGAACGCTCTATCTGTTTCTTATCCCTGGAAAGAAGATATAAGAAACAAAGATTGGTTAGTAAAAGCAGCACACATTACACATTGTTAGGCACACGTTTAACCCCTTGATCGCCCTAGCTGTTAACCCCTTCCCAGCCAGTGGAATTAGTACAGTGCAAGTGTATAGTATTATCACTGATCACTGTACAAATTACACATTGTTAGGCACACGTTTAACCCCTTGATCGCCCCTGATGTTAACCCCTTCCCTGCCAGTGTCGTTAGTACAGTAACAGTGCATATTTTTAGCACTGATTACTGTAATGTCACTGGTTCCCCAACAAGTGTCAAAAATGCCAGTTTGGTGTCCGATCTGTCCGCTGCAATGTCGCAGTCCTGCTAAAAATCACTGATCGCCACCATTACTAGTAAGAAAAAAAGTAATAATAATAAAAATTCCATGAATCTATCCTCTATTTTGTAGACACGATAACTTTTGCGCAAACCAATCAATATACGCTTCTTGCGATTTTTTTTTACCAAAAATATGTAGCAGAATACATAAAACCATAAGTATTCCCGCGCTACCGGAGCTGAGCAGTAAATAAATATATGGTTGCAGCAAACACCGACAGGGGTCAAACAAATAGAGCTTTCTTTTGGTGGTATTTGATCACCTCTGCTTTTTTTTAATTTTTTGCGCTATAAACAAAAATTTAAAAAAAAGACACAATTTTGGAAAAAAAAATTATTTTTTTTTTACTTTCTGCTTCAAAACCTATCCAATAAAAAAAAATGTAAAAATCTAATTTCTTCATCAATTTAGGCCAATATGTGTTCTGCTATATATTTTTAGTAAAAAAAAAAATCCCAATTAGCGCATACTGAATGGTTTGCGCAAAAGTTATCGAAACTACAAACTATGGGATATTTTTATGGAATTTTTATTTTTATTTTTTACTAGTAATGGAAGCGATTTTTAGCGGGACTGCGACATTGGGGCAAACAAATCAGACACTAAGGGGTTTATTTACTAGAACTAGAGAGGGCAAAATTAGCCACAATTCTGCATAGAACCCAATTAGCTTCCAAGTTAGATTAGGTTAGAAGCAGACTGTGACTAATTCTGCCCTCTCTAGCGTTAGTAAATAAACCCCTAAGTGACACTTTTGACACCTTTTTTTTGGGGACAAGTGACACTAATACATTGATCAGTGCTAAAAAATATGCACTATCACTGTACTAATGACACTGGCTGGGAAGGGGTTAAACATCAGGAGCGATCAAAGGGTTAAATGTGTCCTTAGGGAGTGCTTTATAACTGTGTGTGTGGGGGGGGGGGGGTGCTTGTACTGTAGGAAGACAGAGATCCGTGTTCCTGCTGAGCAAAAACACCAAATCTCTGTCTTCACCTGTCACAGAACAATGATCTGCCTTGTTTACATAGACTGACTGCCGTTCTGTCTGCCTTGGGAACAATCAGCGTACATCGGGTTCGCTGGACATGCTGATTGGCTCCCGCTGTGTTCAATGACAGCGGGAGCCAGTCGCCGGCGGCGTGCGTGCGTGCCCCAGACCCAAAAGAAAAAAAACACGTACAGGTACAAGATTTTGGGGTTTTCGGATCTTCGAATTTACAGATTTAAAAATTTACGAATATTCTGGAAATTTTGTTAAATGAGTTTTCGTTAATTCGGACATTTCTGAATTAACAAATTTGTCTAAATTCGTTAAAAAACAAATTCAGAACGAAACAAATTTCACATGTCTACAATATATACCGTATCAGGGGAAAATCGTGGGTGCGTGTTATACGCCGATCCCCGTCGATCCCTCGCTGATTGTAAACGGAGGAGCAAGTGCCTCGGCTATCATCGGCTAGTTACGCTCACAGTCACGCCCAGTCCCACCCTATGATGGACATAACATAGGGACTGGGCGTGACTGTGAGCGGAGCTACCCGAGCATAGCCGAGTACACTCGGCTATTGTATGTATATGGGCGGTGCTCGGCTCCGCTCACAGTCACGCCCAGTCCCGCCCTATGATGGACATAACATAGGGACTGGGCATGACTGTGAGCGGAGCTACCCGAGCATAGCCGAGTACACTCGGCTATTGTATGTATATGGGCGGCGCTCGGCTCCGCTCACAGTCACGCCCAGTCCCGCCCTATGATGGACATAACATAGGGACTGGGCATGACTGTGAGCGGAGCTACCCGAGCATAGCCGAGTACACTCAGCTATTGTATGTATATGGGCGGCGCTCGGCTCCGCTCACAGTCACGCCCAGTCCTGCCATTGGACCAGCGTTATGTCCATCATAGGACGGGACTGGGCGAGACTACAAGAGGAGCCGAGAAGAGCCGAGGTACACAGGGCCGGCTCTGTGTATCTCGGCGGCGGCATTTTCAAACTGCAGTGACGCTGACATGTCACTGCAGTTTAACTGCAGGCTGGGCAGGGCTGCAAATGACACTGACAAGCATGCAGATGAACGCTGTGCAAGGCTGCAGATGGACTCTCACACAGGTACACTCCTCTCAGTCATATCACATTCCTCAGGTGAGGTGACACACAAGTCATGTGGAGAACCCATATCACGGTACACCACAAGCTTGGTGTACTTTCACACTGGAGACACAGCAGCAGCTGTTTCAGGGCGCTTTGCATGCGCTAGTTTTAGCGCTGTAGCGCCAGCAAAGCGCTCCAGTGTGAAAGGGGCCTTAGTGTTTCGTTTTTTAAATTCGTGAAACTCTTTTTTTCCCCCAAAAAAAAGCATTTGAAAAGTTGCTGCGCAAATACCGTGTGACATACAAAGTTGCCATTTTATTCCCTAGGGTCTCTGCTAAAAAAAAAAAAAAAAAAAAAAATGATGATTTTTACATGTAGGAGAGGAGGTCTGGAATTGGCCTGGTATGGAAGTGATTATTCTGCTGCCACAATACAGCCAAATAAACAATACTATAGGCATTTTTAAGGGGCAGCTTCACATTTATATATATATATATATATATATATATATATATATATATATATATATAAAAACTTTTTTATTGTTATTATTTTTTTATATTTACATATAACATTTTTTTATTGTTGTTATATTATATATATATATATATATATATATATATATATATATATATACACTTTTTTTATTGTTAATATATTTTTTTTAATATATACATTTTTTTTTATTTTATTATTTTTTAATTCATGGGCTGGCGTCACTTTTTCTTTTACTTATATTTACTTTTACTTTTCTTTCATATAATGTTTGGGGGTTCTGAGTAATTTTCTGGCAAAACAATGATGTAGGAGAGGAGGTCTGGAATTGGCCTGGTATGGAAGTGGTTATTCTGCTGCCACAATACAGCCAAATAAACAATACTATGGACATTTTTTTTTATTATTATTCTACTTTTTATTTTTTCACTTTAGTTTCTGACTCTCTGACACAGGTACACTCCTCTCAGTCATATCACATTCCTCAGGTGAGGGTGACACACAAGTCATGTGGCGAATCCATATCACAGTACACCACAAGCTTCTTTGTCTTCCCTGACAGACATCGAAGCGACCAATAGCGTCTGAGCACGGGTCGCCCTGTCCAATCAGAACGCATACAGCTCCACCCACTTGGCCAATAGGCTTCCAGCCCCTGGTAATCTGCCTGGCCGTCACAGCAACAACATAGGGGAGGGCGGAGATACAGTCTTCGCCAATCAGCTGCTGGTCTAAACTTAAGTGACAGGGAACTTGACCAATCCTGGTGGCGGGAAGGGGGTTGGCGGTCCAATCAGGTGGCTGCGTTGAGATTTGCGTGGCTCTTCCTGTTTCCGGCGGCTGGCTGGGTGTCAGGAAGCTGGAAGTGTAAACAGAAGAGAGAGGCGGCTGTAACATGGCGGGGATAAAAGGTAATGTGTCCCGGGAGGAGGGCACTGTCCTCAGCTCAGGGCAGCTCTCCTATAGGACAAGCCCCTCCATTATTCCACATAGGACTGTGCTCTCACCCCCTTCATACAACACACAGACTCCTCACCCCCCCACAGCTCTCTGTTATCACACACTGACACTAATCCAGGTGATGACAGGCCCCACTCAGCACTCATCTGCAGAAAAACACATTGCATGTCTTACATCAGTACCTGCAGGACAGAAGCAGGTAAGGATCTGCTGTAAACTCCTGTCCTGTAGTGAGGACTTTAAAAACTTATTTTTTTCCTCTTCAGTTTTATAATTTGTGGAGAGAGATAACAATCAGTCAGGTTTTTATTTATGTGGGTGACCTCAATTGGAGGAAGTTTTTCCCACTTCCTGTCTCCGTGACACCCTTGAAATGGGGTCATCATGGCACAGACCACCATTAAGACTTTGTAGGAATTTCAAGTAGAACTAAAGCCAAAATCCCTTTTTTTTTTTTTTAATAGCGTAAAGGAGAGTTATATCCTGTGTTATTATTTATGTTTGTCTGTGTCCCATTGTGGAGATTTCCCTTCACTTCCTGTCCCATATCCAAATCAGGAAGTGAGACTTTGTAGGGATTTCAAATAGAACTAGAGGCAAAACTTCTTTATTTATTTTTTAATAGCTTAAAGGAAGGTTATATCCCGTGTTTTATTTTTATTTTATTTATTTTTTCCCATCTGTCCCCGTTAGGGAGATTTCTCTTCACTTCCTGTCTCATGTCTGCAACAGGAAGTGAGGAAATCCCTCCAAAGTGATGGAATCCCCAGATGTAGTGTCCCTATTAGAAATAAAAAATGTCCCCTCTATTCCTTTTTTTTTTTTTTTTTTCATTTTTGCATATAGCAACGGAGGGTTATAACCCCTGTCAAATTTTTTTTCTTTTTGACATCTGTGTCCCATTGTGGAGATTTCCCTTCACTTCCTGTCCCATATCCAAATCAGGAAGTGAGAGGAAATCCCTTGAGAGTTACGAAGTTCCTGGTTGTCACCAGAATTGGTGTCCCCATTGGATAATTTCACCTCTATTATTGTCTTTTTTTTTTTTCCATCTGTGTCCGATCAGGGAGATTTCTCTTCACTTCCTGTCCCATATCTGCAACAGAAAGTGAGAGGCAATCCCTCCAAAGTGATGGAATCCCCAGATGTTAGTGTCCCTATTAGAAAATTTCCCCTCTATTCCTGTTTTTTTTTTTTTTTTTTTTTTTTTTGGGTAGAGTAAGGGAGTATTATAACCCCTGTCAGGTTTTTTTTTTTTGCCATCTGTGTCCCATTGTGGAGACTTCCTGTCCCATAGCCAAATCAGGAAGTGAGACTTTGTAGGAATTTCAAGTAGAATTAACCGCTTCCCGACCGGCCACTGCATATATACGTCAGCAGAATGGCACGGGCAGGCAGAATCACGTACCTGTACATGATCGTGCATGTGCCTGCCCGTGGGTCGCGCGCGCGCCGCTAGCGGCACGCTCGCGACACGGTCGGGAGCTCCATGACCCCGGCCGCGGGACCAGCGGACCGATCGCCGCTGGTATCCCGCAATCGGGTTACGGAGCTGAAGAACGGGGAGAGGTCTATGTAAACAAACTCTCCCCGCGCTTCCTACACTGACTGTCAGTGATCGGCGGTTCCCTGTCATCGGGAACGCCGATCAATGACGTCAGACGTACAGCCACGCCCCCCTACTGTAAAAAAAACACAACACGTCACACTGACTCCTCCCCGCCCCCTAGTGGTTAACCCCCTAACTACAACTGTCATTTACATAGGAATCAGTGCTATTTAAATAGCAGTGATTGCTGTATAAATGACAAATGTCCCAAAAATGTGTCAAAAATGTCCGATGTGTCCGCCAAAATGTCGCAGTCACAATAAAAATCGCTGATCACCGCCATTTATAATAAAAAAAAAAAATATATAAAAAATGCTATAAAACTATCCCCTATTTTGTAAACGCTATAACTTTTGCGCAAACTAATCAATAATCGCTAATTGCGATTTTTTTTTTTTTACCAAAAATATGTAGAAGAATACGTATCGGCCTAAACTGAGGAAAAAAAATGTTTTTTTATATATTTTTTGGGGATATTTATTATAGCAAAAAGTAAAAAATATTGCATTTTTTTCAAAATTGTCGCTCTATTTTTGTTTATAGCGCAAAAAAAATAAAAACCGCAGGGGCGATCAAATACCACCAAAAGAAAGCTCTATTTGTGGGAAAAAAAGGACGCCAATTTTGTTTTGGAGCCACGTCGCATGACCGCGCAATTGTTAGTTAAAGCGACGCAGTGCCGAATCGCAAAAAGGGGCCTGGTCCTTTAGCTGCAAATTGGTCCGGGGCTGAAGTGGTTAAAGACCAAACCTTTTTTTTTTTTTTAAACTACTTCCCACCCGGCCACTGTACATATACGGCCGGGTGGGAGCCGTCTACTTCTGATCGGACGTTCCGGAACGTCCTTCAGAAGTAGAGGGATCGCGCGCGTGCCCGCGCAGCGGCGCGATCCCGATGCGGCCGTGTCACCCTGATGCGGCCGTGTCACCCGGACACGGCGCATCTCGGATCGGCAGGAGGGCTCGGTGATTGGCCCTCCTGATCACATGACGGCCGCGTCGAATCACAGCCGTCATGTGATGTAAACAAACAGCCGGTTGCTAGGCAATCGGCTCTCCTCTCCTCACACGGAAGTCGTCGGTGAGGAGAGGAGAGCGGATCGCTGCAGCCGGCTGGTGATCAGTTAGTATTAGCTGTTTTTTTTTACAGCTTTTTACTCACTGATCACCAGTAGTGTCCCCACACATGTCCCCCACACATGTCCCCAAATAAAAAAAAACACATGTCCCTCACATATGTCCCAGTAAAATAACATGTGCCAATGATTATCTGCACACATCTGTACATGATCATTTGCGTACATATGTCCGTGATCACGCGAACCAATTACTATACACTTAACGGAATTTTTTTTTTACTAAAAACATGTAGCAAAATACATTTTGGCTTAAATTTAAGACAAAATTTGATTTTATTGGATTTCTTTTAAAAAAGAAAGGAGAAAAATATTGTTTTTTTTTCAAAATTTCCGATATGTTTTCGCTTATATCGCAAAAAATAAAAAACGGAGTCGCGAATAAATACCACCAAATTAAAGCTCTATTTGTGCGAACAAAATGATAAAAAATTCATTTGGGTACAGCATTGCATGACCGCGCAATTGTCACTGAAATTGCGAGAGCGCTGAAAGCTGAAAATTGGTCTGGGAAGGAAGGGGGCGAAAGTGCCCGGTATTGTAGGGGTTAAATAGCGTTAAGGAGGGTTATATCCCATGTTATTTATTTATTTATTTTTTATCATTTTGGATATAGCAAGGGAGGGTTATAACCCCTGTCAGATTTTTTTTGCCATCTGTGTCCGATTTAGGGAGATTTCCCTTCACTTCCTGTTCCATATCTGCAACAGGAAGTAAGAGGAAATCCCTCCAAAGTGATGGAGTCCCCAGATGTAGTGTCAGATGATTTAGAAATAAAAAAACATGTACACCCCCCCTTGCTGGACCCTCCCACGATGTACACCCCCCCCCCCCCTGCTGGACCCTCCCACGATGTACACCCCCCCTGCTGGGCCCTCCCACCAGCTGTCTGTCTGCATTGCATAGCGACCCAAAGAGACCCGATGATGACTAAATGAGTTCTGTAATAAAAATGGAAAGGTTTTATTTAAAAAAATAAAATAAATTGGAGGGGGCAACCAGGAAAGACAAAATTATAATTTGCGTAAACTTCACCTTTTAATGGATCTCTTTATGTCCATGACGATGATCTGCATGGATTTGCATAGTGCACATTGCACAGGTGGCGTCTGTTTCCCGGTAAACACCTGAGATAGTTCAAAGTTCTCCGAAAAAGACAGGTGTGTAGCTCAGAGATTTTCCTCTCACTTCCTGTTTTGGCATTCCAGTCTCTAGAAGAGACACTTTAACCACTTCTCCTTGGTGGATGTCATATGATGTTCTGGAGTTTAAGCGATTAAATCTGAATGATGGGTGCAGCTGCAGGCATCATTCAGATATCCTCTTTTTCTGCGGGCGATTCCCTGCACTGTAAAAACAATCATAGCGGCTGTTCAGCTGCTTGATTGTTTTTTTTACCTCCTGACGCCCTCCGGTGCTTTCACCAGCTCGCCCGTGCGATCAGCAAGCCGGAGAATTAATCGGCTGGCGGCAGCCGTTTTACCATAGAGAATACCGCGGACCTGATGGTCCCCAGTAGTCTCTATGACCTCCGGAGGCCGGGCGAGACATTATGACATCACGTCTGCGCTCGGCCACTATGTTTTTTTTTTTTTTTGATCTCAGGCTTTCCAGCATAGAGGCGAGAGGTGGGGACTAAGACCCCTTTTACACAGAGGATGTTTTCAGGTGTTTTAGAGTTAGAAACAGCGCATGTAAAGCGCCTAAAAAAACGCCTCCCATTCATTTCAGTGTGACATTTCACACGATAGGAAAATTCATGCAAATTCAGCAGCAACTTTGGGGCTGTTTGGGAGCGCTGTATACAGTGCTCTCCCAAAACGCCCTGCCCATTGAAATGAATGGCCAGCGCTTCAGAAGCGCCGCAGCACGGGCGTTTTTAACCCCTTCGCCCGATAGCGGGGGTTAAAACTTAAAAGCGCCCCGCTAGCGGTCAAAAAGCACAGCTAATACACGCACGGCGGCCCCAACGTGAAAGGGGTCTTGTAGTGACCTCAGATATAGCTGTAAAGAGGACCTGTCATGTCCTATTCCTATTACAAGGGATGTTTACATTGCTTATAATAGGAATAAAAGTGATCAAAAAAATTAAAATGTAAAGAGAAAGTGTAAAAAAACAAGCAAAAACAACAAAAAAACTAAATAAACAATAAAAAAAAAATAGTTTTTTTAAAGCGCCCACGTGCTCGCACACAGAAGCGAACGCATACCTAAATCGCACCCGCATATGTAAACAGCGTTTAAACCACACATGTGAGGTATCGCCGCGATCATTAGCGCAAGAGCAATAATTCTAGGCCAAGACCTCCTCTGTAACTCTAAACTTGTAACCTGTAAAAAATATTAAAACGTCGCCTATGGAGATTTCTAAGTCCCGAAGTTTGGTGCCATTCCATGAGTGTGAGAAATTTTAAAGCGTGACATGTTCGGTATCTATTTGCTCGGCGTAACATCATCTTTCACATTTTACAAAAAAAATCGGACTAACGTTAGTGTTTTGGGTTATTTTAAATTCCTGAATCTGTTTTATTTATTTTTTTTTTTTTTAAATTGCTGTGCAAATACTGTGTGGCATAAAAAGTTATGACGACCACCATTTTATTTCCTAGGGTCTTTGCTAATAAAGTATATACAGTAACACTTTCTTTTTTTTTAATTTTTACTTTAAAATTGCACAAGCTCCTGGAATGGCGCCACACTATATGGTGCTTAAAAATCTCCATAGGCAACACTTTAACATTTTTTACAGGTTACCTGTTTAGAATTAAAGGAGGTCTAGAGCTAGAATTATTGCTCTCGTTATAAGGTTTGCGCGGATACCTCATATGTGTGGTGCGACCTAAGTATGCGTTCAGTTCTGCGTGCGAGCACCAGGGGACAGGGACACTTTAAAAAAAAAAAATGTTTATTTTATTTAAAAAATATATATATTTTTCTACAATGTTCCCCCCCCCCTTTTTTTTTTGATCACTTCGATTCCCCCCATAGTCCACATGAACCTTCCCCCACACACACACACATTCACACCTTACTCTGTTAACTGCTTCCGGACCGCTCCACCTACATATGCTCCTTTAGCGCGAAATTGCGTACCTGTACGTGATCTTCATGTCTGGGGCGACTGTGATTGGACCCAGTGGGAGCCAGTCAGCGTGTCCGGCGCACCCCGATGTTTTGCCGGCGATCCTTCCCGAGAGAGGCAGAACAGCGGTCTGCCCATGTAAACAAGGCAGATTGCTGTTCTGTCAGAGGGGAAGATGGAGATATTGTGTTTTCTGCTAAGCAGGAACAGGGGTCTCTGTCTTCCCCCTGGTCAAAGCACCTCCCCCCCCCACAGTTAGCAAGCACTCCCAGGGAACACAGTTAACCCTTTGATCGCACTCGATGTTAACCCCTTCCCTGCCAGTGTCATTAGTACGGTGACGGTGCAGCATTTTTAGCGCTAATTACTATATTGGTGTCACTAGTTCCCAAAAAAAGTGTCATTGTCCGATTTTTTTTTTTTTTTTTTTTTTGTCTGCTGCATTATTGCAGTTCCACTATAAGTCGCTGATCCCCGCCATTACTAGAAAAAAAATGAAATAAAAATTCCATAAAAAATATCTCATAGCTTGTACACGCTATGCCTTTCGCACAACCCAATCAATATACGCTTATTGGGATATTTTTTACCAAAAATCTGTAGCAGAATACATATTGGCCTAAATTGATGAAGAAATTTTAGATTTTTGTACTTTATTTTTTAATTTTTTTTTTTTTTATTGGGAAGTAGAAAAATCTAATTTCTGCATAGAAACCAATCTGCTTCTAACTTGGAAGCTGATTGGTTTCTATGCAGAATTGTGGCTAATTTTGCCCTCTCTAGTTCTAGTAAATAAACCCCTTAGTGTTCGATTTGTTTGCCCCCAATGTCGCAGTCCTGCTAAAAATTGCTGATCGCTTCCATTACTAGGAAAATAAAGCAAAAATCTCTGAGGGGTAGGAGAAGAAAAACAAACACATACATATACAAATCAATAGTATGTATGGCAATGGTAATAAAGCTATCAGCAAGTGAGATAAGACAGAGGGAAAGCTATAGACTGGGGGGGGGGGGGGGGGGAGAGAGATCACAGTCACAGAGGGGGGTCTTTTTATTTTTTTTATTTTTATTTTTTTAACATTTCACCTTCTGCTACTTTTGTGAATCAGTACTGCTTAGACCTTGAAGAAGGGGACACACCCCGAAAGCTCGTCCATGAAAAATTATATGTTAGTGCAAATAAAAAAGTATCACTGACAGTACTCAATTTTCTCTGTCACAATTGCACTAATACGGCTACAATCACTTCAAGTAGGAAAATAAAAAAATTCAATAAAAATATCCCATAGTTTGCAGACGTGATAACTTTTGCTCAAATCGATATACGCTTATTGGGATATTTTTTACCAAAAATATGTAGCAGAATACATATTGGCTTAAATTGATGAAGAAATTAGATTTTCTACTTTTTTTATTGGGAATGTTTTAAAGCAGAAAGTAAAAAAATATTATATTTTTTTTCAAAATTGTCGCTCTTCTTTGTTTTTGTTTTTTTTGCTCTTCTTTTTTTTTTTTGTTTATAGCCCAAAAAATAAAAACCGCAGAGGTCATCAAATACCCCCACAAATAGAGCTTTCTTTTGTGGGGGTATTTGAGGACCTCTGCGGTTTTTATTTTTTGGGCTATAAACAAGAAAAAGATCAAAAAAAAAAAAAAAAAAGAGCGACAATTTTGAAAAAAAATAAAAATGTTTTTACTTTCTGCTTACATCAATTTTATTTGGATACAGCATCGCACGACCGCGCAATTGTTGTTTAAAATAACGCAGTGCCGTATCGCAAACAATGGCCTGGTCATGAAGGGGGGGGGGGGTAAACCTTCCGGAGTTGAAGTGGTTAAATGGCATAACAGCAGAAACAAAATATTTATACACATAGGCACCAGCACAGTCAGAGGGCTCGGTGTTGTGTCCTCCAAAAGAAATTATTTTAGAGGGAGTCCAAAAAAAAATCCTATTCCTCTCCACTGTCATTGTGTTAGAAAATGATATAATACAAATGTGACACAAGTAGAGCTATTTATAAAATTAAAACAAAAACAACCGGAAGTGTTTGAACAAGTTAGTTATGGCCCATTGTGACCAGTCAGATCTTTATTTTTTTTTTTTTTTTTTTTTTTATGCAAAGAGTGGAACATGAAACCTGATTAGTAACCATTGGAAACAACTATATTTTATTTCATATTCTTTCTCCCCTTCCAGCACTCGTTGCATTATCTTTCAGTGGAGCTGTTGGTCTGACCTTTCTCATGCTTGGATGTGCCTTAGAAAGTTACAAGTAAGAAATTCAGTCGGTGTACATGTAGATTATATATACATAGAGATTCTGATATTATACGCATGTATGTATGTATGTGTGCGTATATATACTGTATATACTCGAGTATAAGCCGAGTTTTTCAGTACATTTTTTTTTGTGCTGAAAATGCCCCCTTGGCTTACACTAGAGTCAAGCACTTTTCTGCAGAAGAGAATGACATTTCCCATCCGACTTTGGGCTAGGCCCCTCTCTTTTTTTGAATGCCCCCACGGCAAGCTTTATCTCCCTGTGTGCATTCAGACACGGAGCTGCGGTTCGGCGCCACTGCCTCTCCTGATTGGCTAACTGACTTTGACAGCAGTGGGAGCCAATGGTGCGCTGCTGTGTCTCAGCCAATCAGGAGGGGAGTCGCGGATGGCCGAGGCACACGTGGACATTTCTGGACAGAGTTGGGGTTCGGGTAAGTAATAGGGTGGCCGGGGGGGGGGGGGGGCTGCTGCACACAGAAGGTTTTTTTTTTTTTTATCCTAATGCATAGAATACATTAAGATAAAAAAACTTCTGCCTTTACAGCCCCTTTTAAGCTGTATGACACTGCTGTGTTTGTGGGAAGGAAGGGGTGATGTAAAGGGGTCAGAGGACACTGCTATCGGGGGGGGGGGGGGGGGGGGCAGAGGGCCAAAAGACACTCCTGTGGGGGGGGGGGGTTGATGTGAGGGGGGCAAAGGGCCATTACTGTGCGGGGGGGGCAGAGGACACTACTGTTGGCAAGGCCAGCGCCAGCATAAGGCTGCCTACGCAGCCGCCTTAGAGTGCCAGGATGGGGGTGGTAAAGTCCGACTCCCCAGCCACCTATAGTTGAGGCTGCAGAGAAAGGGACTGGAGAATCTGTCCTCGGTCTCTTCCCTCAGCACCCTGATCTCTGAGGTGTTGGCTACTGCTTCTTTTCCAGAATCGAATGGAGCTCATGGTTATCCAACCAATTGTAAGCTCTTGACATTGTGGGCATACCCCCTGGGGTTTGGGGTCATTACTCCCACTGGGGCTCATAGTACTCCTGGTCAGTGTAGTGCTTGCACGTCATTACGTGAGCATTGTGCAGTCCACAAAAAATAAATAAAAAAGGCCACCAACCTACACAGCTGGAGAAGAGCGAGAACCCGTGACAAAACCGGGTCTGAACACAACAGTATAAAAAGTGTGTGTGTGTGTGTGTGTGTGTGTGTATATATATATATATATATCGATATCATTTTTTTTATTTAAAAAAAAAATGGGGAGTGGTTAAAGAAAAGGCTCAGTTGGGCTTTAAAAGAAGTGTGATACCGTGGCCAGTCTTTCTTCTCACCATGCTTGGGATGAGGTATACAAAATAATCCATATAATATTATGCTTAACATTTTCTGGTATAATTTTAAATATTAAGTGCATAGGATTTAGTTATTGGTATAGGAGATGCATCCCAGGCTGCCGTGATAATGCCGTTCTCTTCTCTTCTTTCATTGCAGAGTTTACTGGCCTCTGTTTGTTTTGATATTCTACGTCATCAGTCCCATTCCACACTTTATCGCCACGAGACTCAGCGATGACAGCGACGCAGCCAGCAGTGCCTGTCGGGAGTTGGCTTACTTTTTCACCACTGGAATTGTAGTTTCAGCCTTTGGCCTTCCCATCATACTGGCCAGAATAAAACTGGTAAGTGATGCAGTTGCATGATAAGAGTGCCTTGTAATTGTACATTTTGTTTTGGTGGTCGTATCGCGTGGCGTGCTGTCGTTTTAGAGGAGAGGCTGCAGACAGGAATAAGCAGAAGGCTGCAAAAAAAGGGGAGAACTCTATAACCACTTCAGAAATGGCCACCACAACTGCAACCACTTCAGTTCTGGAAGGTTTTAACCCCTTCATGTCAGGCCATTTTTTGCGTCACGGCACTGCGTTACTTTAACTGACAATTGCGCGGTTTTGCGACTCTGTACACATAATTCTCATTTTTTTTTTTTCCCACGAATAGCTTTCTTTTGGTGAGTAGAGGAATATACTAAAGTCTTGTATTTTTGTTTTTTTCTATTCAAATATCAAACATGTTATACTTGCCTGCTCTGTGCAGTGGATTTGCACAGAGCAGCCCCAGTCCTCCTCTTCTCGGGTCCCTCTTCGGCGCTCCTGGCACCTCCCTGCTGTTGAGTGCCCCCACAGCAAGCTGTATCTCCCGGTGTCCATTCAGACACGGAGCTGCGGTTCGGCGCCACCACCTCTCCTGATTGGCTAACTGACTACACGTAATTCTCATTTTTTTTTTTTTCACAAATGGGTGGTATTGGTGGTATTTGACCTCCTGCAGTTTTTATGTTTTGCACTATAAACAAAAAATAAGACAATTTAGAAAAAAAAAATATATTTTTTTACTTTCTGCTATAAAGCATACCCAATAAAAAGAATGTCAATCAGTTTAGGCCGATACGTATTCTTCTACATATTTTTGGTAAAAAAAAGATCCAAATAAGCGTATATTGATTGGTTTGAGCAAAAGTTATAGCGTCTACAAAATATGGGATATTTTTATGGAATTTTTATATCGTATTTTTTTTTTTTTACTAGTAATGTCGGCGATCAGCGAGTTATAGCGGGAATGCGAGATTGCGGTGGACAATTCGGAATCGCACACTAAGTGACACTTTTTTGGGGACCAGTGACACAAAGGTCTCTTTCACAAGGGTGGCTGTTCTGCCGCTGTTAAAAGCATGTTTTGTTAATCGCAGTGTACTATTTCTCCTGCGGATAGCAGCGGCAATGAGGAAAGAAAAACAGGAAGCACATCAGAAATAGCAAGAATGTCCCACCGCAGCTAAACGCAGCCGCATGTAAATGCTGCTAATCGCAATGTACAACTGCAAGTGTTCGCTGTGCCTGTTCACCTTTAGTAACCTGTTACATGTTACACCCGTATTTAGGGTGTAAAAGGTCACTATGCAGAACCCCCACACAACCCCTCCCCCCGTACCCACTGTCACATTTTAAAAACCATGCAGAGCTCCGCCCACACATCTGCGTCTTTAATTCACAGATCCGTTGGTGAATGAACTACAAGTCCCATCTTCCACTGAGGCAGACGGCTTGTAGTTCTCAATGCGCACTGATCAGCGCCCTCATAGTTCATTGACACATCCTGCAGCTCAGTAATTGTGTGCATGTAAAAAGATATGGGCAGAAGCCTGTCAGGAGTGTCTGCAGGAGAATGACATTGTACTCTTGATCCACTGATCGTGGGTGCAATTCTTTGCAGGCTCCAAGGTGAAAATAAATAAATAAAAAATGCATGCAAATTTTTTACCCGTAAAATCATGTGCATGTGTTTATTTTTTTTTGTAAAGGTGAAATTATTCTTTAAAACCAATCTCCAGCATGCTCTTCAGTTTTGCACAGTTGCAATGGTTCCTCTACTGTAATAAAATGGCTTACTCTGCTTTCACTGCACACTGTGAGCTTTCTCAGTGTGCTTTATAAGGCTGCAGTAAGTCAGACAAAGCCTGCCTCATTTCCTGCCTCGTTTATTGGATTTCAGTTCTGTAAATCATGGAGAATCTGCATCACACGTGGGCGTTGTCTATGGGTCATTTCACACAGGCTTGTCCGTGTACGGACTCCGCTTTGCTCAGCAGGGATCAATCCGCTGATCCCCGCTGAGCAGGTGTATGACGGGTCCCTCTCCGCTCACTGTGCAGATATGGACCTGTCAAAGCCCCACTCTCCTCTATAGAGATTGGATGAAAATGGACAGCCTGTCCATTTTTCATCCGATCCGATTCTCCAGACAGATGAAAAATAGGGTTTCCATCTGTCTGGATTTCACAGACGGGATCGTATGGGATATTGGCGGATGTCAGCGGACATGTCGCAGCTTATATCCGCCGCTCCATTGGGCTGAATGGAGCGTCCAATCAGGTTCTCTTAAAAAACTGACAGGCGGGCCTGATCCGAAAGCCTGTGTGAAAGGGGCCTAAGACCATCTTCATGCAAATGCAGCCTGCCTAGGAAAACACTGGTGATGCACTGAAAATTATCGTCTGAAAATAGGGTTTTCAGCACTGTCTAAAGGGGGGGAAAAAATGCTGAGTATGGCTGCCGAAAATGCCTGTGATCTTGTGCAATTTTACCTTGCTTATGGTGTGTTTTTCATACGTCATGTGACTCAAGAAATGCATCAAAAAAGCAACACGGTTCATTTTGGATGCATTCTTTTTTTTTTTTTTTTTTTTTTTTTTTTATAAACGGTTTTTATTTGCCAAATGCACATATACAAAAAAAATAAAAATACCGGTTCAACATACCCAGTGAACATTCTTGAATGTATACATCAGAATATAGCAATAACATAGGGTTTTCAGGTTGAATTACTCATATTCAGGTCTATGCTAGTAGAGATGGCATTGTTTTTCCTCCTATGATAATCGCGTCGCATATATTCCAACAACACAGGATGTGGTAAAGACACAAAAAGAACTAAGAACAAAAAAAAAAAAAAAAAATCAACATAAACAGAACCATGGAGGGTAATACCTCCAGAGCTGGTCGTGCTGTGTGCCGTTACCTCCCCGCCCCCCCAATGTCCGCTCCTCAAGCATCATCATATCATATATAACAATCAACTGAGCCCCATATATAAAGGTTCCGGTTTAGATATCACATGCTGTAGTGTCCGTTGAGTTTATCCATCTACCCCATATTTTATTACATTTTTTCTTGCTCCCTCTTGTCTCGTAAGTCATTCTGTACAATACAATATTTGCATTAACCAAATCCTTCCATGCGGATAGAGTAAGGCTATCTCTCCGTATCCAGTGAAGGACAATAAGTTTCCTGACATAGTAATACATTAATCTTAAGAATTGTCTTGTATTATTATTCATTACCTCGTCTTCTATCACACCTAGAAGACCTAATAGTGGGCTGCATATGTTTGGAAGATTAAATGTATCTGCAATGAACTGGGACACCTGTGACCATAACGGTCTTACCTTAGAACAATCCCACACCATATGCATAAAGGTGCCATCCGCCACCTGGCACTTATGGCAAACAGGGTCATCTCTTCTGCCTATCCTGTATAGTCTGTGTGGGGTGTAGTACATTTGGTGGAGATATCTCAGCTGTATAAGTTTGTCTCTGGCAGAGATGACTGTGGGCCCATAGGAGGTCAAAACTTCCTCCCACTGATCCCCAGTCAACTCCGGAATCAATGTAGTCCATCTGTCCCTCATTTTTTCCTCTCTTGGCTGTTTCTTTCCCATGAGAACCGCGTAATAGTTAGATATACGCTTGGTGTGATCTGGTTCTGCGAGCATTGCCTCTATGTTCGTGTTTGCTAACATCACTGTCCCATTACCAAACTGAGCATGCACTGCATGCTTTAGTTTGGTATATCGGAATGCCCACGTCTCGGGGATGCCCAGCTCCCCTTTCAGTTGCGCAAATGTTTTTAGGTCTCCCTTGTCAAACAGTTGGTGCATATAGGTAAGGCCAAATTTGGCCCACCCATGGCCATCTTCCAGGTGAAACAACTCCTTTTAGGCAGGGATTAAACCATAGCGGGGCATTTGGTGACAGATGGGATGGTGCGTCCTGTATATGTTTCACACAAGTCTCCAGTACCTGTTTAGCTGATTTAAGTATAGTCATGCCGTTTTCTGTTGGCACTCCCCCCCCCCCTAAAGAAAAAATTTAAAAGCGTTTCGTACGAAGTTGCCACAGCCGCCTCCACTGCAGTAGCAGCGTTGTGAAGCTGTGGAAACATCCTCCAGTGGGCTTGAACCAGCTGCGATGCCAAGTAATATAGTCGGAGGTCGGGGATGGCCAGGCCACCCCTCCCGACCGGTAGCTGCAGGATAGTCAGTGCCACTCGAGCGGCCTTGTCCCCCCATAAGAAGGACGTTAGCAAGGAATCAATATATTTGAACGTCTTTTTTGGGATGTAGATTGGGGCATTAGAAAGTATGTAAAGAAATTTCGGAAGATATATCATTTTAAACAGGTTAGCTCTGCCTAACAATGTCAGTGGGAGTTCCTTCCATTTCTGTATTCTGTCCCTGAAGGCTCTAATCACCGGCCAAAGATTCAGCTCAGCATAGGAGTCGACAGGCAACTGAATATTTATTCCTAAATATTTAAATTGGGTCGTTACTGCTAGAGGGCACTGAGGGGGTGGTGCTAAGTTTGGTTGTGGATCCAGGGGAAATAGCGTTGATTTGGACCAGTTGATCCGAAACCCGGAAAAATCACTGAATTCCTGGATCAAATTAAATGCATTAGTTAATGACAAATCTGGGTCCCCTAGATATAGCAGCATGTCGTCTGCATACAATGATACGCGTTCCTCAAGGCCCCCCACCAAAAAACCTTCAACGTCGGTTTGACTCCTAAGTTTAGCTGCAAGGGGTTCTATGGCCAGGGCAAATAGGAGTGGGGACAGGGGGCATCCCTGTCTCGTCCCTCTGCCAATCTTAAAGGCATTGGATATTTGTCCGTTTACTCTGATACATGCTTGGGGGTCTCTATAGAGTAGCTTCACCCAATGTACAAACCTCGGGCCGAACCCAAATTTCCCAAGTAGGGAGAACAAATAGTTCCATTCGACAGAATCAAAAGCTTTCTTTGTGTCAAGCGACGCTATTACTCTTCTTCCCATGTTTGTATGTGAGATTTGCATATTTACGTAGAGCCTTCTAAGGTTCATTTGGGTACATCTGCCTGGGATAAATCCCGTTTGGTCGGAGTTAATCAGTTTAAGAATCACCGACTGCAATCTACCGTTCAATATCTTGGCCAATATCTTGATGTCGGTATTGATTAACAAAATTGGTCTGTATGATTCGCATTCTTGTGGGTCCTTGCCAGGCTTTGGGATCACCACGATCAGATCTTCCCGCATAGAGTCTGGCAATATGCCCTCCCTTTCGGCCGCCACAAAAACTTTTTGGAGGCGTGGGACCAAGCTCTCCCTATACAGCTGATACCACTCTGCCGGAAAGCCGTCAAGCCCAGGCGTCTTACCCGGCTTGAAGGAAGCAATGGCGGCAGCTATTTCTTCTACCGTGATAGAATGTTCTAGGCCCTCTCTGTCCTCCAGAGTCAGTGATGGGAGAGTTAGATCCTCCAAATAGGAGGTGAGTTCTTGTTCAGTGCAACTGGATTGGGATCGATAGAGATCATGGTAAAAATTCAAAAAGGTGTCCAGGATCTCTCTCGAATCACTTACCAGGGCACCGTCCGATCGTCGTATGGTCAGTACCGATGTCGGGGCGTACAGTGGTTTTGCCAAAAAAGCTAGCAGTCGGCCGCTCTTGTCACCAAATTCAAATATAGATCTGGTCTGCTGTAGTTTGTTTCTTTGTGGTCTGGTCTGTCAGAAGTAGTCTAAGTTGTCTTGTCAGTCCCTGCCAAGATTTATAATTACCCTGGGATGGTTCCTGTATATATTTCTTTTCGGCAGTAACCACATCACCTTCTAGCAGTTTCAGGTCACGCGTCAGGGCATTTGCAAAGTCTCTTGTTTCTTTACTAAATACTCCCCTCATGGTGGCTTTAAAAGCCTCCCATTGTGTGTACCGTGGTCACAGCACCATTCTCCTTCCAGTAGTCACTAATAGCTTCCTTGCATTTCAGTGTCACATATTCCTCCTGCAGCCACTGTGTTCGCATTCGCCATTGTCGTTTCCCGATTGGTATATTCAAGTCTAATGTGACTTCCGTAGGCGAATGATCCGACAGTGCCCTAGGGAGGTACCTGACCCCTGCTATAAGTGGGAGGCCATCTATTGAGGACAATAGCATATCAATTCTAGTAAGTGTCCCGTGAGTTGCAGAGTGACACGAGTATGCTCTGACCCCTGTGTTATTACGGCGCCACACATCAGTAAGGGCATAGCTGTCCAACCAGGACGAGAGGGTGTGACGTGTGTCAGATGTACAGCCGTGTCTGTCCAGAACTCCGTCCGACACCACATTAAAATCACCTGACAGTAGTAGTGGACCCTGTGCTATCAACACAGCTTCTTTAAGTATATTTTCCAATAATTGGAGCGAGAATGGTGGAGGGACATATACACAAACCAAGGTTATACACACATTAAACAATTGACATACTAATATAGCGTATCGACCATTAGGGTCCAATTTAACCTGTATGATATGTGCTGCCGCTTTTTTTTTTTTTTGTAACCAAAATGGCCACTCCTGTAGAGTATGTTGAGTATTCTGCGTGTATGACCCTCATAATGTTGGCCCTTTTTAGAGCCATGACCTTAGACCCTTGGAGATGTGTTTCTTGGAGCATAATTATATGAGGTTTGTAACGTCGTATGAAGTCCAAAACGAGGAAACGTTTTATCTTTGAGTTCATACCACGGACATTCCATGATAACAAGTTTATTCTATTCGCCATGTGTAAACCAACCATAGTAAAACTTACGTCCCATGAGGGCGGTGGTCAACCTGCTAGCGATCAACCTTTGAGACCTGAGGGGGTTAAAACAGAGAGAGATAACAGCACACAGCACCAACCAAAACAGACCTACCCATCCCTTCCCACCCTGCACACAGCCCAAACATGTTGTGCGCCTATACCCCATAACTATAGCCATAACGACCTCAGGGGGTCATGGGTCGAATTTCAAATGTAAAAAAAAAATAAAAAATAACCCATGGGGGAAAAAAAAACCCAGAGATAAAAAAAGGTCCCAGTGAACCAACAGGGGGAAGAGTTTATCTTCAATCTTCACTCCTCCGTGCAGATACCTAATCCCAGGGGGACACAGTCTAGGCGCAGCACGGAACAGGAACTTGTCTGCGTAATGTGTTGCACCCACTCCTTCTATACTCTCTTCTCTCAAAAATAAAAAAAGGAGCGGGGGAAGGGAAGAAAAAATAAAAAGGGGGGGTAGAAATTGTAAAGGTCCAAAAAGGTGTTAAACGTTCCAGGAGCGTAGTAAAACAAAAATATGTTGAATCATCAGATTAGACCGTACAGGACTAACATTATATTACTGTAGTGTCACAGCAAAAGGGTAAACTCTTCAGCCTCCAGGCTAATCATCGTGGCCAAGTGTCCGGATCTTGCCGTAGGGGTCTCATGTGGAGGATTCATATCCTTCTGTCAGCGTCCAGCTTTGGGACTTGGGCGCCCTCTAGCGTCCAGCCAGCGTGAGACTTCAGTAGGGGAGTTGAAGAAGGAAACTTTACCCCTGTCAACAACCCTCAGTTTTGCAGGATAAAGCATGCTATAAGCCAATTGCAAATCTCTGAGCCTCTTCTTAACATGCACAAAGCTGGCCCTTTGCCTTTGCGTGGCAGCAGAGAAGTCCGGGTATATGGAAATTCTGTTCCCATCATATTGTAGATCTCCCATTGTGCGGGCAGCACGCAGGATGTTTTCCCGGTCTCTAAAATGAAGGATGCGGGCTATCATTGGGCGTGGGTGGGCACCTGGTGGCGGGGGCTTTGATGGTATCCTATGAGCCCTTTCTATGGCAAACAGACGCGAAAAGGTGGTTTCCGCCATATTATCCTTGAGCCACAGTTCAAGAAAATCTTCAGGTTGTTTGCCCTCTGCTCTCTCTGGGAAGCCCACCAGGAGGATATTGTTCCTCCTTTGGCGGTCTTCCATGTCCCCCAGCTTATCAGTATGTGCGTTTACTTCCTAGTGAATATCATGCACTTTATGTTCCAGTGGGCGGACTACATCTTCCAGGTCACTAATTCTCTGCTCAGCTTCAGCAGCCCTTTCCCTAATGTTCTGCACATCATTCTTTAGGAAGGACATTTCAGCCCTCATGCCATCTATATGCTCAGTCAGTGTGGTCTGGCAGGTATATATGGCCTCCATTATCTGCTTCAGGGATGGCTCCCCCTCCCCCACTGCAGGTGTCATGTCCCCCATGTCCTCCGTTGGCAATCTATCCAGAGAGAGGACTCTCCTTTTGTCCCTTGGTTCTAGGGGGCAGTGGGCTTACCTTGCCAGAGTGAGGAGGGCGCTCAGTGGTGCTCTGCTGAGTGTGGCTGGGTCCCTGTTTGTCCGCTTGCTTGACTGCCTCGTGGCGGCCGCCATCTTGCGACCCCCCCCCATGCAAACTGGGAGAGGCGTTCTGCGGGCGAATCCCGGGCCGGACGCCCGTATTTGACCATGCCGGATCGTTTAGCCAGGGCACGGCAGTCTCACAGAGGCAACTGGAGTCCACAATAGTGTCTGTGACACGCGCTGTTCACATGCTGGCCGCTAGCTCCCTTGGATGCATTCTTACTGTATTTTCAATGCATCTCAGTGGGGAGGTGCGGTTTGCCAAATATGCACCAAGCAGGATTTTTAACACCACTTTAAAAGGTGTCGATAATGGGCGATAGTGAATTTATATTCATTTTAAATTCATGATATTAATTAAAAAGGAGAACATGGGGAAATAAGGGAGGGAAAGGGGAGGAGGAAAGGAGAGGGAAAATGGGACTTTAATTGAAACTTGTGGGTACAAGGTAAATATAAATAGAGTAGCCAAGGGTATATTATGGTAATAATACAAAAACCCAATTCGGTTCATACATGGTAATGATACAAAATCAAACCGTATGCATGATTGAACATATAAAGATACAATAAAGACAATATAATTTGGGGCCTTTCTTAATCCCCAACATTGATGATGCACAAGAGTATACAATAAGGCAATACAGGGTCCAATGACACACACACACACACACACACACACACACACACACACACACACACACACACACACACACACACACACACACACACACACACACACACACACACACACTTCATAGATACTAGTTAAATAGTTAAAACACCCCAAGAGGTGTTTTTATTATAAAAATGTCATAAAACTATCCCCTATTTTGTAAACCCTATAACTTTTGCGCAAACCAATCAATCGCTTATTGCGATTTTTATTTTTTTTTATTTTTTTACCAAAAATATGTAGAAAAATATGTATCGGCCTAAACTGAGAAAAAAATATATTTTTTTTATACATTTTTTTTTTTTTTTTTTTTTTGGGGGGGGGGATATTATAGCAAAAAGTAAAAAATAATGTATTTTTTTGTCTATAGCGCAAAAAATAAAAACCGCAGGGGGGATAAAATACCACCAAAAGAAAGCTCTATTTGTGGGAAAAAAGGACCTCAATTTAGTTTGGGAGCCACGTCACACGACCGCGAATTTTCAGTTAAAGCGACGCAGTGCCGAATCGCAAAAAGTGGTCTGGTCTTAAGCCAGCAAAATGGTCCGGGGCTGAAAGTGGTTAAGCTTTGACAAAAAAAATCCTGGAAGCTGATTGGCCACCATGCACAGCTGCACCAGATTTTGCACTCTCCAGTTTTAATAAATCATCCCCTGTATTGTCCTCCATCGAGATTTCTAGACAGGCTTGCAGTCTGGTGGACTATTATATAATATCATTCTACTCTTTGTCCAGCTGGTATTGGACATGTGAAGAATGTTGAACGAGAGTCCAGCTGTTGTTCCCTCAGGTCATGGAGTCACGGCTGTCCGTCCCCATAGACCAGATATTAATAACGGTGAAATTTATCAACAGTTGCAGCTGCGGTTTTTCCCTTTTCTTCCTAATAAGAAAAAGTTCATGATGATGAAAGCATAACAGTTCTGATTGTATTCCCTGAGTGACCTTCGATGTGCAGATGTTGATAAATGAACAAATTACAAGTGTGTGTTATCCGGCCCCTAGATGGCGGCCTGGACCCCTGAAATCATTAAGATAAGTATCTAAATAGGTCGTATCTCTTGTGCCTGCGAGGAAGAATGCCCCACTTCTGGCTATTAGTGTATCTGTCAGTATAAACCCCCCCCAGACATTTCCTTCTGGACTGAGATTTCTGGCACATAACAGCTCTGCTGATAGAATATCTGGCTTCTGTTCTTCTTCTTCTTCTTCTTCTTCTTCTTCTTCTTCTTCTTCTTCTTCTTCTTCTTCTTCTTCTTCTTCTTCTTCTTCTTCTTCTTCTTCTTTTTTTATTTCTTTTTTTTTCTTTTTTTTTTTTTTGTAAACCTTGGCATAGTACATGTTTAGTTATGAATACAGTTCTTCTTTAAATTAGCCATTGAGTGATTATTGCTGATTAAAATTGTATGTAAACTCGAACACAGAACCTGTCATAATTGCTCCCTGCTTATCAGTTAAATATACCGCTGAAAGTGATTTCTTATATCGGTTTGATAAGTGCAAAAAAAAACTGTGAAAAACTAACGCTGTTTAAAGACTACAAATGACCAACAGGGCTGCTGTTAGAAATCATGGGGCCCCATACAGCCTACAAGACAGCCCCCCAATATAGCAGAAAAATATTTTTACAAAAAATACACAAAAATTATTATTAGCGGACACAAACATAACAGAGAACCTGCCTAAATGAGCCCTTTTATAATAGAACAGGGAGGGGGAAGCAATTACAGGAACAATGCCCTGTGTCTGTGTGTCTCCCTGCAGCAGCTAAAAGCTGGTGGGAGGGAGAGAAACCGTCTTTTATCTGCTGCAGAGAGCCGCACAGGGCATCTTTCTGTAATTGCCTCTCTGATCGACAACACTGATTGCTCTTGCTGTTTGGGTCCTTCTGTGTGCCGGGGCCCCCTACAGGAGGACTGGTGGTCCCCCCCTATCAGCGGCCCTGATGACCAAACTACTGTTTAAATGTCTATCGCATATTAAATATTATCCCATACATCAACTATATGCTGCATTTTTAACAGCCTAATGCAGGGAAGGAGGGTGGGTTTTAATGCCCAGCTGCCACACACATGCGCCCACAGTGACCTGAGGTTGTGTGTCGGGATTTAGCCTGGTCAGCGTGCTGGGAGTTATCACAGACGGCTCGGTGCCAAGGCTTCTGATTGAGAGCCAGAGGGTCATGTTGCTAGGGGTTGTTTTGTTGAGGGGGGGGCCTATTGTTGCTGGGGTAGATCAATCGTTGCTGTTGGACAAATCCTCTGAGAGGGTGTATTGTTGCTGGGGTGGGTCTGTTGTTGCTGGCAGACAAATCCTTTTTGTTGGGGGGGGGTCTGGTGTGGGGTGGGTCTGTTGTTGGGGGGGGGGTCTGTTGTTGCTGGGGTGGGTCTATTGTTTCTGGCAGACAAATTCTTTCTTTTGATCGGGTGTTATTTTGTTGCAGGGGTAGATCAATTGCTGGTGGACAAATCCTCTCGGGGGTGGTGTATTGTTTCTGGGGAGGATCTGTTGTTCCTGGTGTACATCAATTGTTGCATGCAGACAAATCCTCTCAGGGGAGGGTGGATCTGTTGTTGTTGGGGGTGGGTCTATTGTTGCCGGACAACTCATCTGGGGTGGATCTGTTGTTGCTGGAGGTGGATCTGTGGGTCTATTGTTGCTGGCAAACAAATCCTTTTGGTTGGGTGATATTTTGTTGCAGGGGTGGATCAATTGTTGCTGCTGACCAATCCTCTCGGGGGTGGATCTATTGTTGTTGGCGGACATTCCTCTGCGGGGGGTGTATTTTTGCAGGGGGTGGGTCTGTTGTTGCTGGGGGCTACTGTTGCTGGATGCAGGGGATCTATTTTCCTCCCATTCTTGTTATAATAAACAAATTGCTCAGTACCACAAAAGGATACTTGATTCTGTATTCTCTAAAAGGGCAATACTGGGTGGTAGTTTGGAGGTGGACCGATGCTCGGAGGTGGGTAGGGGGCGGAATCGTGGACTGGTGCTGGGAGGTGGGTAGGGGTTGGAACCAAGGACCGGTGTTCTGACACAAACAGTCCGGCTATGACCAAGTGTCCGCTGTGTACTGCGCATGCGCAGTACGGAGCAGAAGGATTTTCGGAAAACCTCCGAAGATGAACGGCGCCTGCGCCGTGAGTCGAGGTACAAGCCCCACCATCCAAGCGGACATAGGGCTGCACAAACTTAGAGGGCCCCTCGCGGGCTCGCTTCTCTCGCCACGCTTCGGGCACGGCCTCGCTGCGCTCGGCTCTTTTATATTCTAACTCTATGTCCATTTGGATGGTGGGGCTTGAAAGTGGACTCGCGGCGCAGGCGCCGTTCATCTTCGGCAATTTTCGGAATCTGTGTGTCCTGTGTACTGCGCATGCGCAGTACACAGCGGACACTTTGTGATAGGGGACAGTAAATGATAGCAGTACACCGGCGCTCGGTGGTGGGTAGGGGGCGGAACCAAGGACCGGCGCTCGGAGGTGGGTAGGGGGCGGAACCAAGGACCGGCGCTCGGAGGTGGGTAGGGGGCGGAACCAAGGACCGGCGCTCGGAGGTGGGTAGGGGGCGGAACCAAGGACCGGCGCTCGGAGGTGGGTAGGGGGCGGAACCAAGGACCGCCGCTCGGAGGTGGGTAGGGGGCAGAAGCAAGGACCTGTGTTCGGAGATGGGACCAAGGAACGGTGCTCGGAAGTGGGTAGGGGGCGGAGACAAGGGTTGACTCAGGAGGAGGGAGTACCGGCACCTATTCCCTTAGGGGTAAAAAAAAAGTCCCGCTTATGGATATGTAGTGGAAACTCCTGGCCTTCGCACTCCTAGAACCCCTATAATGTGCAGGGGACGTGGAGACAACATATCAACAATGCTGTGTCCTAGGACAGGAAGTGTATCACTGGCAGGATCCCCAGGGAAAATAAAGAGCGAAAAAGCCTGAATAAGGAAAACTAATGCAGCCACCACATCTTGAATTGGTGCAGTATGGTGAAATGTGTTCTTGAGTTTAAATAAAAATAAAGGTTTAGGGGGTTAAATCGAGAATGAAGGTTCATTTTTCACGCGTAATTAAATCATTTTTTGGGTGTGAAAAATTTGAGATTTGTTGCTGAAACTGCGACATCCAAAAATACAGCGCCATTTTCATTACCTGGAAAATAAATGTGCCATAAATTTCTGTCCTTTCCTATTTAACATTTTTAGTTGCCTCAATGAATCTCGGCGCCTCCTTTGGTCATTTTTTGCATGTAGTGAAAGCGAACAGAGACCAGGTGTTTTTTCTTTTTTTTTTTTTCTGCTACGTTGTGATTAAGTGTAGTAATAAAGTTTAGCCTCAAGGTGGAGCAGCTGAAGCATCAGTTGAAATGTTCTCTTATTTGGCAGAAATGTTTTGTGTCATAAAGCTGGAGCTACAAGAAGAGTCTTCATTCAGGTTTTTAGCCAGACTTCAGCCAGAAATGGATATTAACCACTTCAGCCCCGGAAGATTTTACCCCCCCCCTTCCTGACCTGAGCACTTTTTACAATTTGGTACTGCATCGCTTTAACTGACAATTGCGCGGTCGTGCAATGTTGTATCCAAACAAAATTTGTGTCCTTTTTTTTCCCACAAATAGAGCTTTCTTTTGGTGGTATTTCATCACCGCTGCAGTTTTTATTTTTTGTGCTATAAACAAAAAAAGAGCAATATTTTTAACTTTTTTGCTATAATATTCCCAAAAATGTTTAAAAAAAAAAAAAAAAAAAATGAATTTCTTCATCAGTTTAGGCCAATATTTATTTATTCTACATATTTTTGGTAAAAAAAATCTCATTAAGGGTATATTGATTGGTTTGCGCAAAAGTTATAGCGTCTACAAACTATGGGAAAAACTTATGCCGTTTTTATTCTAATTATTATTTTTTTTTTTTTTTACTAGTAATGGCGGTGATCTGCGATTTTTATTAACTGTTTTTTATTTTTTATTTTTTTTTTAGCGATATTGTGACGAACAGATCGGACACTTCTGACACATCTTTGCGACCAGTGACATTTATACAGAGATCGGTGCTATAAATATGCACTGATTACTGTGTAATTATTAGATTGTAAGCTCTTCTGAGCAGGGCCCTCTTAATCCTCTTGTATTTTATTGTATTATAACTGTATTGTCTCCCTTTTATATTGTAAAGCACTGCGTAAACTGTTGGTGCTATATAAATCCTGTAATAATAATAAATGTCACTGGCAGGGAAGGGGTTAACACTAGGGGGCGTTCAAGGGGTTAAACGTGTGTTCCCTCAGTGTGTTCTAACTGTATGGGGATAGGACTGACTGGAGGAGGAGACATATTGTTGTTCCTACTTAGTAGGAACAAACGATATGTATCCTCTCCCCTGACAGAACTGGGATTTGTGTGTGCTGGCTCTTGTGCACGTCATCGCCGGCCGCGCACATCGGGTCAACCGCCATGAAATGGGCATGCGGCCTCTGGTGGCTCTTAAAGGGAACCCCGCACGGGGTTTTCGTGCAGCGGTGCCATTGTGCCGCAGTATGGACCGGGAACCGCTTAATGAATAGTCCATTAAAAAAAAGACGATAACAAAACCAGCTTTTCCTGCAATATTCAGCTTTATTCTGGAGATTTTCCCCCAGTTTTTTTTTATTTATTTTTTCTGCAACTGGATGTTCTCAGTTTGATGGCCAGCATCATTCAACCCACTTCATCTGAGCCCAGGTCATCCTGCGTCAAAGACGCAGCACAGTGATGATATCGTCTCTCTATCACTCTGCCTTATCTTCCTAGTAACAAGCTTATTGTCGGCACATGAACTGATTGGCTCCTTGTACTGCTTCCTCCTCTCTCACTCCAGCCCTGCTGTACAAGGACTGCAAGAAGCCAGTACAAGGTCATATTAAGGTACTTACACTAATAGTGACATTAAAGTCTTGTTGGTTATTTTTCCCAATAAATAACAAACATGTTATACTTGGTCATGTACAAGGGTTTTGCTCTGAGCAGGACAAATCCTCCTCTTCTCTGGTCCCCGCGCCCATCACTTTGAATTCCTTCCTTGCCCAATGCCCCCATAGCAAATCGCTTGCTACGGGGGGCACTTATGCAGGCTCGCTCCTGAGCCCTGCTCTGTGTGTCCATAAGACACAGAGAACAGGGTTCGGCCCCGCCTCCGCCCATTCCTCACTGGTTGTGATTGACAGCAGCGGGAGCTAACGGCTCCCGCTGCTGTGTCTCAGCCAATGAGGCAGAGACCCGAGGAGTGCAGCCGCTCTCATGCACATGGCATGATTGGGCTTGGGTAAGTATTGGGGGGCGGGGCGGGTGGGGGGGGGGGGGGGGGGAGCTGCACACTGAAGGTTTTTTTACCTTCATGCTTCAAATGAAAAACCTTCAGGCTTTACAACCACTTTATTGATTGATCAATGATTACAGAACTGCATTAATTTTGTGTGTTTTTTTCTTTTTCTTTATATCTGTCTTGAGTTTAGCTTTAAGAAAAACTTTTCTTTTGTTTTGTTTTTTGCAGATCCTATGGGGAGCCTGTGGCCTGGTCCTCGCCGGAAACGCTGTGATCTTTTTCACAATCCTTGGATTTTTCATCGTCTTTGGAAGAGGGGACGACTTTAGTTGGGAGCAGTGGTAAAACGCCGGCTGCCCTCCCTTTGTATTGTACAGACAGCTCCAGGCTGATCCTGTGTATGTATATATACATCCCCTGTATAGTAATCAGGGCCTAATCTCTGGTATTACAAGTGTATGAAACGTGTGAAAGGCTGAAGAACTTCGCAGCATCGCCTCTTTTCATTTCCACGTTTGTTTAGCTCTGTGACCTTCTTTTTTTTTTTTTTTTTTGTTTTGTTTTGTTTTTTTGTTTTCTGTAATGATAAATGCACTTTGAGAACCACACGTGTCCCACACATGCTTTCCAGAGCTGCTTCTAGTTTAAAGGAGTCCTTTTATATTTCCAACGCTTAGATGTTGCAGTCTCTGGCTTCCTCTTAATATTTATTTTTTACTAATGCACTTTTAAAGGATTGTAACCCTTCAAATAAAAAAAATATGTCTAGAAACGTTCGTAAATGAGTACACATTCCCGGTTTCACATGTAGGAATGGTCAAACCGCCAGATTTTCGAAGCTCTAGCTGTTGCCTAATTCTTCTGAGGGCCCCATTTTACATTAACGCATCATGGTAACATGTGCGGTAACGCACGCAAGCTGCACTAAGGCAGGGGGTCTCAAACTGGCGGCCCTCCAGCTGTTGCGAAACTACAAGTCCCATGAGGCATTGCAAGGCTGACGGTTACAAGAATGACTCCCTCAGGCAGAGGCATGATGGGACTTTTAGTTCTGCAAAAGCTGGAGGGCCACCAGTTTGAGACCCCTGCACTAAGGCAATGCACCTGCACTGTGCATTGCTGTGCGTTGCATAAAAGGGTCGTGTACAATTTTTGGCTTACGGTGTGTTGGCAGCCCCATTCTTTGCAATGGACTGCCTTAACGGAATGCATGTTATCGCACAACATAAAATGCACTACAAAGAAGCAAATGGGGCCCCAAGGCTCCGTTCACATCTAGGCGTTTCTGGGCCATTTTCTACTCTAATGCCACGTACCCACGACCGTTTTTTCTGTCAGAATAAACTCTGACGGTCTTTCCGACAGAGTTGCGCTGAAACAGACTTGCCTACACACGATCACACCAAAGTCCGTTTGTTTAGAACGCGGGGACGTACAACACGTAACACGAGACTAGAAAAAGGAAGTTCAATAGCCAGTAGCCAATAGCTGGCCTTGCGTCGTTTTTGGTCCGTCGGAATAACATACAGACTTAATGGTTTTCCCGATAGGGATTGATTCCATCGAAAAGATTTAAAACCTGTTCTGTTTCTAGGTCCGTCTGGATTTTTGAAAAAAAAAAAAAAAAAAAGTCAGATGAAGCCCACACACGATCGGAATATCCGTAGAAATTATTCCGTCTGACCTTTTCTGACGGAAAGTCCGGTCGTGTGGGCTCAGGCTCAGCTATAAAAATGGCCAACGAGACAAATCCCATTCATTTCAATGGCCCCTGTTTACATCTAAGCGTTCTGCCGCCTTAGGCCAGTGGTTCTCAGCTCCTGTCCTCAGGACCCGCTAACAGGCCAGGTTTTTAAGTATTACCTTGGGGGAGATGCAGACTAGAATGCTGCAATCACTGAGCAGAAAATGATATCACCTGGGATGTATTTCAGTTATTTTGTAAACCTGGCCTGTTATTGGGCCCTGAGGACAGGAGTTGAGAACCACTGTCTTAAGCAAAACACCCAAAAAATTACATGAGCTTTTTTTGGCAGATTACAGGCGTTTTACTGTTTTTATTTTTTTTGTTTGGTCATTTGTCAACTCAAAACGCCTGCACAAAAACGCCAGTAAAAAATGGCAATGCCTAGATGTGAACGGAGCCTAAGACCCCAAACACACTATTAGATTTTCTGCAGATTTTTGTCTTCATATTTACCAAAACCCATGTAGTGCAAGGGCCTGCCTGATTGTATACAAATTGAAACTGTTCAGATTTACCAAAACCATATAATATGAGGTCAAACCTTAAGACCAAAATCTGCAGAAAATCTAATAGTGTGTATGGGGTCTGAAGCTTTTTTTTCTTCTCTCAGAAGGACCTTGTGGCTCCTAGACTGGGCTGACTGACTCTGAATTCTACTTTTAAAGCTGGACTCCAGGCAAACGGCTATATACACTGATAAATTGCTTCTAAGGGAGCTGTCCTACCTGTTAAAGAGGAAGTAAACCCTGATGGGTTTTACTTGCTCTTTTGCGCCCTGCAAAGCCTGCAAATTAAAAACATAATGGGCTAGTATGCATCGCATACTAACCAATTATGTGACACTTCCCTGCAAACAAATTCATCGCTGCCCCCTGTGCAGGCTACATCCATCTGCGACCCTCTTCCTTCCGGAGGACTCCAGCTCTGTGACTGGCGGGAGCCGCGTGACGTCACTCCCGCGCGGAGCCGGCAGTAACGGCACACGCTGGGGGAAGAAACGCCACAGTGGTCCGTTTTCTGATGATATCGGCGCACTACAAGTGAAATATCTTCTAAACGCCGCAAGTTTAGGAGATATTTCCACTACCTATAGGTGAGTCTTATTCTTGGCTTACCTATAGTCAAGTCACTAGGGAGGGTTTACAACCATTTTAAAGGCTTTGTATTTCTGGGCTTTTGGCTCTGATATTTACACAGCACAGCCCTGTCTGATGGGGCAGGAGACCTGAGTTTTCTCTGCTACAGTTAGTGTTGCTAAATCCACAACAGTAAAATCATTCTGTGAATGCAGTAAAGCAGGGGGTAGGCAACCTGGGGCCCTCCAGCTGTTGTGGAACTACATTTCCCATGAGGCATTGCAAGGCTGCCAGTTAAAATTACTCCCAGAGGCATGATTGGACTTGTAGTTCTGCAACAGCTGGAGGGCCCCAGGTTCTATACCCCTTCTGAGTAAAGCATGCTTGTTATGCTGACTGAGGGAATCCTATACATTGTGTAAAACATGTCTTCTCTGATCCTCCCCTTCTTCCACAGTCCCTAATCCATCTGCTAATAGAACAGAGCCTTCGGAGTTACTCTGCACATGCTCAGTTTAGTGTGTATTGCTTGAGTTTTTTTTTTGTTTTTTTTTGGGAGAGTGCATGTGATCAGCACAGGGCTTATCGGCACGAGGGTCAGGGAGTCTTGCAGCCTTATTGGACAATTAGGGGAGAATGAAAACTCCTCCCACAAGCTTTAACCAGACACTTATAGAAATCACAAGACTGCTATATACTGCTGATGAGAATAGGTATTCAGTAGTTTATATTTAATAAAATAATGACATTTCCATGTTCTGTGTACGGTGGGAGATCAGATATAGTGAATGCAGGGTCCTGGGTTTAGTAACACTTTAAAGTGCAACTGAACTCAGAAAGTGAGCATTTGCTTTGTTATAAGGAATAACTAATTGTACCTACACAGTACCCTGGAAATCTACCTTTTTATCTGGAATTCCTCCTGGAAACTAACCGAGCACTTCCTGGTATGTGACCGTACCCAGGCACTTCCGTTCCTACATACTTATCGCTGTATATCTGCAGTCTGAAGCTGGCCACCGATGGATAGAATTTCAAATAAAAATCCCAGAACATTCTCACAAATATTTAATTGTCGTTCAAAGAATTTTGTTTGCTTTTAAAGTGGTTGTAAAGGCAGAAGGTTTTTTTTTATCTTCATGCATTCTATGCATTCTATGCATGAAGATAAAAAACCTGTGTGCAGCAGTCCCCCTCAGCCTCCCCAATTCTTACCGGAGCCCCATCGCAATCCAGCAATGCTGCACGAGAGACTCAGCTGTCCAGGACTCTCCCTCCTCATTGGCTGAGATGGCTGCGGGCGCCATTGGCTCCTGCTGCTGTCAGTCAGTGGGCCAATGAGGAGAGAGGGGGGGGGGCGGGGCTGAGCCTGCGGCTCCGTGTCTGAATGGACACACAAGAAAATGACATGTAATTGTGTATTCTTGAATACAGAGAACCGTTCATTTTTGTATTTTTTTTTTTTTCTTTTTTTTTTTCTTTATATATTTCTGGAGTTTAGCTTAAAAATGGAACTACAGCCAAAACATGTTCTTGGCTTTGAATAAGGTGACGAAGACGTAGTACTTCTATCAGGTTTTTATTGTAGTTTGTATCCCCATTCAGGAGATATTTGTTCACTTCTCACCATGTGATTTTTCTTTTTTTCTTTTTTAATTTAGGAATGGAGGGGAAATCTTCCCAAGACACAGAACATATGTCAGGTTTCCTAGGCTACCCAAAACTTAAAAAAAAAAAAAAAAAAAAAAAAGTTTGTAACGAGTTGCACTTTAATCTGTCCACCCCTACATTAAAGGGGACACTTTAAGAAATACAGAAACACACTAAAACTACCAATATATACCAGGAAGCAGTGTACATGCCAGTGCCTTGTTCTGACTCTCCATATGAGAGCATATAATGCCTTTCCTTCTCATTAGGGCACGCCCCCCCTCCCATCCATTGATCCAAAAGAATTCCCCCATCGGAGAATTAGAGGGCCATTTAAGTCACTGACTTTTTCTAACACTAATTTACAACATGTTGGCATTTTCAAAGGTTAGCAATGATGGTCCCCCTTAACGATCTCATGACAGATGCACCATGAGGAGGCCGTCCCTTTGCCGCATCAGAGCAAAGTGGAAGTCTCCTATTAGCCCACCTCCTCACCCACCTATACCCTTTGCTGCATTCACTAAAGCTTTGGGTTTATAAATACTAGAGATGGGCGGCCAAAAATTGTGTTTTCTGCATTTTGCAGAAAAATTTAAAACACGGTGCGTTATTGGTGCATTCTTGCTGCTTTTTCAATGTGGAGGTGTGTTTTTTTTTTTTTTTTGTTTTTTTTTTTCAACTGACCGAAAATGCAGCAACCAAGATTTTTAACATCACAATGGAAGCACGACGGACCGATGTGCAGAGATGCATAGAATTTTAAAGAGATGCATTTTTCTTGCTTTTCTTGCACTAACGGTGCCGACAATAAATTCATATTTATTTAAATTCATGATATTAATTAAAAAGTAAAATTATAATACAATTATATGTAAAAAAAAAAAAATATTTAATATTTTTTATTTAAATTTTTTTTTTTTTTTTTTTAATTGGCATTTTCGGTTTAGGCCAACTACACCCTGAATTTCCGGTTTCGGCACAAAAATTTCCTTTTGGTGCACCTCTAGTAAATACCTCAATGCTTCTGAAGAAATGATGTGACCTCCTTTCCAGGATGCATTGTTCCAGCCTGAGCAGCCAGTCACCAAGCCTAAGCATTGTCACCAACTCTCTAAGCTCTAACACAGACTTTACACAGGGTGCAACTCCCAGAGGAAAGAGTACAAGGGGAGCATGGAAGGTGTATGTAGAAGGGTCAGGGGATGGGCTTGTAATTTAATGCATTCTGGATCCACAGGGAGGCATCCACAATGCAGTGTTGAATGCAGGGAGCTACCTTGAGCTATGATTTGGAGCCATGTCAATATCTACATTTTTTTTTAATAAATTTTTTTAGGGGCTGTCCAAACAGGCAATTTTTTTCCCTTGTATTTAATTAAACACTGACCTTCTGAAGGTGTCTGGGTTTCTAACTGTCTCAGACAGTCTGTGCTGCTCATGACCACCAAGCTGATGCTTCTTTTTCATTCTGCCCAACTACACTGGAAGAACCCGGGTACTCTGCGTTTTTATTTGACTAAATGAAGTCCATTGTGTCATTCACTGGTTGTTGTATTCATGAGAACGTCTAGTTCTTTATATTTGATGGTTTTTAATAAGGTAAGCCTTGTAGAGCTTTATATTCAGGGAAGCACATTAGAAAGTGGAAGTAACCTCCAAAAGTGAAGTTTTGGTATATTACAGGGAACATTTGGTAATGTTAATTGTTCCTAAGCAGTACCTTGGAAAAAAAAATGCTACTGTCTGGAATTCCTCCCGAAAAATATCGGAGCACCTCCTAGTATATGAGTTTGCCAAGGCACTCCTGTGCCTACAGCCTCCTAGCTGTATATCTGCGGTGTGAGATCTAATGCACTGCTAGTCTGAGAAGATTTGGAGTGAGATTTGGTGATGTCACTACTGTGCTGCTCACTGTTCTCCTTGCTGGAGGCCCTGACCTAAGAAAGCAAAGCCCTGCCTCTACCAAGATGGCGGCCTCCACACAGACACAAGGCAGTGTAAGAGGCAATACTGGTGATTAGTCTATTGCCCTCTGCCTGCCTTTTTTGGGTACACATCCAAAAAGAAAGATAAATTGCAGTGCTACTACCCCTATTTCACACTTTGAAAGGATGAGGCTCAGGTGCTTGGTATGAACAGCCTATGTCCAGGCACATCTATGAAACTGCAAAAAGTGAATGTCCAGCACCAGGTTAAAATATTGCACTTTATTGAAGATCTATCAAGGCAAATAAAAGAATCAATTCCTACACTAAAAATTGACGTGTTTCAGCTGATTATAATTAATGCCTGTACAGATAAAACTGGTCAGTTTTTACTGTAGGAATTGATTACTTTTATGTCTTGATGAATCTTCGATAAAGTGCAAGATTTTACTTCAAGTTGACCTGGTGCTGGACTTTTCCTGTTTCATAGATGGTATGTCCAGCCTTGGCACAAGCACCTGAGCCTCATCCTTTCAAAGTGTGGAACAGGGGTAGTAGCACTGCAATTTACCTTTCTTTTTGGATGTGTACCCAAAAAAGGCAGGCAGAGTCCTTTTTTGATGGATGAGCCCTCTGGTCCTCATAGCCTAGACATGAATGTGATGGGAAAATCACGTGCTATTTAAAGGGGAAGTACAGCCAAAGCTCGTTTGGCTGTACTTCTGTGGCTCACAGGAGTGCAGTTCGTTTTGCACACCTGTGACCCGTTTTTAGCAGACAGCGGGCTGAAGTCCGCTCTCTGCTGATGTCACAGAGCCGATCCAGGCTCGGGCATCATCACGGCCATATAATCAGGATCCGCCCACATGCCTACACTGACACCCGACTCAGCCTCTCAACAAGCCGCTGAGAGCCTTAGCCGGCTGCCCCCTCCACAGCCCAGCACTCCAATGAGCGAGGAGGAGGCAGAGCAGAGAGCTGTGACGGACAGACAGCAGCACTCTGCTCATTGTGCTCTGAGACACGAGCGATCAGAGGTGTTCGATCGCTTGGCTCTCAGTGTAGAGGCACCCGTGGACCAATGCTGCATCCACCTAGATACGTATAAATCCCCCCAAAAAACTGAAACCCATACATCTCTTTTAATTGTATTGGCGTACTTTTACTTTTTTCTTTTTTCCCTGCCTCTACAAAGGGAGAGATTCTTTTTTTGCTTTGTATCTATGTTTATTGGTGTGTTCCGGTTTTCGACCAATGAGCAGCAGTCCCCTGACTGTGCACATTTTAATGGCCAGTCACTGGTTGAGGGGGGCTCAAGCCCTGCTGCCATACCCACAGCTTAGAGTGGAGGTTGTACTGATCCTGCACAAGATGGTACCACTCATTTGAGTGTACCCAAGAGTTGCTTCCTTGTTGCTAGGGAACTTCTAGTAAGCATGATTTTTTACATCTCTCTAGAGTTGTTTTTCTCCTTTTTCTATGTTTTTATATACCACATGGAGTATAGCATCTCCCTTTTTTTTTTTGTATACTAGCCTTGTGATTGTACACTTGAAGTTACTGCGATGAACGCCGCTATTGTTCACACATTATTTGCATTGTCTCTTATGTGCCTTTTTTTTTCTCTTTTGGTTTTTGGAAAACCTAAAAGATTATAAAAAAAAAAAAAAGGCAGGTAGAGGGCAATAGACTAGTTACCAGTATTGCCTCTAATATCCCTATAGTAGATATTCTCCCATTATTTACACAGTTTTGTTCTGCATCGTGTCTTTGCATTGACGCCGCCATCATGGTAGAGGCAGGGCTTTGCTTCCTCATTCCAAAGCCTCTGACAAAGAGAAACCCCTTTTTTTTTTTTTTTTTTTTCTTTTTACTTTTTTGGGTAAAGCTTCCACCGTACCAGTTCACTTTTTAATAGTTCAGGGGGCTGCTCCGCCCATTGAAGACAATTGTACATTCTGGAGTCTGGCAGGTCTTAAAGGACCTCGCTGTCTGATAGCTACTTCTAGATGAGACAGCAGGTATCTAAGGTGAAGGGAATACCTCAGCCTGCTGGACAGTTCAGCTGGCTGACCTCTGACAAGCCCCCCATGTGCCTTCGTTCCCACGCCAGCATGTTGACCTGCTATTGGAAGTAAATCATTTGGCCTTCTGTGTCGAGCATTGGGCACCACTCTGGGTCAAATAACATGTTTTGTTTGAATTTCTGATTGAAAAAAAAGTTCTGTAAGTTGTTATGCCCAATTATTATTTATTCCAAATGTTTAATAAGCAAGTTACCAATCTTTCCATTCTTGCTGTAAGAATGTTTTTTTGCTTTTGCAGAGTACTTGTAATTTACAAATATGCTTAGATCTTCTTGCACAAGCTACTTCTGTGATGTTTTACAACATTCAGCAAATAAATGGTAATTGTGCTATAAAAATTTGCAGATGTATGTCATGTCATAGGTTTGCTCCTTGCTTAGGCTGCATTAACTTCTCACTTATGTATGGTATTTGACCAGAGGTGGCCATGCTTTTCCTAACAAGGGTGCTAATGAGGATTTTTTTATTTTATTTTTATTTTTAGGAGAGTTGGTCTAATGCTGCTTCTTTGGTGGTATCCTGGGTACTGGAGTATGGGATTAGCTCTCCCGAGATCACACTCACTGCCATCCACTCGGCTGGGCTTTACCCCCCCCCCCCCCTTTTGGATGGTGAGCAGAAAGTTTTATATTGGCATTTCCTTAGGCACAAAAAAGCACTATCCACTTCATACTTTACTGGTTACTCAGAACCTGACTGGTTCTCTTTAAAGGATAACTGTAGTTTCAAGGGAAATCGCACCTCTGTAATAATGCACATTACACTATATTACCAAAAGTATTGGGACACCTGCCTTTACACGCACATGAACTTTAATGGCATCCCAGTCTTAGTCCATAGGGTTCAATATTGAGTTGGCCCACCCTTTGCAGCTATAACAGCTTCAACTCTTCTGGGAACGCCGTCCACAAGGTTTAGGAGTGTGTCTATGGGAATGTTTGACCATTCTTCCAGAAGCGCATTTGTGAGGTCAGGCACTGATGTGGATGAGAAGACCTGGCTCACAGTCTCCGAATTCAACCCAAAGGTGTTCTATCGGGTTGAGGACTCGAGACAGTCGGGTTCCTCCACCCCAAACTCGCTCATCCATGTCTTTATGGATCTTGCTTTGTGCACTGGTGCGCAGTCATGTTGGAACAGGAAGGGGCCATCCCCACAATGTTCCCACAATGTTGGGAGCAGGAAATTGTCCAAAAATTTCTTGGTATGCTAACGCCTTAAGAGTTCCCTTCACTGGAACTAAGGGGCCAAGACCTAACCCTGAAAAACAACCCCACACCATAATCCCTCCTCTACCAAATGATTTGGATCAAACGGGCATGCTGGAAAACAAAACATCTAGTCTGTGCTTGCAGCCAATGGCTGTGAGCGCTGATCACGGTGTTCTGGCGGGAGCTAAATGGGGGAGATCGCCGCACTAACATTGCCTTTAGTACGATGACCTCTCCGTTTTTTTGTTTTTTTTTCCACACAGCCTGAGTTTATTGATTAAAAACTTTTTGTGTGTAGTTGGCAATAAACAGACTGCCAGCGCGCTTTAACGCAAGGTAGAGCTGCACGATTAATCGTTAAGAATCAAAATCTCGATCTTTTTCTCTTCCCGATCTTCAGAACAGCATGTCGCGATTCTTTCTTACAAGTGCAGAGAGTTCTCACAGCTGGGAAAGAAAAAAAAAATCTGGGCCCGCCTACAAAGTTTAATCACAACACCCAATAAGTAGAAACAAAGTATCTTTTTGTTCTTTTATCAAAGGAAAGAACTCCGGGCGTGTAAATGAAGGAAGTTTAACCATTTAAAGACCAAACCTTTTCTGACATTTACAAGTAAAAATCATTATTTTCTGCTAGAAAATTACTTGGAGCACCCAAATGTGATATATAAATATATATATTTATATTTAGAAGAGAGCCTATAGCATAAAATGGTGGTTGTTGCAATATTTTATGTCACACCGTATTTGCACAGTGGCCTTTCAAGCGCAATTTTGTTTGAAAAAATATACTTTAATAAAAAAATTAAAAAACTGCAAACTTAGCCCAATTTTTTTTTATAATTTGAAAGATGTTACACTGCGAGAATCGTGATCTTTATTCTGAGCAAAAAAAATTGTATAGCTTCAAAACATATTTCCCTTACCCCCACCCCCATCTTCTGTATCACTGCTTGTGAAGTCGCCCTCCTTCCAGGTAGATTCCCGTGGATTTCAGAACACGCCAAATATTTTAGGAAGACACTCCAGTACATTGCAAGAGAGTCTTGGGGCCAATTCACACTATGGGGGGTTTCCGGGAAGTATAAGCGGGAGGGGGGGTGGGGTTGGGGTCCGGCCAGTATAAGCAGACCTTGCATTGCACAACAAGGTCTGCGTTAATCAGTTTCCAAGAGTTGCTGAAGCAGTTTCAATAACAACCAGCAATCCCATTAAGATCTCAGCTTGACATCAAACAAACTGGAGCTGAAGCTTTATATAAAAAAATAAAAAAAAACGGAAAAAAACCTTTACAATGTTGCTGTATACACTGCTCTCATATAAGCTGAATCCCCTGCGAACAATGCCCAAAGACAAGAATCTGGTGCACATTGTAGAGGCCTTCCAAGGGTTTGGTTGTACCTGAAATTAAAAGTACTAAAATAAAGTTTTAATTTTACATTTAATTTTACGGAAATACTCAGACTCACTCGGAAATACTCCGTTCCCGAGTGTTTCCGAGTTCAGCCGAGCTGATCCCGATTATTTCTGATGCTCTCCGGCGCCCCCCCCCCACCTCTGGCCACATGTTGTATTGCACGCCATAGAAGTCAATGCAGAACAAATTATCTTCGTTTCCATTGACTTCTATGGGGAAAATCGCTTTGATTTGCGAGTGCTTTGGATTACAAGCATTCTCCTGGAACGGATTATGCTCGTAATCCAAGGTTCCACTGTATATTAAAAGAAAAACCTCCTTAAGAATTGCTGCCCAAATTGCATGTTTTTTTGTTTCATTTAACTGAATTGATGACCCCCATGTATGAATTTGCCTGTCCTGGTGATCGATATCATCTCTGACACTCGCGTTCTAACAGCCTTATTGTATGCCTTGTGTGGATCTGGTTTTGTAATATTTTCTAGTATCGTATACCAGCACCTTTAAAACCATTTCATAAAGTGTGATGTGTTTTGACAAAGAACACCAGCTCCTGTATTGTAAATTGATGATCTGTCAGATGTTAACGTTTGTGCCTCCTCTAATTGAAAAAGATAAATAAAGTTTTTTTTTTGTTTTTTTTTTTTTATAATTCTTGTTAATGTGTGATGTGAACTTTTCTGAAAAAAATAAAATAATGAAATTTAACTGATGTATTGATAATATCCAAGTGGCTCTCCACACTTTAAAAAAAATAAAAATAAAAAGGCAAACTCCACGGTAAAAAAAAAAAAAACATTTGTCCATTTGCAAATCCCTTTAAAAGTCACAGAATAATTAATAATGATACTATTGATATTAAAGTGGAACAAAAAGGGGGAAAGGGATACTAACTCGGCATCCCTAAAGCCCCATACACACGGACGGATTTTTGCATGGATTCTGTCCGATCGGACAATGTTGTTGAAAAATCAGACCGTGTGTATGCACCATCGGACAGTGTGCGTCGGATTGTCCGACGGACAAAGTCCTATCTCCTGCTGGATAGATTTGCCGACAACACGGTCCGATCACACCAAATCCGATCGTGTGTACGGTTGTCCGACCGGACAAAGTGCTACGCATGCTCAGATCACATTACAAGACCAAAGCTATTGGCTACTAGCCTCTACGTAGTCCCGTCGTAGGCAACAAACGTCACCACGTTCAGAATGATCGGATTTTCCGACAACTTTGTCCGACCGTGTGTACGCAAAACCAACATCGGACAAAGTAAGACGGACATGGTCCGACGGACCTGGTCCGCGGATAGTCCGACCGTGTGTATGGGGCTTTAGTCAGACTTTAAAGGCATACGAAACCATAGTGAAGTATGAAAAAAAAATAACAATATTTATTGAAAAAATACATATAGTAATGAAGCATTCAAGAATTAAAAATCATATAACATGATACAAAGTATACAGTGAGCCCTTGTGCATCAACGCGTTTCACCGTTCGGCTTCTTCAGGACGCATTCAAGGTTTCAAAGATGACAAAAGAGAGAACGGATCTCACTGTCTGAAAAATAACATTTGTGTTCAAATCTAATATACACATAAATTAAAAGAGCACTTATCTGTCCACAGAGAAAAGCCATGACATATATAGGTACAGAAGAGCAAACAAAGAACGAGATTACCTTGTAGGAAAATAAGCCCTATATGTAGAAATATACGGAGGTATCCGAAAAGGAGACCATAATCCTGAGGGTCCAAGTATATAGATGTGCGATTTTTCTTATATAATTGATATTAAAGTGTTACTAAACCCACAACAGTAAATCTGTATATATGCGGAATAGCATGCTTTTATACTCCCCGTGGAACTTAAGGGGTTAAGGGGTATTGTGTAAAAAGGCTCTTTGATCCTGTATGGACAGATCCACCTCCTCCTGCAGGATCTCTCTTGGCAAAGCCAGATAAAACAAAGTGAGGGTAGTAAAGCTGCACATGCTCAGTTTGGTCTCTATTGTTGGAGAGAACACTTCCTTGTTGAGCTGAGCTTTTTAGGTCTCATGACACACATTTGGGTGTGTATACAGATCCTAAATGACAGCCCAGTCCCTCCTCCTCCTCCATGCTTAGTAACTAAAAAAACAACACAGTGGGTGGGATGTCACATCTTGATTTATGGATGCTCCGCCTCCCATAACAGCATGAGGACACAAGCTATAGTGGAAATCTCCTCCTACCTGATCACTCAGCACTCGAGCAAACCCTGCAGTTTATTATGTGTCCGTGGTATACAGATCAGCCAAAGAGGTATATAGTGGCAGTATTTTAATGTAAAAAGATTTATAAGCTGGGGGGGGTTTAGTAACACTTTTAAGTTCAACGGTTATATTATCTGACCTTTCCCTACATTGTATGAGTATACAATGTAGGGGTTATACAATAATATCAAGGATTTAGTTGGAGCAAACAATGGAATCTCTCGGCACAGACTGTTCAGCTTGTTTGAATTGATCTGTGTTTAACCACTTGCCCTCCTGTAGATTCCCCCCCGACCAGGCCAGGCACTTTTGTTACTTTAACTGACAATTGCGCAGTCGTTCAACGCTGTACCCAAATAAAATTTAATTTTTCCCCCCCCCCCACAAATAGAGCTTTCTTTTGGTGCTATTTGATCACCACTAAATAAAAGGTGAAGTATGTTGTGTACCCCGCGCTACCTTTTTACCACGACTTTCCTATAATTGTATGTTGGGAGCTGCAGACAGTGAATTGTGTTCCCACATGCAAAGTGAATAAATATATTGTCAGAAACCATGAAATCGGACCGAGACAGAAGTAAAAAAGCTCAACTTGTTTAAAAATAAAAGTAAATGGAAGAAACGTAGTCAAAACATAGCCAAAGTTCAGGAACCCAAGCAGATAGTCAGACAAGCCAAAGGTCAGGGAGCCGGAGATGAGCGTAGTAAAACAGCAAGCAGGATCTGGAGCCAGAAGGGATGTCAGCCAAGAAAGTCTTTAACAGGAATGCAGGAGATAGTCTGTGATGTTGACCAAGGCGAAGGCAGTGATCCTCTGGACTGGACGGCTTAAGTAGGCAGGACTGATGAGCAGGATATCATCATCAGCAGCTGAGTAACTGTAGAGAGATAGGAGCTGGCAATCAGTCGACAGCTGAGCGGCCAGTTCAGAGATGTAAGAGCTGAGCCCAGCCCTGACATACATAAAAAAAACTTTGGTGCTTCCCTACTTGTGTGAATGATAAAAAGCTCCAAAATTACAAAATATATCACATGTAAAGTGCATACAGTGCTATCAATTCATATTCTTCAATTATAAACATAAAAAGCGCATAAAGAATCATCCAATCCTTCCCAATAAGTTAAACAAGTCTCTGCTGATGTGCAACAAATAAACGTTTTATGTGGCAACAAATCCAGTGACCATCTATCCTCCAGTAAAATCTTCTATAGATGGTATTGCGCTGCAGTGCTCTAATGATTCCCACCACCGTTTCTGCTATACGCTCGCCTCCCAAGTTGGACCTGCTAATAGCAGGGTCTAAAAAATTCCTTCCACCCTTTGGTATAACAATGCTGCTCCAATTTGGGATACTCCTTACACACTTCTTTCCTCCTCCCTTGGGTATTCACATATAGAGGGTGTATGGTCCTTTTAAATTTGCGTGCATCCATCCTTTATTGGACTCAAATGACAAAGGGGATCCCCATAGTGTAGTATGTTCAAACAGCGAATATTTTATTAAAATAATTACACTTGTAGGCGTTAAAAGTAATCAAGCCTAGTCCCTATTTCTAGCCAGAATGCAGATTGCCCGCACCTGGATCAAACCAAACCCCCCCTACCCTCCAAGCATGGATAGCTGCTGTCAACGCCCTCCTCCCCTTTAAAAAGATACTGTACCTCCACCGAGGCTGCCCAGCCAAATATAATAAAGTATGGGATAGATGGATTGACGCTCCAGACGCATGCCTACCCTAGGAGTGACCTACTGCCCCCCAAACACCCGCCCGCCCCCCCCCCCCCCCCAACACACGCATTGAGGAGAGAGGCTCAACCTGCTCGCTGAGCACTGAGTCTGCTCGGCATCCCCTGCACATGCCATCATGCCTGATGGGCATTGAGACCCTACAACCCTGCTGTGGGGCGCCCTTGAGCCCCCAACTGAATGAAACTTCTCCGGAACCCTTGGTGATTCACTACTCTGAAATGTGTAAATGCATCTCTTTTTCTATGTCGGTTTATACCCCTCCGAACATGTCAACATTTGTTCCCCGTTATTGTAGTGCCTGTTGCACTTAAACTGTGAAAATGTATCCTTGTTTGGTGTATGCTCAATAAACTTGGTTTTGATTAAAAAAAAAAAAGTAATCAAGCCTGTGTTAAAACACTGCGGGGTCGCGGCTCACAGGTCCCTTGCGGTTTCGACAGTCACTCAGCTCCACCCAACGCGTGTCTGGTCCAAATCATTTGGTGGAGGGGGGGGTTATGGTGTGGGGGTTGTCTTTCAGGGGTTGGGTTTGGCACCTTAGTTTCAGTAAAGGGAACTCTTAAGGCGTCAGCATACCAAGACATTTTGGACAATTTAATGCTCCCAACTTTGTGGGAACAGTTTGGGGATGGCCCCTTCCTGTTCCAACATGACTGTGCAGAAAGCAAGGTCCATAAAGACATGGATGAGCAAGTTTGGGGTGGAGGAACCTGACTGGCCTGAGTCCTGACCTCAACCCGATAGAACACCTTTGGGTTGAATTCGGAGACCGTGAGCCAGGCCTTTCCATCCGCATCAGTGCCTGACCTCACAAATGCGCTTCTGGAAGAATTATTATTACAGGATTTATATAGCTCCAAAAGTTTACGCAGCGCTTTACAATATGAAAGGGAGACAATACAGTTATAATACAATAAAATACAAGAGGATTAAGAGGGCCCTGCTCAGAAGAGCTTATAATCTAATAGGGTGGGGGAGGTGGTGGTCAAACATTCTCATAGACACACTCCTAAACCTTGTGGACGGCCTTCCCAGAAGAGTTGAAGCTGTTATAGCTGCAAAGGGTGGGCCAACTCAATATTGAACCCTACAGACTAAGACGCCATTAAAGCTCATGTGCGTGTAAAGGCAGGTGTCCCAATACTTTTGGTAATGTAGTGTATGTTTTCTGTGTCCCTGGTAAGAAGATTTTCCCCTCACTCGCTGTTCAAAAATTAAGCCTTTTTAAGGGTAATAGTTGAGAATGTCCACGAAAATTCCACCTGGCCAGTGTACCGAAAAATAGAACTCCAGCCCAAATTTTTTTTCCATTTTTTTGCTAGAGTGGGGGGAAGGGACAGGTTCTTATTTCTGTCCCTATTGGGGAGTTCCTTGTCCCCTGTTGGGGAGATTTTCCCCTCACTTTGTGTCTTGATGACCTCCGGGGCATTGATACAAGCTGGGCTTCTGGTTTCCCATCTATGGCATGCATTTTACATATATTCATGGTAACGGTTCTCCCTAATGCAATAAGAATATATGAAGAATGTACACCAGATTCAAGAAACAGGTGAGTTCATCTCCCAGCAATTATCCCTGGAAGTAAATAATTGAATCCCTATGTAAAAAAAAAAACTCTCTTCTCTGCAGGACTTGTTACCAACAATTATTGCTTTTTTTCTTTTTTTTTTTTTACCTTCTCTGAGCAAATTTGTTAAACTCAGTGCTAATTTGGTTGGATTAACTCCTTTTCTTGTAAGTAAAAATGTTTCCGTATCTGTAGACAGTAAATTATAGGTCTAAGAAGTGTGAAGCTTATACTCTGTTATTAGAAAGTGTTTCGCTTCACCGCGTCCCTACAGAGTGTGAAGACAGATCAGAAATACTCTCCGGTGCACAATAGACTCCTCTCTTTTAGTCATTTCATTACAGTACTTGATGTTGCTGTGAAATTGATCAATTTTCTGCACAAAATTGGCCAGATACAAAATTATCTTAGTACGGGAGTAATATTAATTTCACTATTGTGAATGTGATGCTCCTCACAATCCTTCCCCCTCCAGTTATCCCACTATTGCTTCTAACCCACATGTGGGTCCGCTCTTCTTCACAGATCTTCTCTAAATCCTTAAGGTTTCTTGGCTTTCTCTTGGAAACTCGAAGTTTCAGCTCCCTCCGTAAATTTTCTATGGGATTAAGGTCTGGAGACTGGCTAGGCCACACCATGACCTTAATGTGCTTCTTCTTGAGCCACTCCTTTGTTGCCTTGGGGATATGTTTTGGGTCATTGTCATGTAGATAAAGAAAGGGCAAAGGGGGTACCACATCCCATATAAAATTGCTAATGAAAAAAGGGGAATGTTGGAGCGGACTTTATAGGTACCAGAAAAAAAATTAATTTTCTGGTATATATAAAGTCCGCTCCAACGTTCCCCTTTTTTCATTAGTGGGTCATTTCCATGCTGGAAGACCCATCTTCAGTGTTCTGGCTGAGGGAAGAAGGTTCTCCTCATCCAAGATTTTACAATACATGGCCCCGTCCATTGGCCCCTCAATGCGGTAAAGTCGGCCTGTAACTTTAGAAGAGAAAAAGCCCCAAAGCACAATGTTTCCACCTCGGTGCTTGACTGTAGGGATGGTGTTCTTAGGGTCATAGTCAGCAATTTTCTCCCTCCAAACAAGGCGAGTCGAGTTAATGCCAAAGAGCAAAATTCTGGTCTCATCTGACCACAGCGCTTTCTCCCAATCCTTCTCTGAATCATTTAGATGTTCATTGGCAAACTTCACACAGACCTGTACACGTGCCTTTCTTGAGGAGGGGACCTTGTGGGCGCTGCAGGATTTCAATCCATGGCGGTGTATTGTGTTGTGTATTGTGTTACCAATGGCTTGTTTGGTGACTGTGGTCCCAACTGCCTTGAGATCATTCACAAGCTCCTCCCGTGTAGTTCTGGGCTGATCCCTCACTTTTCTCATGATCATCCTCACCCCATGAGGAGAAATCATCCATGGAGCTCCAGACCGAGGGCGATTGGTGGTTATTTTGTATTTCTTCCATTTGCGAATGATCGCTCCAACAATTGTCTCCTTCTCACCAAGCTTCTTGCTGATGGTCTTGTAGCCCATTCCAGCCTGTGCAGGTCTACCATCTTCTCCCTGACGTCCTCAGACAGCTCTTTGGTCTTACCCATGATGGTGAGGTTTGAATGGAAGAAGGAGATTCTGTGGACAGGTGTCTTTTATACACACAACGAGTTGTCATTTGGAGCACCTTCTTACATTGACAGGACTAATCTGTGTACAACATGAGAACCTACTGTAGCCAGTCTGTGGGAGCCAGAATTATTGTTGGTTGGTAGGGGATCAAATACTTCTTTTACTCACTGAACTGCAACAGTGTATAACATTTGTATCATGTTTTTTCTGGATTTTTGGTTGATATTCTGTCTCTATGAAAATACACCTATGATAAAAAATGATAGACCCTTCATTTTTTTTTTTGTAAGTGGGCAAACTTACAAAATCTGCAGGGGATCAAATAATTATTTTCCCCCACTGTATACTCCATCCCAAATGTATTCACATCCCATTTATATCTGCTTCTGTGAGCAGCAAATCTCTATATATTGTAACCGTATATTTAAAATGGAAGTTAAGGCAAAACTTAGTAACCCTAAACTTACCATCCTTGCTTACCTTTTTCCATTATCTTTCTTCTATTGACAATCCTCTTCACATAATCTCTCTATATCCTCCTTTCCGCTGTTCTCTCTTTATTGTCTAGTAATGGTAATCCTCTCTCTAGCTCTTCACCTTCCAATCTCTCTCTAATAGAGAATTGCCTAAGGCTCCCAATACCCATTCCCATGCTTCAATGTTTCAACACTTTTGTGTCTTCTTTAGGGGAAGGTGCTCATGTAAACATAAACAGGGGGGCACAAATGTCTAGTGCATTACCCAACAAACTTTATTAAAATTCACACTCCAAAAAAACATACAAAAGTGTTAAAAATCAAGCTCCCGCTCCTGTCAATCAAATCCAATGACACGTCTATGGACGCAAATGCTGGACTCGGGAGTGCACCCGCAAGGTAAACCCCTCGGGAGAGCGCTTCTCCTAGGGGGTTATCTGATGCAGGGAGGAGCCACGACAGCCGCCGGGGGACCCCAGAAGAGGATGTTAGGGGCCACTCTGTGCAAAACGAGCTGCACGGTGGAGGTAAGTATGACATGTTTGTTATTTAAAAAAAAAAAAGATCCTTTACAATCACTTTAAGAGTGTATAACGTCAAAGTTTATATATTTCTTTTATTACATATGGTCTTATTTAATATGACCGTTTTCATTTAGCGCTGCACATAGACTCGTTATTTTCACTTGCAATTGTCTTTTGCTGTGCTGGCTGCTGTTTTTTGTTTAGGTGACAGCGCGGTATCTCCCACTTTAACATAAATAATTTGACATGCTGCGCATGCTGCCCCTGTTCTCATTATGGGACACATATCCTGGTGCAAACTGTGTAAGATTAGCAGGTCTAATTTCTTCTCTATTTGAGATATGGAAGGAGCCAGATATTTTTCCAGACTATATATATATATATATATACATGAGCATGATGTTTTGGGACTAGTGATGTCTCCAAGGCAAGATAATCCCCATGACATAATGACAAGTGGAGTGGAAAACAGAGATATTGATCTTATCAACACTGAGAAGACGTTTGATTGAATTTTTCATTAAAAAGCAAGAAAAAAAAAAGACCCCCAGAGGGTTCAAATACACCAAATTTTGAGCCAATACTTTGTCATTGGATTGCTTGAGCAGTTCCCCAAATTCACTTTGACACTCAAAACTAATACTGGACGTACACTGTGCGAAAAAATCGTTCAAACACGTTTTCGCATAACAAACACTCGGCCGTGGGAGCGAACGATAGTGCCATCATGTAATGACCGAATTTCGATCTATAAATCCTTAAATGGACATACATGTTTTGTATGATCTAACTTCATCTTCTTGATCTCCTGCCAGCTCCATATTTTTGGATTTTGCAGAACCAGAGACAATGATCACCAAGGCAAATGGAGGAGTGAACCAATCCAATGAGGACACAGTAACTATAACTTGACAGAGGATCTCTCCCTTCCCTAAAAAAAAACAAAAAACATTTTACATTTACATACATACCCCGTTCTGAACACAGAACGGGGTAAAGAGCCAATCATGGCGGCTCTTTAGCATGTGATCAGCCGTGTCCAATCACAGCTGATCACAGTGTAAACAGGATTTGCTGGTTATCGGTAATCCTCTCCTCAGGCCGCACGATCAGAGCAGCCCCAACAGTGCCCATTGGTAATGCCTATCAGTGCCTCCTCATCAGCGCACATCAGTGAAGATGAAAATTTACTTATTTACAACATTTTTTTAACAGAAAATAAACTTTAGGTCTTTTTTTTGTTTAGCAAAAAAAATTTAAAATCCAGTGGCAATAGCATACCACTAAACGAAAGCTCTGCCGCAAAAAAATTATAAAAATGTAATTTGAGTACAGTGTTGCATGACTGCGCAATTGTCATTCAAAGTGGGACAGCACTGAAAGTTAAAAATTGGCCTGGGCAGGAAGGGGGTGAAAGAGGAGAACCGGGGTGAGGCAAGAAGGTGCTCCAAATGGAAAACACACTGCAGCATAAGTATAAATCCAAATGTTATTAATAGAACCATGTATAATGTCAGTAGAAAAAATGTCAAACCTTCACCACACCATATAAAAAGCATTCATGACAATGTTATCAAGAATAACAATTAAAAACAACCCAGGCTCACAGACATTCATCCGATCATACCAAAAAGGGGCCTAGACCAAAATTGGTCTCTAGAAGGGCGAAAAATCGGAAGAACTTCCTGGTACATTCAGAATTTGTACGTACTCCATCAAGAAACTGGTTGACAGATATGCCCCACCCTACTGATATGTTTCCTTGTGGCCACATTTGTGGCCTTGTGAAGCGCACTGATAGGTTCACCGATGCGGACAGGAAGAAAATCTATTAAATCAGGCAGTTTATTAACTGTAGTACTGCATGGGTCTTGTATAGCCTCGAATTTCCCTGCAAAAAAAATATTAGGTTAGGAAGACTAAACGTCATCTAATCCTGAGCGTTCCCTCACTTCGTCCAACCGCTGGGGGAACTTTCATACAGTCCTCCTTCGGAAGGAAAAAGAGTGGATTTTTCATTTAAAAACGATGATCCCTAAAGGGCTCAATACTGAGCTTAGCCTACAGGTGTTTCTTGATCCTTAATTAAAATTCCCCTCTAAAGGGATTTATCTTAATCCCATTTACTGAACTTCTCTATATTTAGTTATTTTGAGTCCTCTTTATCTCGCCTTCCTTGTCAAAATTTACTTTGAAATTAAACTTCTTGTTGTCTAAATTATCAAACCTTTATTGACTCTTGTTTCTGCTGCAGGTGTTACTTTTGGTTGCCTGGTTGAATGTTTCAGCCGGATATAAAGAATCTCTATATATATATATATATATATATATATTTTATATTTTAATGATTTCAACCAAAATATACACATATATATATACAGTATACATTTACACAATTTTGCTAGGTTTCAAGTAGCATGATGTGGGCCCTTTAATACAATGGTGAGCACCGGGGGGGGGGGGGGGGGGGGGGGATGCTTCAAAGGGGAGGAGATTACTTCCCAATTTAAGCCCCAGAATGGACTCCCATAGTGTCGCACGTGGTGAGCAAAATGCATTGACGTCATCGCGTCATGTGACCCTGGCGTCTCCAGCTCATTCACGCGGCTCTCACACCTGCCGCTCTGTATCATCCCGCTTTGGATTACACAGCGCCAGCAAGGATTTACATTTGGGATCTGCTTGCTTCGGGCATTGGCACTCGTCACCCCAGTCTGACCAGTGTGCTTCTCTAGACCACTAGATGGTGCTGTGACTATTTAATTTTACTTTGTGGAGAATGCAGCACAGGGAGTGAGACTTCATGACCGAGGGATATACTGCCGAGAACAATGTTAGGAATATCTTGCTGGGGAAGGGTGGGGGTCTCGAAGGCTATAAAGAAGTTTTTGAGATGTCCATATTGGCTTTTGGTGGATTGATCTGTTTCAGCTGACAACCCATCTGGTCCAATGAAATGGCGGCTTCCTCTTCTTCCTGAGGTAGAGCCAGGCATTCCTCCTAGGCCAAGGGTGTCAAATTCGATTTTTATTGCGGGCTGCATCAGCGATCCTGTGGTCGTCCCTCAAAGGGCCTTATCTGTAACACTAGATGTCCAGAGCATCCCATCCCCCTTACATCAGATGTCAAGAGCCCCTCCACCATCAGAAGTCAAGAGTCCCCCACCCTTTCTTACATCACAGTGCACCCCCTCTTACTATGTGCTGCTGCTGGGAAGAAGCTGGGGGTGGAGCTGGAAAGCAAAAAGTGCAAGATCTGGAGGAGGACCAGAGGAGGGCTGGAGTCTGCTAAATGGTGAGACCAGGAAGGAATCATTGAGGGGGTGCTGTGACTGCACAGCGAGGTGCAGGATCTGTAGGTGGAGTTCTGTCCTCCTCTCTTCTGCCCCCTGCTGAGACAAGGGGACATGGAGACGTGGAGGGGGGGGGTGCAACCGCCTTCCACAGGCGGTGGTCTCAGCAGGGGGCAGGGATAGTTTCAAGAAACTATTAGATAAGCACCTGAACGATACATACGCAACATACAGGGATATACAATAATAAGTAATACTGACATATAATCACACACATAGGTTGGACTTGATGGAATTGTGTCTTTTTTCAACCTCACCTACTATGTAACTATGTAGAGGAGAGATGTGAGGGCCACATGAAATTACCTCAAGGGCCAGATTTTGCCTAGTGTATGAAACATGTGTCCTAGACTGAGAATGAATATTTGGGAGATATGGGACTTATAGGTGAAAAGCATTGAGACAACCATATGTAAAAAGTATATGTACAAATTTTATTAAATGAGCAATGTCATAAAAACAATACATACAGTACAGTCATAGCCATAGATGTGTGCAAGACATACTATTAATGACAGTGATTTACTGTATTCACGTTCATGTTTTCAACATGTTTCACCATATGGCTTCTTCAGGAAAGAACGTGGAGGTTCATTTGTTTTAAATATAAGAACCTAAAATTCGACAACTTTAGTTGTGCAACAAAGACAGAAAAAGATACAGATTAATACAACAGATATAAATAGAGTATATCTTATATATATCTATGACTGAGGCTGAGTGACGTTCAGCCTGCATTAAATTCCAAACATCGTTGTCATTCCTGCCTGCTGTGCTAAAAAACTCTGCCCGTCCCTGCCCCCTTCTACCCTAGCCCACATGCCAACATTGATATATTTTCCAGGGAAGAATTGCTGTTGTCTTGACTCCTAAAAAGCCTGACAACGCACTGTGTGTATGGGAGAGAGCTCTTGGGAGATGTAGTTCTGGAGCATGCAAAGAGGAACTGAACTCCCAACATTTATGAGAATTTAGGAAACCTGGTAATGATATCACATGGGGTATAAAAATCTGTGTCTCCATACTGGAAAAGCTGTTACCTGCGCTAGAGATGGAGGTTTTGGAGTTAAATTTGGGTATTCGCTGGACATACCCTTCAAAGGGTCGGCCCCTATAAAGCGGAGCTCACCCAAAAATGGAACTTCCACTTTAAGGGAAGGTGACCCCCTGACATGCCACATATGGCATGTCATTTTTTGGGGAGGAGCGGAAACCCTCTTTTTAGAGGGTTCCAGCTTCCACTTCCTCCCGGGGCTCCGAGGCCCCCGGAAGTCAGTTCACCTCTCCCCCTTCCCTCTCGGCAATCTGGGACACGTCACAGGTCCCAGATGATTGCCCGGCCAGTCACGGCACGCCGCGCAGCTCGGGCATTTGCAGTGCGTGCCCGGCTGTGAAGCCACAGCCAGGCGCCCACAGTGACAATTCCGGTGCCGGAGAGAGGGGGGAGATGAGCGGGGCGTGTGTTTCCTCGCATTGATGGACCCTGGGACAGGTAAGTGTCCGATTATTAAAAGTCAGCAGCTGCAGTATTCGTAGCTGCTGACTTTAATTTTTTTTTTTTTTTTTAAAGCGGAACTTTTTAAGCGGAACTGCGCTTTAAAATGGTTGTAAACCCACTTTTTGGACTTTTACCTACAGGTAAGCCTAGAATAAGGCTTACCTATAGGTAGTGGAAATATCTCCTAAACGTGCGCCGTTTAGGAGATATTTCACTTGTAGTCCGCCGAAAATATCTACGGCGCATGTGCGGGGAAGAAACAAAACAAAATGCCGTTTCTTCCCTTGCATATGCCGCTAGTCGCGGGTCCTGTGCGCATGCACACGGCTCCGGTGAATGACAGAGCCGCGGCCCGGAAGGAAGAGGGCCAGAAGATGGACGCTGCCCACACAGGGGACATCGCTGGATTATTTTGCAGGTAAGTGGCACATAATGGGCTAGTATGTGATGCATACTAGCCCATTATGCTTTTCATTTGCAGGCTGTAGCAGCGAGCAAAGGAGGAAGTAAAACCCATCAGGGTTTACTTCCTCTTTAATTTCTAATGGCCTTGAAGATTTTCTCAGTATTAACATGCATTCCACTTTCTGAAATTCATATCAATCCCAAGGAGAGCAGTAAACGTTGTTGTTTTCATACTTTTATGATAAATTCGAAGGATCGAATGTCTTCAGTGGATGGTTCCAGCTAATAGGCTGACCTGGGGTCTTGCTTGTAAACAGTCAGGGAATATAATTACATGATCTGAGAAGAGTCTTAGAATATGTTAGAGAATGTGAACTGGGGGCAGAAGAAGATCACACAGCACATAAATCAGAAGGATATTGCTGGAAGTACATAGTATTGATCGGTCAGACTTCAAGGCTTGTAGAAACCATACATCCAAATCATTCTGCTGCAAGTACAGTGCAGATTGGGATCAATAAACGCCATACATCTGCCAGGGTTTCCTCTCATGAGTCTCACGTGTGGGTGGGGTGCAGCGCGGTGCAGCGGCAATAATACACACAGTCCAAGTGCGATGAAATAGTTTGAATTTGAATGATGCAAAGGCAGTTTACAATAAACCCAGTGGGAAGACAACCCAACCGGGAACATTCATAGGTCAAACAGTGTGCAGAAAGCAGGTTTCACCCGAACTGACAGCACCTATTAGGAGGGGAAGAGTGCGGCCTGGTCATCTCGTGCCCAAGCGGAAACATGTCCAAAGACGTTGCGAGTCCTATACTTTCCTTCCTTGTCAGGAACCTTTCCCTGCCCCTAGTTCTGTCCCTACCAGACGGGGTACCTGTCCCTACTCTACCCACTTGCAAAATTCCTGCGAGCCAGGGCCTTACAGAGGCTCTGCCTGACCCAAGATGGCTGCTAGGGTCACATAGGGTGCCAGCAACAATTGGATAGCTTCTCCAGTGACCCAGGAAACCATAAAGGAACCATGTTCCCATTGATTTAATCTCCAACTGCGATGGCGCTGCGGAAAGTATTGGTACGCCTGCCTTTACACGCACATGAACTTTAATGGCATACCAGTCTTAGTCCGTAGGGTTCAATATTGAGTTGGCCCACCCTTTGCAGCTATAACAGCTTCAACTCTTCTGGGAAGGCTGTCCACAAGGTTTAGGAGTGTGTCTATGGGAATGTTTGACCATTCTTCCAGAAGCGCATTTGTGAGGTCAGGCACTGATGTTGGACAAGAAGGCCTGGCTCGCAGTCTCCACTCTAATTAATCCCAAAGGTGTTCTATAGGGTTGAGGTCAGGCCAGTCATGTTCCTTCACCCCAAACAGGCTCTCCCATGTCTTTATATCATGACTATATATATAGTCTATTATTTTCTATTTTATTCAACTTATTCATTTTTTTTATTTTTTTTTCTCTCTATTCTATTGTTTTTTTCTATTCTATTCTTTTATTTTCTATTCTAGTCAATTATTTTTTTTTTTTTCTATTCTATTCCAATCTTTTTTTTTGTATTCTATTTAAATGGGAAATGGTTATATTCTTTCTATTCTAGTCTATTGTTTTTTTTAATACTATGCTATTATTTTCTATTCTTTTCTATTGTATTTGAATTCAGATTTATGCTATTTGAAATTTGAATTTCAGAAGCTAGTTATAGTCTTTCTATTTTATTCTATTTTATTCTATTTTTTTATTCTATTCTATTCCTTTATTTTCTATTCTATTTTATGCTGTTCTTTTATTTTATAGTCTATCCCTTTTTTTTCTATTATTTAATTTGGTATTCTGTTCTGTTTTATTCTATTATATTCTATTTGTTTATTCTATTATATATATATACACATACATAGTTAGTAAGGTTGAATAAAGACACCAGTCCATCCAGTTCAACCTGAGTGAGTGTGGATGCGTGTTGACAATAATCCCTATTTCATTTAAGGTACCCATATAGCGCCGTCAATTTATGCAGCGCTCCACACAATACATTGCACACTCACATCAATCCCTACCCTCAAGGAGCCCACAATCCAAGGTCAACAACTCACATTCATATACTGGGGACAATTTTTTTTGGACAGAAGCCAATTAACCTACCAGCATGTCTTTGGATATTTATATATATAATATATATAATATTCTATTATTTTCTATTCTATTCTTTTCCTCTATTTTCTATTATATTTTATTCTCTTCGGAAATTCAAAAACGATTAGAATTTGATTAGAAAACTATTCAAATTCGATTTGAAAACTATTTGAATTCAAATTTCGTCCGAAATTTTGTTTTGTTATTTTGGATCAGTTTCATTACTATTGTAATTCCGAAATTCGAATTCGAAAACTATTCAAATTTGATTTGAAAACTATTTGAATTAAAATTTTGTCCGAAATTTTGTTTTGTTCTTATGGATCATTTTTATTGCTATTGTAATTCGGAAATTCGAATTCGAAAACTATTCAAATTTGATTTGAAAACTATTTGAATAAAAATTTTGTCCGAAATTTTGTTTTGTTATTTAGGATCAGTTTCATTACTATTGTAATTCGGAAATTGTAATTCGAAAACTATTTAAATTCGATTTGAAAACTATTTGAATTCAAATTTTGTCCAAAATTTTGTTTTTTTATTTTGGATCAGTTTCATTACTATTGTAATTCGGAAATTCGAATTTGGAAACTATTCAAATTCGATTTGAAAACTATTTGAATTCAAATTTTGTCCGAAATTTAGTTTTGTTATTTAGGATCAGTTTCATTACTACTGTAATTCGGAAATTCGAATTCGAAAACTATTCAAATTCGATTTGAAAACTATTTGAATTCAAATTTTGTCTGAAATTTTGTTTTGTTATTTTGGATCAGTTTCATTACTATTGTAATTCGGAAATTCGAATTCGAAAACTATTCAAATTCGATTTGAAAACTATTTGAATTCAAATTTTGTCCGAAATTTAGTTTTGTTATTTTGGATCAGTTTCATTACTATTGTAATTCGGAAATTCAAAAACTATTTAAATTTGATTTGAAAAAATATTTGAATTCAAACTTTGTCCGAAATTTTGTTTTGTTATTTTGGATCAGTTTCATTACTATTGTAATTCGGAAATTCAAAAACGATTTAAATTTGATTTGAAAACTATTTGAATTCAAATTTTGTCCGAAATTTTGTTTTGTTATTTTGGATCAGTTTCATTACTATTGTAATTCGGAAATTCGAATTCGAAAACTATTTAAATTCGATTTGAAAACTATTTGAATTCAAACTTTGTCCGAAATTTTGTTTTGTTATTTTGGATCAGTTTCATTACTATTGTAATTCGGAAATTCGAATTCGAAAACTATTCAAATTCGATTTGAAAACTATTTGAATTCAAACTATTGTAATTCGGAAATTCAAATTCAAATACATCTGAATTTCAGAATAACGAAAAATTTGGCCGAATTTCGATTTGGAACGAAGAAAAAAAAAACGACACATGTTAGCTATGCATTAAAAAATCACAAAAGTCAGTGCATTCCAAGGAGAACCCCCTCCCCCCAAAGAGGCAGCAGGGAGGAACCCGGCACCCGTACATACATAGAGATCCCCTAGGAGGCTTGAATGTAATCAAGCAATGGCTTCTTCAGGCAGCAAAGCTGACCGCCACCACCCAGGTCTGCAGAAATAGAAATGTTCAAAGTACTTTCTCAGCAAAATTAAGCACGGAGTCATGGATGGAGACATGGATGGATGGAAGAGAATGCTTTGAATATGAAAAATGAGTTACCGTATATACTCGAGTATAAGCCGACCCGAATATAAGCCGAGGCACCTCATTTTACCACAAAAAAATGGGAAAACTTATTGACTTGAGTATAAGCCTAGGGTGAGAAATGCTCAGCTACTGTAAGTGGAAAAGAGGGTCAACAATACCCATTTGCAGCCTCACTGCGCCCATTTGCAGCCTCACTGTGCCCATTTGCAGCCATAGGTCCCCCGAACTGGTAGTTAAGGGTTCCTAGATGCCCCCTAGCTGCCGCCAAAATTTGGGGTCTTTGGACCCAAAGGGTCCCGAAATGACATTGCTGCAGATGGACACAGTTGACCGACTTTGGGGCCCCATATCTCGGGGCCACTTGGTGCTAGGAACTTCAAATTTGGTGTGCAAACCCATTTGAACGAGCACTACAACATATCCAGCTGGGGTTCCTAGCACCAAGTGGCCCCCGAGATACGGGACCCCAAAGTCGGTTCGGAAAATTTCAAACACTTCTGCAGCAGAGAATGACATTTTCCGAACTGACTTTGGGGCCCCGTATCTCGGGGCCACTTGGTGCTAGAAACCCCAGATTTGGATATGTTGTAGTGCTAGCTCCACTGTGGATACGGGGCCCCAAAGTTGGTTCAGAAAATTTCATTCTCTGCTGCAGAAAAGTGCTTGGCTCGAGTATAAGCCGAGGGGGGCATTTTCAGCACAAAAAAATGTGCTGAAATACTCAAGTATATACTCAAGTATATACGGTAAATAGACTTTTCTGTTAAAAATGAATTAAATCGTGTTTCCAATTTGCGGTGCTCATAAACAGTTTAGTTCCACTTCCGGTAGCTGTGCGCTCGCTTCTTTTATTGCGAAGCATAAAACGTTCTACCTTTTGCTTTTTTTCTGTATGTTTATTATTGAAGATGTTTATTAGATAGCAGCAGAACAGTCCCATTTATTTGGTTTTCTTCCTGTTTATTCCGTTTAGGGATGCGGTACTATTAACGCCGAGGTCAGCAATCCTCTTTAGATCTGAGGATCTCCTTATGATGGATGGATGCATCCGTGTGATAGATAGGCATCTAAAAAAGATATAATCTTGTTTTCCTTTTTTTTTCAAGAACCCCCGCATCCTATGTACACGTATAATTATCGCCAATTATCTCCTCGCTTTAGTCTACAGCTCTACATTCATCTTAGTCTACAGCTCTACATTCTGAAGTATTAAAAGACACAGATTGGCTTTTTATAGAGTCCATTATAGCGATGACAAAAGACATACCCATTATAAAGTTGGAGTTTCCATGGAGAGGCAAAATTCACTTTATAGTGATATATGAAAAGGCAAAAAAAAAATCTATAACCTCAAGTATCTATAGATGTTACATGTATCACTGCACTGAAGCTTCATGCATACACTATATTTATGTTACTGTGTGTGCTTTTATCTTTTTATTTATACTAAATTTATAAAAAGGCTTTATCGTCCTGATCAGTTACAGCCTTTGCTACCGTATATACTCGAGTATAAGCCGACCCGAATATAAGCCGAGGCACCTAATTTTACCACAAACAACTGGGAAAACGTATTGACTCGAGTATAAGCCTAGGGTGAGAAATGCGCAGCTACTGTAAGTGGAAAAGAGGGTCAACAATGCCCATTTGCAGCCTCACTGTGCCCATTTGCAGCCTCACTGTGCCCATTTGCATGCCTCACTGTGCCCATTTATATGTGCTGTATTTTATGGGATTTTTCCCTTCCATGTCACTTTAATATTTTTTATGTCCTAAATCCAATAAACATATTGGTGGATTTACACTATTTTGAGTTTTTTCTCCCCCCCCCCCCCCCCCCTGTTTTCCTGGGCCACATGCCATTTTGGATGAGTTGGGGTATCATCTTGACCGTCCATCTGTGCCATCTTGGAGGAGCTGGAACATTATCTCTGCTGTCCATCTGTGGCTTGGAGGTGTGCTGTTTGGACCAAAGACCCAACAGTCAACATTCCAGGCGCCAGCCACAGGAAAACCCTAAGCGCAATTGACCCACTGCCGTATAGTAGGCGTGTCCACCACCGCTGGTAAGCATACCCATTACACACCCTTGGATCTCTTCCATATATTCCTGTATATACATCAGATCCTGTGACGCCAGAGACGTCTTGTCACTTCACATGAGAGTTTTTTTTTTTTTTTTGTGGCACAAAGACTTTATCACATTTTCAATACCAATATTTTTTTAGTACACATGGGACTATTTTGTACACTATTATATTGCCATATATTTTTCCCATAGTTGCTCACACTGTCCATGATTGTACTTTTGTTAGCGCTACACGTTTATTTTTTCTATGCTTATTTAACTTTGTTAGAGTGTTGGCTGCTTTCACGTTCATATATTTCAGATATATTTTTCATTGTTTATTATTATTGTTTTTGGGTTAGCGCAGTGTTTCCCCCTTCCCTCCTAGCACCAAGTGGCCCCGAGATACGGGGCCCCAAAGTCGGTTCGGAAAATGTAATTTTCTGCTGCAGAAAAGTACTTGACTCGAGTATAAGCCGATGGATTTTAACCGCTTCCCGACCGGCGCACGACAATATACGTCGACAGAATGGCACGGACAGGCATAAGGGCATATATATACACGTCCCCTTTAAGATGGCGCCGTGTCGGGACCTCCGTGAGACCGGTCGCGGGTCCATCGCCGCGGGGACACGCGCGATCGTCTCACCGGAAGGCTGAACGGGGAGATGCGGAAATAAACAGCATCTCCCCATTCTGCCTAGCAACTAGTGACGCCGATCTCTGCTCCCTGTGATTGGAGCAGAGATCAGCATTCACTAGCTGACAGCCACGCCCCCCACAGTAAGAAACACACCTCTAGGCACACTTAACCCCTACACTGCCACCTAGTGGTTAACCCCTTCACTGCCAGTGTCATTTACACAGGAATCAATGCATTTAAATAGCATTGATTGCTGTATAAATGACAATGGTCCCAAAAATGTGTCAAAAATGTCCGATGTGTCCGTCATAATGTCGCAGTCACAATAAAAATCACTGATCGCCGCCATTACTACTAAAAAAAAAAATTATTAATAAAAATGCTATAAAACTATCCCCTATCTTGTAAACGCTATAACTTCTGCGCAAACCAATCAATAATCGCTAATTGCATTTTTTTTTACCAAAAATATGTAGAAGAATTCGTATCGGCCTAAACTGAGGGAACAAAACGTTTTTTTATATATTTTTGTTGGATATTTATTATAGCAAAAAGTAAAAAATAATGAGTTTTTTTTCAAAATTGTTGCTCTTTTATTGTTTATAGCGCAAAAAATAAAAACCGCAGGGGCGATCAAATACCACCAAAGGAAAGCTCTATGTGTGGGAAAAAAAGGATGTAAATTTTGTTTGGGAGCCACGTCGCACGACCGGGCAATTGTCAGTTAAAGCGACGCAGTGCCGAATCGCAAAAAGTGCTCTGGTCTTAAGCCAGCAAAATGGTCCGGTCTGAAAGTGGTTGACTACTGAACCCAAGAATCCAGTGCTACAAGGACAGGGAGGGAGCTAACAACTAAGCTACCATCTTGGTGATTCAGATTTAAATGACTTACATTTACTTTTGTATTGCAGAAAATACTGTCAGACTGCCAAGTGCAGCTGATTGTGTTTTACAGTCTGTGCAATTACAATGCTGTTACTCAATTTGTATTACTTAGTGCTGCCATTTACAATAATTGGCAAACATTCTGTTATTAGATTCACAGATGTGACATTCTGTAGTCTGGGCATATCAGCCAGCCCTAGTGGGCGAGATTCAATTTGGTAAGGGTTCCTCTCTTCTGTTTTGTCTATAGGGGTTACTCTTCCCTGTCAGATGGTATGGGCTCAAAGAGATAAGTCTATGAGGTGCTTGGAATTCAGTGATTATGAAATTTCCCAGTAGTAAAGGGAAAGAAAACAGTCATTCAAACTTTTCAAGCAGTAAGTTTAAGATTGTTCTGGCATCTGCTTCCCTGAGTCTATTTTGGACTACAACAAAATGGAGTCTGACACTGCCTCGGCATGTAGTGAAAAATGTAAAAAATGGCTTCGGCTTGGTCTCCTACCCATGGGAGAACCCCCTCTAACATGTTTCGCCCTACTACTGTGTCAGGGCTGCGCTTAGCCCTTCCTTCTCTGAGCTGGCCCCTCAGCTGTCGGCTAATTGCCAGCTCCTATCTCTCCACAGTTACTCAGCTGTTGATGATATCCTGCTTGTCAGTCCTGCCTGCTTAAGCCGTCTAGTCCAGAGGATCTCTGCCTTCACCTTGGTCAACATCACAGAAACTATCTCCTGCGATCCTGTTCAAGACTTGCTTTGCTGACATCCCTTCTGGCTCCAGACCCTGCTTGCTGTTCCACTACATTGATCCCTGACTTCTGGCTTGGCTGACTATCCGTTTCGGTTACTGAACTTTGGCTATGTTTTGACTACGTTTGTTCTTTTTACTTTTATTATTAAACAAGTGCGATTTACCTGTACTTCTGTCTTGGCCTGATTTCATGGTTTCTGACATACTGCACCCAACATCTCCTGCATTTGCTGCACCCACGTGCTGACATAAACACCAGGGCCATTAGACACGTGCGCTCATGCACATCCCACTCTCATCTTGCCTTCCTCACCCTCCTCCTTCTCCAAGTCTCAGGTGACATTTGTCCTAATCCTGGTCCGCCATTTTCCAACTGCAAGCCACATACCCAATACCCCTCCTCCTCTGGCAACCACTGCAATCCACTCAGTTTAATTTCTATCCCCCTGCTTCCTAAAAGCAACTCACCAATCTCATGCGCCCTTTGGAACGCCCGCTCCATCTGTAACAAGCATACATCTGTACATGACCTCTTCATCTCTCATGGCTTTAACATACTCGCCATAACCGAAACCTGGCTTCAAAATTTGGACTCAGCTTCTCCTGCTGCCCTCTCCCATGGTGGCCTCCATTGGACTCACTCCCCCAGACCCAACGGACAGAAAGGAGGTGGAGTTGGATTCCTTCTATCCCCACAAAGCAACTTCCAAGTCCTTCTTATCCCTCACTCTCTATCGCTCTCTTCTTTCGAGATGCACTGTATTCGTCTGTTTTCTCCCATTTCTCTGAGGATTGCAGCAATTTATCGGCCTCCTGGATTAGTATTGCGCTTTCTTGATGACTTTGCTGCCTGGCTACCCTACTTTATCCCCTCTGAAATACCCACTATCATTCTTGGTGACTTCAACATTCCTGTCAATGTTAACAGCCCTACTACAGCTCAACTTCTCAACTTAACCTCATCTTTTGACCTAACCCAATGGACACATACTTCCACTCACTTCAATGGTAATACCCTTGACCTTGTATTCTCCCATCTCAACCCTGGCAACCTCACCAACACCCCCTTTCCTCTCTCTGATCACAACCTCATCAGTTTCACTGTATCCTTGCCTCCAACTACCCATCCCTCCAAGCAGCAAACAATTACTTGTAGGAACCTTCGCCACTTTAACCCATCTCTATTCTGCTACTGACCACCTATATGACATAATCTCTCCCCTGTCCTGTCCTGACCTGGCCACCTCTGTCTACAACAGTTCACTCTCATCATCGCTAGATGCACTTGCTCCTCTAACCACACGCAGAATCAGGCCCCGACCGTTACAACCCTGGCAAACTGACGACACTAGAAATCTCAAGAGACATTGCCGTGCGCTTGAACGAATGTAGCGTAAAACCAAATGCCTGCAAGACTTCACCCTATATAAATCTGCCCTTCTAAAATACAATTCCTGCCTCCATGCTGCCAAACAAGCCTTGCAGCTTCACTTCCTGGTTCCCTACGGCGCATGCGCGACTCGCGCTGCGCTATTCCACTGGTCCCTGCTGTTTTCTGGGACCAGTGGCAACAGAATACAGCAGGGGGGGCAGGAAGTGGCGTAGATACCTGTGGGTGGCTCAGGTATCTATGCCCGGAAGTGGGAGCAAAATACCCCCTCCCACCTGAAAGGTGCCAAATGTGACACCGGAGGGGGGAGGAACCGGAAAAGCAGAAGTTACATTTTTGTGTGGAACTCCGCTTTAATGTCAAGGGGGATTTTAGCTCCTATTTAGGTTTTTGAAGCAAAACGAGAATGAATTATCACTAATAACAATACTTGTATGTCTGGGATAAATATCGTGTACCAGTAATGTGACTGCATAACCTTTTAAATATGGCGACTCACCTCCCCGTAATGCCATTACTTCAGCAGACTGAATGAAAAAGACAGCATTTAATGTCCGCGGAAATCACATTAGCGCTCTTAGTTGAATTACAAGACAGCGCAATAACGCAACTAGTCTGCGTCCCCGGAAGGCACGGTGATCAGGCCAGGCTGTGAGATACACTGACACATTTGGCATCTTCCGCCAACAGGAAAAAACATTGATAAGTAAACAGAATTTGGCTCGGCTCCACGGTCTTTGCTCAAGCACCAATTCAGCTGAACAACAACAGGTGAAACTTAGCAAATCGAAAACCTGGTCTTTCTGCAATCTGTCTTTTTGACAAGAATGGCAAAAAGGAATATGCTTCAAATGCATTGATGGGCACTGGTAGGCTGCATTGATGGGCGCTGGTAGGCTGCATTGATGGGCACTGGTGAGACTGCATTGATGGGCGCTGGTAGGCTGCATTGATGGGCGCTTATGAGGCTGCATTGATGGATGCTGGTAGGCTGCATTGATGGGCGCTGGTAGGCTGCATTGATGGGCGCTGGTAGGCTGCATTGATGGGGGCTGGTAGGCTGCATTGATGGGCGCTTATGAGGCTGCATTGATGGATGCTGGTAGGCTACATTGATGGGCGCTGGTGAGGCTGCATTGATGGATGCTGGTAGGCTGCATTGATGGGCGCTGGTGAGGCTGCATTGATGGGCGCTGGTAGGCTGCATTGATGGGCGCTGGTGAGGCTACATTTCATGGGTGCTGGCGCGGCTGCATTGATGGGCGCTGGTGAGGCTACATTTGATGGGTGCTTCATTAAAAAGGTGGTGTATCCATGGGCAGGGCAAACATCCCTGGGTGGAGCCAGGGGGGGGGTGTCAAAATTAGGTTTTGCCTAGAGTGTCATAAATCCTTGCACCAGCCCTGCCACTTGGTTTTGTGTTCTTATTTGGGGAAGAAGGTTGCACTTCATTTGTTTAGCTGATGTAAAGTGGAAGTTCCATTGGACTTTAAACAGAAACTGAGAGTATCGTAACCCTATAGAGGCCGAGTCCTGTGTCTATTAGTATTGGTGACATTGATTAATGACATCTTCCCACGCTAATCAGCTGACTGCCGCAAGTCCCAATGCATGTCACTACGCCACTGCAGCAAGTATCAATTGTACTGTTTCTAGGCATATTTTTAAACAACTGCAAACCTGCATTTTTACAGCCCAGTGATTATAAAGTGAAGTCAGTTTAATTCAGAATGAATATAGCTGCTATCACCCCACCTTGTTATATGCATTGCCTAACATATTTTTTTTATATTTTAGGATGAAATGTGGAAGCATTAGTACTGTATCTGCATTTGACCTGGTATTACCCCCCCCCCCCCTACAGCAGAGCTCAGACTGGGAAGGGAGAAGCCTTGCAGGACCAGAAGGCCTGGCTCACAGTCTCCGCTATAATTTATCCCAAAGGTGTTCTATGGGGTTGAGGTCAGGACTCGCTCATCTGTGTCTTTATGGACCTTGCTTTGTGCACTGGTCCAAATCATTTGGTGGAGGGAGGATTATGGTGTGGGGGTTGTTTTTCAGGGGTTGGGCTTGGCTCCTTAGCTCCAGTGAAGGGAACTCTTAAGGCATCAGAATACCAAGACATTTTGGATTTTTCCAACTTTGTGGGAACAGTTTGGGGACGGCCCCTTCCTGTTCCAACATGACTGCACACCAGTGCACAAAGCAAGGTCCGTAAAGACATGGATGAGCGAGTTTGGGGTGGAGGAACTTGACTTGTCCTGACCTCTACCTGATAGAACACCTTTGGGATGATTTAGAGCGTAGACTGCAAGCCAGGCCTTCTCGCCCAACATCAGTGCCTGACCTGACAAAATGCGCTTCTGGAAGAAGGGTCAAACATTCCCATAGACACACTCCTAAACCTTGTGGACGGCCTTGCCAGAAGAGTTGAAGCTGTTATAGCTGCAAAGGGTGGGCCAACTCAATATTGAACCCTACGGACTAAGACTGGGATGTCATTACAGTTCATGTGCGTGTCCCAATACTTTTGACAATATAGTGTATGTTGCAGTGTAGCTAGCAGGGGCGACTCGTCCATTAAGGGCGCACAAATCTATCCTTGGCCGCTGCTGCCTCCCCCTATTCAGGCGTCCGGCCTCTTTTTGGACGCCACGCGCCTGAATTCTAGCGACGGGGGTGTTTTTTTGAAGCACATGATTAAAGCAATAGGCTCTAGTAAGGTTTAAAAAAAGGTGGACTCGGAGCGCAGAGCATTGCGCTCGCAGTCTACCCAGATGTGTTAGAAAAGCAAATTAATATTTTCTTTTCTAATACTGAACCGCCTCTCCTCCAATCAGGAAGCGCGGGTCTAATACCCATTGATTGGCTAAAGGCACAGGTGCCCCTATTGGATGCCTAGCAGAATGGAAGAACAGAGGAGGGGGAAGCATGGAGCACAGGAGCCGTCCCACAGCTTGCCGCCGTCACCCGCTGCCTGACCCTCAACTAAGATGGGGTAAGTGCCAGGCGGGGGTCACAGTATACAGCATATAACAACAGTATATGATGGGCGCAAGTGGCTACATATGATGGGCACAATTGGTGGCATTTTATGGGGACAAGTGGCTGCATATGATGGGGCACATGTGGTGGCATCTGATAGGCACAAGTGGCTGCAAATGATAGGCACAATTGGCTGCATATAATGGGCATAAGTGGCTACATATGAAGGGCACAATTGGTGGCATTTAATGGGGACAAGTGGCTGCATATGATGGGGCACAAGTGGCTGCAAATGATGGGCACAAGTGGCTGCAAATGATGGGCACAAGTGGCTGCAAATGATGGGCACAAGTGGCGGCAAATGATGGGGATCAAGTGGCTGCAAATGATGGGCACATTTGGCTGCATATGATGGGTACAAGTGGCTGCATATGATGGGGCACAATTGGCTGCAAATGATGGGCACAAGTGGCTGCATATGATGGGCACAATGGCTGCAAATGATGGGGCACAAGTGGCTGCATATGATGGGGCACAAGTGGCTGCATTTGATAGGGCACAAGTGGCTACATTTGATAGGGCACAAGTGGCTACATTTGATAGGGCACAAGTGGCTGCATTTGATGGGCACAAGTGGCTGCATTTGATAGGGCACAAGTGGCTGCATTTGATAGGGCACAAGTGGCTGCATTTGATAGGGCACAAGTGGCTGCATATGATGGGGCACAAGTGGCTGCATATGATGGGGCACAAGTGGCTACATTTGATGGGGCACAAGTGGCTGCATATGATGGGGCACAAGTGGCTGCATATGATGGGGCACAAGTGGCTACATTTGATGGGGCACAAGTGGCTGCATTTGATAGTGCACAAGTGGCTGCATTTGATGGGCACAAGTGGCTGCATTTGATAGGGCACAAGTGGCTGCATTTGATAGGGCACAAGTGGCTGCATATGATGGGGCACAAGTGGCTGCATATGATGGGGCACAAGTGGCTACATTTCATGGGGCACAAGTGGCTGCATTTGATAGGGCACAAGTGTCTTCAAATGATGACACAGTGGTTGCATTTGATGGGCACAGTGAGGCTGCAATATTTTTTTTATTTTTTTTTCAGTTTGTTTGTGCCCCCTCCCAAAAATGTTTTTTTGAGCACCAGCCACCACTGGTAGGGAGCATGCTTATGGGGGAGAAGGCAGAGTGACAAGTGCTGACTGCCATAATCTCTGGCTAGAGATTTGTTCAGCTTGGAAGCGCCCAGCTGCGAGTGGCTACCGAGGGTTATGGCCGCTACAATAATATAGTTTATAATGAAAGGTCTGAGGAGCTCCAACATTGCAAACCTGTAATCAAACTATTCCTTTAAACCAGATCCCTAATTATTGAAATCCAGAGACGCCTGCAATAAAATTGCCTTGTTTCATGTGTATGGATGAGACAAAGCGGAATACTCCCGGCTGTATATATTTTGCAGAATGTTGTCCATTTGTTTGCCAGCATTTGAACATTAATGCTGGACATGACGAATCCATGCTGGTCATCTTTGCTATCAGGAGACGCTCGTTATCCAAAAAATCGGAATATATAACAACTAGGACTGTACATGGCCGGGGTCCATCAGGTGTCCCCGGGGTAATTATATGCAGGGAAAATTGTGTTCTGTTCTCTTGTTCTTAAACATTCCAAGTACAGATTTCCAAATGCAGTGAGAACATTGAAGCAATTATACCATCATGTTCATCTTGTATTTTGTTTTTCATTTTATTTTGTACACATTTTGCGATGCACCGTGTACCATTAGGAGATGGATTACAGGACAGAATAAGTACAGTTTACATCCTGTGACAGCCCTGCTCATCCTTAATGGCCTAATTAGATTAAAGGGAAATTATCGGGTATTTCAGTAATTGCACATTTTCAGTTATTATTGTAACATCTACTTGAAAGTCATTTTATGGCATGGCTTTTACATTTAGATTTGCTTGCTGTTCCATATTTTGATTATTGGATCCTTGTGGTTGTTGCCTGGAAATCAGGGAATGTGATTAGCATCCCTGTTTAAAAACAAACTTCCTGCAAAACAAAATAAAAATAAAAAAATATATAAAATATCATGCTGGATATCTATACTCGTATGGACAGGGTAATGCATACCTCCCAACATTTTGAGATGGGAATGAGGGACACCTACTAACAAACGTATGTAGGCATAGGAGACGCCCCCTGCCACACCCCCTTAACCACCTGATTACTTTGCACTTAAACCCCCCTCGTGACCAGACCAATTTTCAGCTTTCGGCGCTGACGCACTTGGAATGACAATTGCGCGGTCATACAACACTGTACCCAAATTACATTTTTACCATTTTTTTCCCACAAATAGAGCTTTTTTTGGTGGTATTTAATCACAGCTGGGGTTTTTATTTTTTGCTAAACAAATAAAAAAAGATGGAAAATTAAAATAAAAAATAAAATCATGTTTAATAGTTTGTTATAAAATTTTGCAAACAGGTAATTTTTCTGCTTCATTGATATGCGCTGATGAGGCGGCACTGGCGGGCACTGATAGGCGGCACTGGTGGGCACTGATAGGCGGCACTGGTGGGCACTGATAAGTCGGTACTGATGGGCACAGCAAAGATGGCACTGATGGGCACGGATGGGTGGCATGGATGGGTGGCACGGATGGGTGGCACGGATGGGCACTGATGGATGGCACTGATGGATGGCACTGATAGATGGCACTGATAGGTGGCACTGATAGGTGGCACTGATAGGTGGCACTGGGCACTGGTAGGGGACACTGATGAGCACTGGTAGGGGACACTGTTGAGCACTGGCAGGTGACACTGATGTTCAGCACTGGCACTGTGGGCACTGACATATGGCACTGTGGGCACTGACATATGGCACTGGGGGCACTGACAGATGGCACTGGGGGCACTTTTATTAGCACAGGTTGGGCACCATGGACCCTGGGCATATTGCAGTGAGAGGGACTGATGTCCCTCTCACTGCCGCCGGTGATTGGCTTTTTTTTTTCTCCTCGCACTGTCAGAGCGAGCAGGAAAAAAAGACGATTACCGGCTCTGTTACTGTCACATGATCAGCTGTCATTGTCTGACAGCTGATCACGTGGTAAGGGGTCGGGATCGACCCCTTACTCGGATCTGTGATCCAGCGAGTCTCACAGACTCGCGGATCACAGAGCGCGCTGCGCGCGCCCTTCAGGGGGCGCGCAGGCAGCTCGTTGCCGGGACGACGTCAATAGACGTCGTCCCGGCACAACAGATCCGCGCTGTAGCCGTCATTTGGCTATGGCGCGGATCTCAGGTGGTTAAAGCAGAATTAACAAAAAAAAGGTTAAAACAAGCAATTGCTTGGGGCCCCGAGCTGGCCTGGGGCCCCAGCCACGCCGCTTCCTATAAGCAGGGCCGTCTTTAGCGCAGGGCAAAGAGGAACATGCCCTGGGCCCAATCTTTGTAGGGGGGCCCGCGCTACCCGTGAATTGGGGCCCCGATGAATCATTTGCAGAGCGCACAGAGGACATGGGAGGCTGTATTCCCAATCTAGCCAGCAGAGAGGGGTGGGCCGGGAGCTCCACTGAACCCGCCCCAAGTAGCCTGTATGCTCAGTTAGAGCAGTGATCGGAGTGGGCGCGTGAGTGGAGCTCCCGACCCCGGGAGCTCCACTGACGCGCCCACTCCGATCACTGCTCTAACTACAGCCGCTCTGTTCCGAGTGGAGCTCCCGGCCCCGCCCCCTCTCTGCTGGCTAGCGCGCAAATACAGCCTCCTGTGTCCTCTGTGCACTCTGCAAAGCTGTCATCGGGGCCCCAATTCACAGGTAATCTCATGCAGTATGTCCCCAGTCTCTGGTAATCTCATGAAAATCCGATGAAAAGCTCCCATCGGACTGTTTCCATCGGAAATTCCGACCGTGTGTACGCGGCATAAGAGCTTTACAACTCAGCAAATACCCTGCCTGTCCTCCTTGGAAAGAGCCCCTTTCTGTTTCTAATTGACCATGCTAGGCATGTCCTAATCTGGTCATTTTGTGACCTTTCTTCCTAGCTCAGAACTACAGAGCGCTTAGAGTGTCCAATCAATCATCCCTGTCTACAACCCAAGGATGCCTTACAGGTCGTTATTGATCAAAAGAGCTACTAGGACATCGGTGGAAACTGCAAAGTGTTGGGACTACTCATAGTCACGAAGTCAGATTATTGCGCCCATTCCCTCCGGCGGAACTGCTGTAAACAGAGTATGTCAAGGGATCTCAGTCCTCCCTGTATCCTTGTCTACAACCTAAAAATCCATTCACAGGTCTCTATTGGGCGAAAAGGCTCCTAGGACGTTGGTGGAAGTCGCAAAGTGTTGGGACTATGACATGAGGGGTCATAATTGGATTGTTGCTGCCATTCCCTCCAGCCAAACTGCTGTAAGCAGGGAGTGTCAAGAGATTCCGCTCATCCCTGTATCCCCATCTATAATCTGAGGACGTTTCACAAATATCTAAAGAGCAAAAGAGCTACTAGGACATTGGTGGAAGTTGCAGCGTTGGGACTACGATGTATGGAGTGCCTGTAGTCCCAAAGTCAGATTATTGCTGCCAAGCCCCCCCCCCCCCCCCTGCCCAACTGCTGTAGGCAGGGAATGTCATTGAATGTCAATCATCTATTTAACCTCATTTAGTGCCTGAGAACGCTTCACAGGTCTCCATGGAGGGAAAACATTTTTTTTTTGGGCGCACTCGCCAACCACTGTGAGAGCTTGGGGGACATGACCACCAATAAAAGTAATTTCCTCCGGGTTTTTTTCACGGAAACTGCACATCCTAAATTTATGGGCTAAATTTATTGTTTGGTTTGTTGAAACTTTGCAAATACTTTAACTTTTGTGCGAATGGTCTCACATCTTTGGATTGCCCATTCATCATTCAGTGATGAGCTTGACCGATTTTAGAGAGAATTGTCATTTTTCAAGATTTCCAAAGCAGAGATGTCTATCAAATACGAAAGTACGGCCAAAATACCAAGAACTGACGCAACTTTTTTTTTGACACGGCTGTCAGAGAGTCAGTGACTGTAGCAGACATATGTACGCCTTAGAAATAACTTTCACATAAGCTTTAAAGAGAATGGGTTACCATTGGGCTTATTTGAGAATGTAGGTATTCTATTCATCCTCAAAGCTAAACTCGAACAGCTAATTGTAGATATAATACATATATGGAAGCTGTTATACTTGCCAAATGAAATGAACATCTTGCCCCCCAGCTCCAGTCACTGTGTTGGATGATGTGAATTTTACTTAATTTACATTTGGAACTTTTTGAAATTTTCTACTTCGGTGTGCAGCCATCCTATTCATTTGACAGTTTATTTCCATCTGTTGAGCTGGGCTTGCACCTGGTACTGGGATTGCTACATTGGGTATTGTGGACCTACAGTCAGGTCCATAAATATTGGGAAATCAACACAATTCTAATCTTTTTGGCTCTATACACCACCACAATGGATTTGAAATGAAACAAACAAGGTGTGCTTTAACTGCAGACTTTCAGCTTTAATTTGAGGGTATTTACATCCAAATCAGGTGAATGTTGTAGGAATTACAAAAGTTTGTATATGTGCCTCCCACTTTTTAAGGGACCAAACGTAATGGGACAATTGGCTGCTCAGCTGTTCCATGGCCAGGTGTGTGTTATTCCCTCATTAGCCCATTTACAAGGAGCAGATAAAAAGTCCAGAGTTCATTTCAAGTGTGCTATTTGCATTTGGAATCTGTTGCTGTCAGCTCTCAATATGAGATCCAAAGAGCTGTCACATCAGTGAAGAAAGCCATCATTAGGCTGAAAAAACAAAACAAACCCATCAGAGAGATAGCAAAAATATTAGGTGTGGCCAAATCAACTGTTTGTAACATCCTTAAAAAGAAAATGCACCGGTGAGCTCAGCAACACCAAAAGACCCGGAAGACCACGAAAAACAACTGTGGTGGATGACTGAAGAATTATTTCCCTGGTGAAGAAAACACCCTTCACAACAGTTGGCCAGATGAAGAACACTCTCCAGGAGGTAGGTGTATGTGTGTCAAAGTCAACAATCAAGAGAAGAGTTCACCAGAGTGAATACAGAGGGTTCACCACAAGATGTAAACCATTGGTGAGCCTCAAAAACAGGAAGGCCAGATTAGAGTTTGCCAAACAACATCTAAAAAAGCCTTCACAGTTCTGGAACAACATCCTATGGACAGAAGAGACCAAGATCAACTTGTACCGGAGTGATGGGAAGAGAAGAGTATGGAGAAGGAAAGGAACTGCTCATGATCCAAAGCATACCACCTCATAAGTGAAGCATGGTGGTGGTAGTGTCCTGGCGTGGGCATGTATGGCTGCCAATGCAACTGGTTCTCTTATATTTATTGATGATGTGACTGCTGACTGCACAGGATGAATTCTGAAGTGTTTTGGGCAATATTATCTGCTCATATTCAGCTAAATGCTTCATTGGACGGCGCTTCACAGTGCAGATGGACAATGACCCGAAGCATACTGCAAAAGCAACCAAAGAGTTTTTTAAGGGAAAGAAGTGGAATGTTATGCAATGGCCAAGTCAATCACCTGACCTGAATCCGATTGAGCATGCATTTCACTTGCTGAAGACAAAACTGAAGGGAAAATGCCCCAAGAACAAACAGGAACTGAAGACAGTTGCAGTAGAGGCCTGGCAGAGCATCACCAGGGATGAAACCCAGCGTCTGGTGATGTCTATGCGTTCCACACTTTAGGCTGTAATTGACTGCAAAGGATTTGCAACCAAATATTAAAAAGTGTAAGTTTGATGGATGATTGTTAATCTGTCCCATTACTTTTGGTCCCTTAAAAAGTGGGAAGCACATATACAAACTGTTGTAATTCCTACACCGTTCACCTGATTTGGATGTAAATACCCTCAAATTAAAGCTGAAAGTCTTTTTTTCGTTTGTTTCATTTCAAATCCATTGCGGTGGTGTATAGAGCCAAAAAGATTAGAATTGTGTCGATGTCCCAATAATTATGGACCTGACTGTACATTGAGCAGTGCAGCTACTGTATTTGTTGGACTTTCTATATGTAGTAGTATATTTAACTTTATATCCCAGTGTGGCAGACAACCTCAACAGGTTTTTGTGCATCCAGATAATAATGATGCAGATAACGCCAACAGCATATAAATGAAGATCTTCCATACAGCCATAATGGATATATGTGACTTGTTATGCATATGTCACTTTATCCCAATGAAACAAAAAAGTTGTAATGATGTTCGTTTATCTAAGTAATATTGATGTAGAAAGAAAAAAAAAACGGAATAGATGCTGAGATATTCAAATGGATATTGCTCACAATCTGTGAAAAGCCAGAACAGCATGAAATCAGATAATAACGCACATAGGATCAAAGTATAGAGCCATTTTCCTGATAGACAGTTGAATGGACATGAATAGACTGTAGTTGCTTTATAACACAAATTGAATATCAGCATTAGAGTACCTATGCTGAGGATGCCTTGAAGGAGCTTCCAAAGACTGGTGCTAACGTAAGAAATAATAGGAAAAGCAAATTTGCATATGAAATCATATAGGTAGGAAGGTAGAAGCACAATTCTGCACATAGAGTCACTTGAATGAAGGACAGGACGGTGTCATGTAAAATGTACGGTACAAAAAGTCCTCTGGAGTATCTCTCAGAAAGTCTAATGCCTGCATCATACAAATTACACTGCACAGAATGTCCTCTTGAATATATGTCTCAAATAGTGTAATAACCATGTCACATGCAGTCAGAGAAGTCTTTTCGGTCTTTTGGCTAAGATCAAGTGTACTATCTGTTCTTATAAGTTTTCAGGGACATAACGCCAGTCCCCCTTCCCATTTAGGAGGGCCAGTTAGTAGTTCCTGATGTATTAAGCTGGATACTGTGAAAGAGTCCTTTTCTTCCCGAGTTGTTTCTGGCTTCAGTAGCGGCTGGTGCTCCATCGGTCGGGATGGGTCCTGTCGCTCCAGCCTGCCACCCCACACTAACCCCACCTGTCACCCGAGCCTGCCACTGCACACTATTGACAACATCACCCACCTACCCCTGGTCACGGCTCACCCTCTTGCCCGCCAGGCCCCTGTCCGCCCCACACTTACCTTACCCAGTGCAGGTCATGGCTGCGGCGGCGGCTTCCCCCCTCCCTCTCCTCTGTTTCCCGGCTCTGATCCCTCTACACTCCAGATATTCCCCCCCAGCACTCTGACCCTCTACACCCCAGATATTCCCCCCCCAGCACTCTGACCCCTCTACACCCCAGATATTCCCCCCAGCACTGTTACCATATACTATAAGATATCCTTGTATTGTGACCCCACTACATCCCTGATACCCCCTACACTGTGGCCTCTCTACATCCTTGATACCTCTAGCACTATAGCCACCCAATCTACCCCAAGAATTGCTATCCCCTATGCACCCCAGATCCCCCCTCAGCATTGTTTTCCCCCATACACCCTTGATATCCCCCAGCACCATTATTCCATCCATGTAGTACCCCCTTTTCCAGTGAAGATACAGTGCATGTAAACTTTTGGCTATGTGCCCACCTCCAGCACTAGACTCACCTATACCAATCAACCAGGCAGAAGGAGGGGGCCGAGGAGGTCACATCCCTCCGGGCATTCCAAGCCCTTCAGTGAAAACAGTGCTGGACAGCTGGGCTCACCATGACACCATCCACAATGCTACTTCCGCAGATGGAATCTCAGTGCTGCAGACTCAGCAGCTCCCACTTCAGCTCCTACCCTGCAGCCTTCGAGTCCCGAGCATTTTGGCTGAATGGGGCGGGGTCAGAGCATCACTGGCGCTCCGGCCCTGCCCCTCCCTGCTGACTGTGAAATAATAGGTATCGTTCTGCACAGCACAGCTCACCGCTGCCAGCCTGCCCCCCCCCTGTGTATACATCACTCTCAGTGTCATCATGGAGCCACCAATTTTGGGGCAGCGTGGGCTCAAGGACCAGCTGCTTTGGGGAAAGTGCAGGGTCCCCCCATGCAGCTGGGCATTGCCCAGGTGTGCTCACTCATTAAGACAGCCCTGCGGGGATCTGTTTGTTTACATTGACAGATCCCCGTTCTGGCTCTCTGTGGAACGATTGCGGGTCACCAGCGGACATCGCGGCCACCGGCCACACGCATCGGCTCCGGCCACGCACCTGCTATAGCCATTAAAGGGACCGATGTACACCTACAGCGATTTGCGCAGTCCAGCCAACCTGCCGCAGTATAACTGCGGCCGCGGGTCGGCAATCGGTTAAACTGTGAGGTCCTTTCAGTGGGATGTCTTCCACATGAGTAGCATAACATCATCTAGTCTGAGCGGACGGTAATGATCTTGGTGGGTGTTAGATGGGCTCTGCGTTCTCGAGTTTACAATCTTCAACAGAACGGCATGACAGATTGTCTGCTGATAAAGAACAGCTTTACATAGAAGTCTAACTGCACTTTATTTATCGCCGTGACTCATTTACAGTTTCTCCATGACATTCATGAATCCCAAGGTCATCTTGATACTAAATTTCCTTTGGGTTCTCAGGAGAAAGTCCTACGTATTGTGTGATGAACAAATAACATGCGTTTGTCTACATGTAGAAGGTTAGAAGTCTATAAAGGACAATAGTGAACTTCTGTCTGCACAGTCAGTGCTGGGCCCACATACTGAACAGGGAGGGGGCATTGCGTCTAAAGCACATTTTTTAGTCATAACACCCTTTAAAAGTAATCTGGAGGCCCCCCATGTGAATTATATCTTGTTTTTTTCAGGATAAAGTGGGCCTCAATTAGGTAGTAAATGTTAACCGCTTGCCCAACAGCCACCGTCATTATACTGCGGCAGGTTGGCACGGCTGCACAAATCGCCAATCACCGTAGGTGTACGTCGGCCACTATAAGAGCTCTAGGGAGCGCGTGTGACGCCGGAGCCGATGCACGTGGCCGGCACCCACGATGTCTGCCGGTGACCCGCAATGGCTCCAGAGAGAGACAGAATGGGGATCTGTCAATGTAAACAGACAGATCCCCGTTCTGTCAGGGGAGGAGAGAGAGATCTGCTGTTCCTAGTGATCAGGAACAGCGATCTATCTCTACTCCCTGTCGGTCCCCTCCCCCCACAGTTAAAAACACCTCCCTAGGACTTAAGCCCTTGATCGCCCCCTAGTGTTAACCTCTTCCCTGCCGGTGACATTTATACAGTAATCAGTGGCTATTTTTAGCTCTGATCGCTGCATAAATGCCAATGGTCTCAAAAAAGTGTCCGATCTGTCCGCCGCAATGTCGCAGTCCTGCTAAAAATTGCTGATCTTCGCCATTACTAGTATAAAAAAAAAATTCTATAAATCAATCCCCTATTTTGTAGATGCTATAACTTTTGCGCCAACCAATCAATATACGCTTATTGCGATTTATTTATTTTTTTACCAAAAATATGTAGAAGAATACGTATCGGCCTAAACTGATGAAGAAACTTTTATTTTTTTGGGATATTTATTATAGCAAAAAGTAAAAAATATTGTTTTTTTTTTTCAAATTTGTCGCTCTTCTTTTGTTTATAGCGCAAAAAATAAAAACTGCAGAGGTGATCAAATACCACAAAAAAAAGTTATTTGTGGGGAAAAAAGGACAAAAATTTTGTTTGTGTACAAGGTCGCACGACCGCGCAATTGTCAGTTAAAGCGATGCAGTGCCGTATCACAAATACAGCCTGGTCATTAAGGGGGCAAATCCATCCGGTTCTTAAGTGGTTAATGGACATCTCCTGATTTATTTTTTTCCATTATCAAAGACAAATTGTGCATTTTAACCACTTGACCTCTGGAAGGTTTTACCGCTTTGTGACCCGACCATTTTTTGTTATTCAAGACTGCGCTATTTTATGCCCTCATTCACACCATTTGACAGTTCAAAATTGCATGACTCGTGGGACAGCTTCGTGCTTGCAGGTCACTCAGCTGTGTTAGAAAAGTGAATGAATATTCGCTTTCCTAACACTAAAGCGCCTCGCCACCAATCAGGTGCTTGGATCTGTTACCCGTCACCTGATTGGCTGAAACGACAGGCGCTGTGATTGGATGCCAGGCGTCCAATCATAGCAGAGGATGGGAAGAGAGGACGGGAGAAGACATCGAGGAGCTATCCCACGAGATAGCTAAGTGCAGACGGCGGGCTGGCGGGGGGGCACACTGGCAGCATTTGATATGGCACAGTGGCTGCGTTTGATGGGGCACAGTGGGAGCAATTGATGGGCACAGTGGTGGCAATTGATGGGCACAGTGGAGGCAATTAATGGGCACAGTGGCAATAATTGATGGGCACAGTGGCGGCATTTGATGGGGCACAGTGGCTGCATTTGATGGGGCACAGTAGCTGCATTTGATGGGGCACAGTGGCTGCATTTGATGGGGCACAGTGGCTGCATTTGATAGGGCACAGTGGCTGCATTTGATAGGGCACAGTGGCTGCATTTGATGGCACAGTGGCGGCAATTGATGGGCACAGTGGCTGTGTTTGATGGGCACAGTGGCTGCGTTTGATGGGCACAGTGGCAGCAATTGATGGGTAAAGTGGCTACATGTTATGGGGCACAGTGGCTTCATTTGATGGCACAGTGGCTGCGTTTGATGGCACAGTGGTGGCAATTGATGGGCACAGTGGCTGCGTTTGATGGTACAGTGAGGTACAATTGATGGGGGTTTTTTTTCAGAATTTTTCAGTTTGTTTGCGCCCCCCCAAAAATTTTGAGCACCAGCCGCCACTGGTACAAACATAAATTCTGAAAATAGAGCCGGCAACTCCAAACGTCCTTTTTGCTTCTTTATTAATGCATGAAAAAGTTAAAATATACTGGATGATTAAAATGTGTTGCCCCTACAGATACAGCCACCTGGGTGGAGTACAAGAGTTAATTGGGAGAGATGTAGGTGTGGCGCTGTTCATATGAGGTCTGTACCTTGCAATATAATTTTAAATAAACTTGGATGTACTATAAAGCCCCATACACACGGTCGGACAATCCGCGGACCAGGTCCGTCGGACCATGTCCGTCATACTTTGTCTGATGTTGGTTTTGCGTACACACGGTCGGACAAAGTTGTCGGAAAATCCGATCATTTTGAACGTGGTGACGTTTGTTGCCTACGACGGGACTACGTAGAGGCTAGTAGCCAATAGCTTTGGTCTTGTAATGTGATCTGAGCATGCGTAGCACTTTGTCCGGTCGGACAACCGTACACACGATCGGGTTTGGTGTGATCGGACCGGGTTGACGGCAAATCTTTCCAGCAGGAGATAAGACTTTGTCCGTCGGACAAACCGACGAACACTGTCCGATGGTGCATACACACGGTCTGATTTTTCAACAACCTTGTCCGATCGGACAGAATCCATGAAAAAGTCCGACCGTGTGTATGGGGCTTTAGGATTGGAGTGATCTAAGGTGACTGATGTTGACAATTAACAAGATAAAAGATAAATGATATGCAAAAAAAATGATAGAATAAATATCTAAAGTGATGAAATGTTTGTTTTTCTTGGCTGCTGCAACTTTTAGATAAAACCTAATGCCCCGTACACACGGTCGGATTTTCCAACGGAAAATGTCCTATCGGACAATGTTGTCGGAAATTCTGACCGTGTGTGGGCTCCATCGGAAAATCCGACGGACAAAGTTTTATCTCCTGCTCTCTATCGGACTTTTTCCGATCGTGTGTAGCGAATTCGGACGGACAAAGTGCCACGCATGCTCAGATCACATTACAAGACCAAAGCTATTGGCTACTAGCCTCTACGTAGTCCCGACGTAGGCAACGAACGTCACCACGTTCAGAATGATCGGATTTTACAACAACTTTGTCCGACCGTGTGTATGCAACACCAGTGTTGGACAAAATCCGTTGGAAAAAATCCGATGAATTTTGTGGTCGGATTTTCCGACCGTGTGTATGGGGCATTAAAGTGAAAAGTGCTGCAAATAAGTTTGTGTTACAATTCCTGCATTAGATATGTGACAATAAAAATAGTGCAGTACATATACGTAGTTGCAATCTTTCAGACAATATAATAAAAAGTTAGTTACAGAAAATGAATTAAATAAAATATATTGGATATATATTCCCAAATAAAATGACTGGTGCTCTTCAAAAACGTGACTTTTCCTGTGCTCTTCCATTTATAGTGCTGGTGCTCTTTCATGGTGCCCCTCACCCCACACAGGGGTATTGCGGGTTCACAGTATATGCCACTGTGCAGCACTCTATGGATCCTCGGTGTGTTTAATTCTGATACGATCCTCTGTATGTCTCATATATGGAAGAACAAAGTGCCCATAGCATAATACCGCTTTAACCGCTTGCCGACCAGCCGCCTTCATTATACTGCGGTCGGTCGACGCGATCCTGCGAACCGTCGCATCTATACGTCTGGCTCGTGGGATCGGGATAGCAGGCGCACGCCCGCTGCAATGCGGGGGTGCCGACAGTCGTGATGACCGCCAGCCACGAGCGATCGCGGGCACGAAAGGCGGAACAGGGACGTGTGTGTAAACACACAAATCCCTGTTCTGTGAGGAGAGACAGATTGCATGTTCCTAATAGCTAGGAACCACGATCCGTCACTTCCTCTAGGTCAGTCCCCTCCCCCTTACAGTTAGAAACACACACAGGGAACACAGTTAACCCCTTGATCGCCCCCTAGTGCTAACCCCTTCCCTGCCAGTGACATTTTTACAGTAATCAGTGCATTTTTATAGCACTGATCGCTCTATAAATGACAATGGTCCCAAAAATGTGTCAAAAGTGTCCGATGTGTCCGCCATAATGTCGCAGTCCTGATAAAAATCGCAGATCGCCGCCAATCCTAGTAAAAAAAATATATAATAATCAAAATGCTATAAATCTATCCCCTATTTTGTAGATGCTATAACGTTTCCGCAATCATCATACGCAATCATTTTAAATCATTATACGCTTCTTGCGATTTTGTTTACCAAAAATATGTAGAATACATACTGGTCTAAACTGAGAAAAAATTAGCTTTTTTAAAAAAAAAAATGGGGATATTTATTATAGCAAAAAGTACAAAATATTGTGTTTTTTTTTTTTTCAAAATTGTTGCTCTTTTTTTGTTTATAGCGCAAAAAATAAAAACCGCAGAGGCGATCAAATACCACCAAAAGAAAGCTCTATTTGTGGGGACAAAAGGACGTCAATTTTGTTTGGGTGCAACATCGCACGACCGCGCAATTGTCAGTTAAATCGACGCAGTGCCGAATCGCAAAAAATGGTCCAGTCAGTCAGCAGCCAAATCTTCCGGGCCTGAAGTGGTTAAAAAGCTTTATTGTATCCAAAAAAATATGGAGATATACTCACATTTACACTGTATATGACAAGCAAGTTAGAATGTAAAGCAGCCAGGACGATCCACGATCCACCGCCCTAACCGGAACTGTCACTTTTTGCATATCATTTATCTTTTATTTTGTTAATTGTCAACATCAGTCACCTTAGATCACTCCAATCCTTATAGTACATCCAAGTTTATTTTTAATTATATTGCAAGGTACAGACCTCATATGAACAGCACCACACCTACATCTCTCCCAATTAAAAATGTACAGGAGCTCACGTTTTCCGGCTAACAAGCCTCGATCACAGCTATTTTCAGCAATTGAACCGTTTTTGTGACTCAAGTTGCAGCAACTTTGAAAAAAAGGTTCCTACACTACTTTTCTGCAATCTAATTGAGACCCCTTTCACACTGCCAGTGTTTTTCAGGCGCTTTAGCGCTAAAAAAGTGCCTGTATAGCGCCTGAAAAAAGCGGGTCCATGCACCCCAGTGTGAAAGCCGAGGGCTTTCACACTGCAGCGGTGCGCTGGCAGGGCGTCACAAAAAGTCCTGCCATCAGCTTCTTTGGAGCGGTGAAGGAGTGGTAAACTCACCGCTCCTCCACCGCTGCTCCCCATTGAAATCAATGGGGCAGCGCTGCGATACCGCCGGCAAAACGCCCAATGGCTTTCACACTGCAGCGGTGCGCTGGCAGGGTGTCACAAAAGGTCCTGCCAGCAGCTTCTTTGGAGCGGTGAAGGAGAGGTGAACTCACCGCTCCTCCACCGCTGCTCCCTATTGAAATCAATGGGGCAGCGATGCGATACCGCCGGCAAAACGCTGCTCCGGCTGCATTTTGCGGGTGGATTTAACCCCTTTTGGGCCGCTAGCATGGGGTTAAAACTGTCCCGCTAGCGGCCAAATAACGCCGCTAAAACGACGGTGAAGCGGTGCTAAAATAAGGCCGCTTAACCGCCGATGCCGGCCGCAGCTTGGTGTGAAAGCCGTCTGCGACTTGCATTGACTTATGTTAAGTGAAGTTGTAAGCCGCAATGAAATCGCTGATCCAAATCGCACTGATCGCTGAAGTAGTGCAATCTCGAAGCTACACTTGTGTGAACCAGGGCTAAATGGCAATTGCGTGGTCATGAAACACTGTATGCAATTTTTTTTTTTCACACAAATATAGCTTTCTTTTGGTGGTATTTGATCACCACTGTTTTTTTTTTTATTTTTTATTATATAAATGAAAAAAGACTGAGAATTTTTTGAAAACAAAGCAAAACGATATTTTCTCATTTCTGCTATAAAACATATGCAAAAAAAAATAAAAAATAAATTTAAGCCAAAATGTATTCTGCTACATGTCTTAAGGTAAAAATAAAAATCTCAATAAGTGTATATAAGTTGGTTTGTCCAAAAGTTATAGCATCTACAAATGATGGTATATATACTGCAATTTACACAGCTATAGACGCTATACTGTAATGGCGGTGATCAGCGACTTATAGTGGGCAAATAGAGGCAAATGCAAAGGCATGGTGCCACTGGAAAAGGAAGTTACAGAGCGCAAATAAAACCTTGCAGATATGCTAACCCCTTGCCCACTCTACTAAATATTATTTTCCTGCCCCCATATGCATAGCGCCCAACTGTCCCTGATTTGGAACAAAATCATCACGACTGTGTAAACTTCACACTGGACCTCATGCAACTTGGGTTCTGTGCCTCTTTCTCCAGACTCTCGGACCTTGATTTCCAAGTGAAATGCAAAATTTTCCAGTCCGTGATGATTTGGGGAGCCATGTCATCTGTTGGTGTTGGTCCTCTGTGTTTTAGCAAGTCCAAAGTCAGCTCAGCCCTCTACCAGGAAATTCTAGAGCACTTCACTCCCCCCTCTGTCAGCTACTCCCCCCCCTCTGTCAGCTACACCCCCCCCTCTGTGACCAGCTTTATGGAGATGTGGATTTAATTTTCCCAGCAGGACCAGCAGGACTTGGCACCTGCCCACACTTACCTCCTCCTCTCACCCTTTCTCACCTCCCTGCCAAAAGTACCAATACCTGGTTTAACCACTTCCCACCCGGCCAATGTACATAAACGGCTGGGTGGGCGCTCAGAAACGTCCCTCAGAAGGAGGGGGATCGGACACACTGGCACGCACAGCGGCGCGATCCCGATGCGCTCATGTCACCCGGACACGGCACATTTCCGATTGGCAGGAGGGCTCTGTGATTGGCCCCTTCTGGTCACATGACGGAGATGTCCAATCACAGCCATCATGTGATGTAAACACAGAGCCGGATGCTAGGCAATCGGCTCTCCTCTCCTCACACAGAAGTTGTCGGTGAGGAGAGGGGAGCGTATCGCTGCAGCCGGCTGGTGATCAGTGAGTATGAGCTGTTTTTTTACAGCTTTTTACTCCCTGATCGCCAACCTAGTGTTACCACACAATGTCCCCAAAACACAAATGTCCCTAAAACACATGACCCCAAATAATAAAAACACCTGTCCCCCACATATGTCCCACTAAAATCACATGTCCCAATGATTATCTGCACACATATGTCCGTGATCACCTGCGCACATCTGTACATGATCATTTGCGTACATCTGTCCGTGATCACGCATGTGACGGACCCGTACTCAAGATGTCCGCCGTAACTGCTTCCTCTGTCCGGTACCACACAATCCAAGACCCCCTTAGCTTACCCAGTCACCAGACAACACCAGTGTAGGGTACATCAGGAATGAATCTTTATTTGACATGTCACACTTATATACAGTTGACAGATGACTCAAGCCTAACCTAATTAGCATGAGCTAATTATCTTAATCAACACTGGGCTCCTTCATTCAATTGCAGGGTTAATTAGCACACACAACAATAGGTGACACACTTCTACAAGCCAGACTATACTCAATTACATAACACAGGTGGCTGGAGTTTATGAGTCATGACATTAGCGTCTCTTGCTAATATGCCAAATACACATACAGATTCTATGTGTATTGGGGGCCAGCATGGACCTGAATCCAAGTATCCCCAGCTCAGGGGTCCCAGGCCTGCAGCTCAAAGAGCACTGTTCCCCCAAATGGCAGGGCCCATAATCCCAAGGCAACAGGCTCGCACTCAGTCCCCTCCAACAGCCTGTGTCTCGGCCAGGTCCGTCACATTTCTCCCCTTTCGGCAGGAGACTAACACAGGAGGAGACCCCAGACGGGTTGACTCCGAAGTTAGTCAGTGGTTCCAGTCCTCTAATGCCTGTACCCACACAGTACCCCAAACAAATTGTTCCAAACAGAGCACGACTCACCCAGCCAACTTCTGCCTCTCTCATAGAACATATCCGCCGCTGGGGAGAGGCCTGGACTGGCCCTTCTCCCTGGAGTCTTTTCAGCCGCTGGAGAGAAGACAGGGTGACTGGGCTCACTCCATCATGCTGTTGGGGATCTGGGCCGACAGCCCAGCATCCCTGGGGTATACAGGTGGGGACTGCAGTCCCATCCCCCTTTACAGGAAATCTGCCCTCTGTTAGTTGTGGGCAGAGGCCAGCAGCACTTTGTTCCGTTGCCAGCAGTTCAGGTGGGTGTAGGAGCTTCCCTACATCATCTCCTCCAGCTAACTGTTGGGGAGAGAGGCCGACTGCCCCGGCTTCCTGGAACTCCACAGTTGTTGCTGGTGCTGGACAGAGGTGGGTAGCACTCTGCCCTGTTGCCAGCACTTCTGCTGGGGACTCCACATCCTCCGCTCTGGCAAACCATTGGGGCAGGAGGCTGGCTTCCTTTTCCATTCCCTCATCTGGCTGCTGGGATGACATGTCTGTGGTATTGTCTCCCAGGTGCACGGATCTTTGCTGGGGAGGAAAGATCGCTTTCTCCACCCTGGCCGACTGTTGAGGAGGGACAACAAACACCTCCTCTCCCTTCTCCCCCTGTATCTGCTGCTGGGAAGCGATCGCCACCTTCTCACCCTGAGCCTCCAAAACTGACACAGGTGTGGGGCAGAGGTCTTGGACCCTCTGTCCGGTGGCCAGCGCTTCAGCTGGGAAGTTCCTTGTAACTCCCCAGATACTGCTGTTGATGCTGGGCAGAAGTTAGCAGAGCTCTGCCCTGTTGTCAGCACTTCAGGTTTAGGGACGGCAATCTCCAGAGTTTCCACTGCCGATTCTCTTGCATGCTGCTGGACAGGCATATTCCTCCATCCAACCTCGTTTTGTTCAGTAACAGGTTTGTCAAGGTCAGTCAGCACTTGCTGCATCCGCCATAAGACCTCTGCATCCATAGCTGCGGGGGCAGGTGGGCAAAGCACTCTGTTACTATGCCACATTGCTGACTCTTCAGCCAGGATTTCAGAGCTGTCTGCTGGTATTTCCTGATAGTCCCAGGCAAAGGGAGCCCCACCCTGCTGCTGAGCAGAGTCTAGCAGCTGTATGTAGGCGATCTCAAGCTCCCATTCCTGAGCGGCCAGGAACTCCAAATCTTCCTGTGCCCAGAGCACTTCCGAGACGTTCAATCTTTGCTCTCTGTGCTCCAATATTTCCTCCAAACTCCACTCCAGATCACTCCCAAAGTCGGGGTCCTCGGACAGCCTCCAGTACAACAATCCCAGTCCATTATAATCAAAGCCTTCTGTGGGCCTGTCATCCGCTGTCCACGGGCACACTTGGGCTACATACCACCGGAGGGCTCTGTAGCTCTCGTCCAAACGCATTTCTGCCCGGATCAGCCTGCTTAACTCCGCTGTCCACTCCTGCTTCGGTTGTTCCCCCAATAACAACATTCGTACTTCATACTGCGACCAGTACCTTACATGGATGGAGGGGAGAACTTTTCCCTGGTGTCGCTGCTCACAGGCTAGCGCTTCTTTCCAGAGTTGTAGGCGAACAGAATCATACCATCCCAGCAGGACCTGCACCGATACTGGTCCTCTGTGCTGTATCCGCATCTCTCGCAACCTCCTTCCGAATTCCTCTTCCATGATGACGTATCTGTACCTCTGCTATCCAGGCCTTGGATCCAGGTGATGGTTTGGATGTGTTCACGACAAGGAAGCACGATCCCACTGCTGCCAGCCAATTGTGACGGACCCGTACTCAAGATGTCCGCCGTAACTGCTTCCTCTGTCCGGTACCACACAATCCAAGACCCCCTTAGCTTACCCAGTCACCAGACAACACCAGTGTAGGGTACATCAGGAATGAATCTTTATTTGACATGTCACACTTATATACAGTTGACAGATGACTAAGCCTAACCTAATTAGCATGAGCTAATTATCTTAATCAACACTGGGCTCCTTCATTCAATTGCAGGGTTAATTAGCACACACAACAATAGGTGACACACTTCTACAAGCCAGACTATACTCAATTACATAACACAGGTGGCTGGAGTTTATGAGTCATGACATTAGCGTCTCTTGCTAATATGCCAAATACACATACAGATTCTATGTGTATTGGGGGCCAGCATGGACCTGAATCCAAGTATCCCCAGCTCAGGGGTCCCAGGCCTGCAGCTCAAAGAGCACTGTTCCCCCAAATGGCAGGGCCCATAATCCCAAGGCAACAGGCTCGCACTCAGTCCCCTCCAACAGCCTGTGTCTCGGCCAGGTCCGTCACAACGCAAACCAATTATTATATTGAAATATTTTGCTCACTTAACTAAGTAATAGGCGGATGTAGAACATTATCTATGTTACCCTCTACTCTCTGAATTTCCTATATTGTTACCCTCCCCCTTCCCAATGTTATTCCCTTACTTATAGTTGTACAGGCTGACTAGCGGCTCAGTGTGGTGACCTCCCAGACCTACAGCGTGAACCCATTTGGGCCATCAAGATTTGAACGAAGCCTATTTTATATGCCTTTACAATGTTTTTTTATTAAAATTATATGAATCATTTGCAACAATCCTGATTGTTATGTTCTCTTTTGATAAAATAAAAAATGTATGGATAAAAAATAAAGAATTAAAAAAAATAAAAATCACTACTTATTTATCAAAAAGTGTTTCCCAGTGCTAAACCTTTCATCCAATTTCTAAATTGCTGCATTTTTTAATTTCAAAAACCAGTACAAAGGAAAAGTAGTGGTAAAAAAAAAAAATCACTTGTGGGTTTGACTAATAATTTTCTTTGTAAAATTCTCCTTTAACCGCTTCCCGACCGCCCACTGCATATATACGTCAGCAGAATGGCACGGGCAGGCAAAATCACGTACCTGTACGTGATCCTTTAAATGCTTGCCCGCGGGTCGCGTGCGCGCCCCCAGCGGCGTGCTCGCGACCCGGTCGGGAGCTCCGTGACCACGGCCGCGGGACCAGCGGACCCGATCGCCGCTGGTGTCCCGCGATCGGGTCACGGAGCTGAAGAACGGGGAGAGGTATGTGTAAACAAACCTCTCCCCGCGCTTCCTACTCTGCCTGTCATTGATTGGCTGTTCCCGGTCATCGGGAAAGCCGATCAATGATGTCAGATTTTAGCCCCGCCCCCTAATGTAAAAAACACAACACACGTCACAGCCCATAACCCCTCCCCTCCCCCTAGTGGTTAACTCTTTCACTACAACTGTCATTTATACAGGAATCAATGCATTTAAATAGCATTGATTGCTGTATAAATGACAATGGTCCCAAAAATGTGTCAAAAATGTCCGATGTGTCCGCTATAATGTCGCAGTCACAATAAAAATCGCTGATCGCCGCCATTACTAGTAAAAAAAAAAATATTAATAAAAATGCTATAGAACTATCCCCTATTTTGTAAACGCTATAACTTTTGCGCAAACCAATCAATAATCGCTAATTGCAATTTTTTTTTACCAAAAATATGTAGAAGAATACGTATCGGCCTAAACTGAGGAAAAAAAATGTTTTTTTATATATTTTTTGGGGATATTTATTATAGCAAAAAGCAAAAAATATTGCATTGTTTTCAAAATTGTCGCTCTATTTTTGTTTATAGCGCAAAAAATAAAAAACGCAGGGGCGATCAAATACCACCAAAAGAAAGCTCTATTTGTGGGAAAAAAAGTACGCCAATTTTGTTTGGGAGCCACGTCGCGCGACCGCGCAATTGTCAGTTAAAGCGACGCAGTGCCGAATCGCAAAAAGGGGCCTGGTCCTTTGGCTGCCAATTGGTCCGGGGCTGAAGTGGTTAAGGGGACATGGCAGGGGGTGTGTTCTATGCCTACATCATTTTGCCAATACAGTGAGGAAAAAAAGTATTTGATCCCCTGCTGATTTTGTACGTTTGCCCACTGATAAAGAAATGATCAGTCCGTACTTTTAATGGTCGGTTTATTTTAACAGTGAGAGACAGAATAACAACAAAAATATCCAGAAAAACGCATTTCCAAAAAATGAATAAAAAGATTTGCATTTTAATGAGTTAAATAAATATTTGATCCCCTATTAATCAGCAAGATTTCTGGCTGTACAGGTAATGAGCTGAGATTAGGAGCACTCTCTTAAATGGAGTGCTCCTAATCTCAGCTTGCTACCTGTATAAAAGACACCTGTCCACAGAAGCAATCAATCAGATTCCAATCTCTCCACCATGGCCAAGACCAAAGAGCTGTCCAAGGATGTCAGGGACAAGATTGTAGACCTACACAAGGCTGGGATGGGCTACAAGACCATTGCCAAGCAGCTTGGTGAGAGGGTGACAACAGTTGGTGCGATTATTCGCAAATGGAATTAACACAAAATAACTGGCAATCTCCCGCGATCTGGGGTTCCATGCAAGATCTCACCTAGTGGAGTTTCAATGATCAGGAGATCGGTGAGACATCAGCCCAGAACTACACAGGAGAATCTTGTCAATGATCTCAAGGCAGCTGGGACCATAGTCACTAAGAAAACAATTGGTAACACACTACGCCGTGAAGGACTGAAATCCTGCAGCGCCCGCAAGGTCCACCTGCTCAAGAAAGCACATGTACAGGTCCATCTGAAGATGCTAATGAACAAGCTCTTTGGCATCAACTCAACTCGCCGTGTTTGGAGGAGGAGTAATGCTGCCTATGACCCCAAGAACACCATCCCCACCATCAAAAATGAAGGTGGAAACATTATGCTTTGGGGGTGTTTTTCTGCTAAGGGGACAGGACAACTTCACTGCATCAAAAGGGACGATGGATGGGGCCATGTACCATAAAGTCTTGGGTGAGAACCTCCTTTCCTAAGCCAGTGCATTGAAAATGGGTCGTGGATGGGTCTTCCAGCATGACAATGACCCAAAACACACAGCCAAGGCAACAAAGGAGTTGCTCAAGAAGAAGCACATAAAGGTCCTGGAGTGGCCTAGCCAGTCTCCAGACCTTAATCCCATAGAAAATATGTGGAGGGAGCTGAAGGTTCAAGTTACCAAATGTCAGCCTCAAAACCTTAATGACTTGGCGAGGATCTGCAAAGAGAAGTGGGACAAAATCCTTCCTGAGATGTGTGAAAACCTGGTGGCCAACTACAAGAAATGTCTGACCTCTGTGATTGCCAACAAGAGCTTTGCCACCAACTACTTATGCCACCAACTACTAACTACTTATGTCCGATCGGACGATGTTGTCAGAAAATCCGGCCGTGTGTGGGCTCCATCAGACTTTTTCCGACGGAAAAAATTTGAGATCCTGCTCTCAAATTTTCCTGACAACAAAGTCCGATCGGACTTTTTCCGATCGTGTGTAGAGAATTCCGACGGACAAAGTGCCACGCATGCTCAGATCACATTACAAGACCAAAGCTATTGGCTACTAGCCTCTACGTAGTTCCGTCGTACGCAACGAACGTCACCACGTTCAGAATGATCGGATTTTCCGACAACTTTGTCTGACCGTGTGTATGCAACACCAGTGTGACAAAATCCGTCGGAAAAAATCAGACGGATTTTGTGGTCGGATTTTCACCATAAACACTATGGAAGGCATAATAGGGTGGGGGAGCCCAACTGATATAGCTGTATTTGTTATGGGAGCAGCAGACCATTAAATTTCCAGACTCCAGGGTGTCCATACACTGTATTTATAAAATGTACTGTATGTCCAGCCAAAACTTATTTTTTCTTACTTCTGGGTACAGTGGAGAGGGAATAACTCCTGTCAGGTTTTTACTGTTATCTTTTAAGCCTGGTGTGGTCAGGCTTTTGAGAATGCAACGCCCACTTGAAGCAGGACAGAGAGATCAAGACCCTCCAGACAGCAGTAAAAACCTGACAGATATTCTAATCCTTCCTCGCTCTATCCAAAACTAGGAAAAATGCTTTTGGCTTGACGTATACTTTCATCCAGCCAAGCTGCTCTTCACTGCTAATGCATGAACATTATATATGGCAGTGACCCAGAAACAATTGCTTTTCAATTATTTAAAATCACTTGAAGCCATTTGGTCAATATGGTTCAATAAAAGTAAGTAAGTGGATAAACAAAGAATCAATTAATTAACCCACAAGGGGAAAACCACATCGACATCCAGTGCAGTTAAAGATAAAAGGGTTTAAAAGGGTCTTAACATGCTGTAGGGTAGGATCAGTCAGAATGGCTGAGCAGTAATCCTTTGGCTGTCTTTCTCAGAGTATGGAAAGGTTTCTTTTCCATTGACAAACGGGCGTAATGCTGACCTACAGTAGTCAAAATAAGAAACGGCTGCACCTCACGTGGGCTCCAAGTAAAGTTTATTGGAATATCAAAATAGCCAAAATGAGAGGACACCAGCAGTGGTCAAGGTAGACGTGTTCCACACAACAGAAATGTGCTTAACCACTTGCTTACAGGGCATTTAAACCCCCTTCCTGCCCAGACCAATTTTCAGCTTTCGGCGCTGATGCACTTTGAATGACAATTGTGTGGTCATACAACACTGTATCCAAATTACATTTTTATAATTTTTTTTCCCACAAATAGAGCTTTCTTTTGGTGGTATTAGGTCACTTCTGCAGTTTTTATTTTTTGTTAAAAAAAATTAAAAAGACTGAATTTGTAAAAATAAATAAATGTATTTTTGTATATTTTGTTATAACATTTTGCAAACAGGTAATTTTGCTCCTTCATTGATGTACGCTGATGAGGCTGCACTGATGGGCACCAATAGGCTGCGCTGATGGGCACTGATGGGCTGCACTGATGGGCACAGATAAGGCGGCACTGGTGGGCACTGATAGGCGTCACTGGTGGGCACTGATAGGCTTCACTGGTGGGCACTGAGAGGTGGCACTGATTGGTGGCACTGAAGGGCATTAATGGGTGTGCACTGATGGGCACTGAGAAGTGGCACTAATAGGTGGCACTGATAGGTGACAGTGATGGGCACTGATGGGTGGCAGTGATGGGCACTGATGGGTGGAAATAATGGGCACTGATCTGCACTGGTACGTTACACTGATAGGCAGTACTGCTAGGTGGCACTGATGAGGCAATTATTGGCACCACTGGTGGGCATTGATAGGTGGCACTGGCAGGCAGTTTTGTGGGCACAGATGAGGCAGATGTGCCTCCTTCCTCTTCGGGACCGATATCCCGTGTACATAAGCCAGTGATTGGCTTTTTTTTTCTCTCACGCTGTCAGCGAGAGGAGAAAAAAAGACGATTTTCGGGTGATGTTTAAAGCTTTGGATATTTTTTTATAGCCTAACCCTGCTTTAAACTTCTCCACAACTTTATCCCTGACCTGTCTGGTGTGTTCCTTGGCCTTCATGATGCTGTTTGCCTCACAGAACAGTTGTATTTATACTGAGATTAAATTACACACAGGTGGACTCTATTTACTAATTAGGTGACTTCTGAAGGCAATTGGTTCCACTAGATTTTAGTTAGGGGTATCAGAGTAATGCTGGCCATACACGGGTCGAATTTTGAAAGAACTTTCTTTTGAAAATCAGAAAATTTGTGCGTTTTGTGATTCGATGGTGCCACCATTGATTTCGAAATTCGACCAACCAAACCTTCAATTTCACCTCATGTTCCTACAGAAAATAATTTTCGTGTCTGGGAATCTTCTTTTCTTTCCGGGAATCTTCTTTTCTTTCCGGGAATCTTCTTTTCTTTCCGGGAATCTTCTTTTCTTTTCTTTCCTGGAAAAATTCCGGAAAAATTTCCAACATGTCGGATTTTTTAAATTCGATGGCCGCACGAAAATCGCCCATTGCTGCAGCCCACTAATGGTGCGAAATTCATACGAAAATTCTTAGATAAGATTTTCGAAAGAAAGTTCTTTCGAAATTCGACCCGTGTATGGCCAGCTTAAAGGGGGCTGAATACAAATGCACACCACACTTTTCACATATTTATTTGTAGAAAAAATAGAAAACCTTTTATCATTTTCCTTCCACTTCACAATTATGTGCCACTTTGTGTTGGTCTATCACATAAAATCCCAATAAAATACATTTATGTTTTGGTTTTAACATGACAAAATGTGGGAAATGTCAAGGGGTATGAATACTTTTTCAAGGCACTGTATAGCAGTAGCAGATTGAAAAGAGTTGCTCCAAGAATTTATATAAATATATGATATTACAGTCATTCCAGTCAAGGCTAAGTCGTCCAAATCAAATTACAGTCTGTACATGAAATGCAAGGTAATGATAGTCATAAACATCCTTCTGGTCAAAAGTAAATGCTCTGGAATACGCATACATGTGTCACTTCTAAAATCAACAGTTCGGCTATATGGGGCTGCAACTGAAACTGGAACTGGTATATGTCCATATCTAACAGAGTGGTTACAGTTCCTCCCTCTCATACATTATAGCCATTTAGACAATTTGTTGATTGGCAAAAAAGGATGTAGTGGTTTGGCAAGAAAAGTTCAGTCTAGTAGACCAAATGTTTGGGCCCCGTGCAACCACTCCCATTAAACGTATGGCATAATGAACCAATGGGTAGACGCTTGGGTTCAGTAAGTGCGTTCAAAGTGGAAACAGAACTTTTTTTGAAAAACCACAACATCCATTTTTTTTTTTTTCAAAAAATGTATTGGTTTTCAAAAAGAAATATAACACGGAATATAGTCGCGGTTGCAGCCACCACGAACATGAAATACAGTACAATACATATGTAGCACTGACCCCCGAAGGAGCCGCTGGTTTTATTTGGGCTTACCGTTACCTCACTTACTTGCTTCCTCGTCTTGGGGATCACGTGGAAAGTGGCCCAAAGAAATGTTGAGACTGACACTGAATCCTCTTTTGGGTTATTTATTTAGAAAAGAAGACAAAGTCTCGTAATAGCATGAGCTAATTATCTTATTCAACACTGGACTCCTTTATTCAATTGCAGGGTTAATTAGCACACACAACAATAGGTGGAATACTCCTTAGAATCTGTGTCAAGCCAGACTACTCATTTGCATTATACAAGACAACAGACAGGTGGCTGGAGTTGATGATATTAGCATCTGACAGCTTGTGTCCCAACAGTGTCATTCAGTCTATTGCTAATATGGCAAATACATATACAGAGTCTATGTATCTTGGGGGGCCAGCATGGACCTGAATCCAAGTAACACCAGCTCAGGGGTCCCCAGGCATGCCGCTCAAAGAGCACCGTTCCCCCAAATGCCAGGGCCCATAATCGCAAGGCAATAGGCTTGCATTCAGTCCCCTCCAACAGCCACTGTCCCAGCTAGGTCTGTCACAGTATTGGTTTTCAAAAAGACATATAACAGAAAATATAGTCGCGGTTGCAGCCACCACGAACATGAAATACAGTAAAATACATATGTAGCACTGACCCCCGAAGGAGCTTCTGGTTTTATTTGGGCTTACCGTTACCTCACACACTTGCTTCCTCATCTTGGGGATCCCGTGGAAAGTGGCCCAAAGAAATGTTGAGACTGACACTAAATCCTCTTTTGGGTTATTTATTTAGGAAAGAAGACAAAGTCTCGTAATAAAGGGTAGAGGGTTAGGGGTGAGTTCAGGTACACAGCATTGCGAGTTGAAGTTCTTTTTAGTGATCTAAAAGACAATGGTTCCTCTTGATAGATCTAGCCACCACCAGATAATTCCCTCTCACTGGACCTAGCAGCCGGTGGGGTATTTAACACAGTCTCTGCCACAGACGCGTGAGTTTAAGTTTTAGTGTTACTGAGAGATTGAAGAAACAATTCCATACGATACCAGAACCGGCGGTAGTGTAGGCAATGTGATCCAGATTGCGTCCTTCAACTAAGTCTCCAGGCTCCTCCAGAGAAGCCAGCCGGCCTTGCGCACGGCCTTCTCCTGAAAAAGTCCTCCCTGGATCCTCCAGTTGCTGGGCCTCTCCCTTCAAATGAGACGGCACCGGACCATCCCTGGATCAATGGGCTCCAAGATCCGCTTGGGCCTATCCTCTCTGTTGCATCGCCTCGGGCCAGCCAGCCCTGAGACACAGGATGCATGGTTCCGCACCCCAGACCAGGAGGGCCATGAGGCAGGGTCAGGAGGACCACCAGAACCAAAACGGACAGAAAATCTCCCCGCCAACATGGCATCGGTACCTTAACCACTTGACATCCGCGCTATGGCCGAATGACGGCCACAGCGCAGATGTGAATTCCCGGGAGGGCGTCATATGACGTCCTCCCCTGTGCACGGTCTCTGCACGCTGAGATCACTGAGTCACTGAGACTCGGGTGATCAGCGATCCGAGTAAGGGGCGGGTCCCGGCCCCTTACCATGTGATGATCTGTCAGCCAATGACAGCTGATCACATGACAGCGGAGGAGAAAAAAAAAGCCGATCACCGGCTTATCTTAAAGGGACATCGGTCCCAGCTTGCAATCCCCACAAGTGCCACCTTGTAATGCCCATAGGTGCCGCCTTGTAATGCCCATAAGTGTCACCTTGCAATGCCCACAAGTGCCACCTTGCAATGCCCACAAGTGCCACCTTGCAATGCCCACAAGTGCCACCTGTCAATGCCCACAAGTGCCACCTGTCAATGCTCACCAGTGCTGCCAATCAGTGCCACCTAAAGTGCTGCCTATCAGTGTAACCCATCAGTGCCCATCACTGCCACCCATCAGTGCCCATCACTGCCACCCATCAGTGCCCATTACTGCCGCCTCATCAGCGTACATCAATGACGCACAAAAATTACCCATTTTATATTTTTATAACAATTTTTTTTTTTAAAAAACTGGCTTTTTAAATTTCTTTAACAAAAAATAAAAACTGCAGAGGTGATCAAATACCACCAAAAGAAAGCTCTATTTGGGGGGGAAAAAATGATAAAAATTTAATTTGGGTACAGTGTTGTATGACCGCGCAATTGTCATTCAAAGTGCGACAGCGTGAAAGCTGAAAATTGGTCTGGAAAAGAGGGGGTTTAAGTGCCCAGTAAGCAAGTGGTTAAATACCACCCCCCAGAATGCACAGCAGGAGAACACTCCCACTGGGCTGGTTCTGAGCAGTAAGTGGCATTCAATGCATCCAGCTAGACTGCGTTTCTACTCTTGCCGGCGGTGACAGCGACACCTGCGGTCAAGGAGAACCCAGTGCAACCCAGCTGGACTGGTACTGAAACCAGAAATTTGAAGCAATTAGCCTGAAACCCAACTGTGGCTTCAGGCAACTTAATTTGAGAAAGATAATAGCGCCTGCTCATCAGGAGCCAGCGCTACACATAATAACCAGGAGCAAAGGCATACTGTAGTGTTACAAGTGACATAACAAAGAAAAAGGCATATCACAAAACATGTACCAAATGCATTAGGAGGACCTCATCTTTATGAGATAAAAACTAGATTTAGCTATAGATTTTTTGAACATCCATTTTTTTGCCGATGCAACAGATTGTCTAAATGGCTATATGAAATGGAGGAACTGTTACCACTCTGTTAGTTATGCACAGTCACGCATATATCATTAGAAATGTGCACGACGGGAAAAATTTGTTTTTTTTCGGTTTCATTCGTAAAAAGTAAATCATTTTGTTTCATCATAATTGTTATGTTAGAATGATTCGCTTTCCCAACACTTGTTGTTCTGAATTGATTTGTATTTTCAGAAGCTCTGTCCTCATTCGCTATGTTATTACTGTATATACTCGAGTATAAGGCGAGTTGTTTTTCAGCACATATTTTTGTGCTGAAAGTGCCCCCCTCAGCTTATACTAGAGTCAAACACTTTTCTGCAGCAGAGAATGACATTTTCCGACCCGACTTTGGGGCCCTGTATATCTGGGTCACTTGGGACTAGGAACCCCAAATTTGGCGTGCAAACCAAGTGTAACCAACACTATAACATATCCAAATTGGGGTTCTTAGCACCAAGTGGCCCCGAAATACAGGGCCCCAAAGTCGGTCAACTGTGTCCACCTGCAGCAATGTCATTTCGGGACCCTTTGGGTCCAGAGACCCCAAAATTTGGCTGCAGCTAGGGGGCAACTAGGAACCCTTAACTACCAAGTTTGAAGTACAGGGGACCTATGGCTGCAAATGGGCACAGTGAGGCTGCAAATGGGCATTGTTGACCCTCTATTCCACTTACAGTAGCTGCGCATTTCTCACCCTAGGCTTATACTCGAGTCAATACGTTTTCCCATTTTTTTGTGGTAAAATTTGGTGCCTCGGCTTATAGTCGGGTCGGCTTATACTCGAGTATATACGGTAAATTGAATTTATTTCCTTATTCCCAACTGACTTTGTTAGTTGGGCTGCGCAAATACAAATTAAACAAATGGTCTCTTAACCCCAATAAAAAATAATTTTATTAGAGTATTCACACTCAACAATATCAATAATTAAAAAGGATCTCAAGACACTATTCTATATTGAAAAATTAGACACTGTGGTCCAATCATTTTGGCCCAACAAAATGTTTCTTCAAAAGATGGCCGCTCTTCATGGGGAGAACTCTTTCTATCTCTGATATAACTCAACTTGTGACGCCATTTAAATAAAATAAAGCAGTCCTCACAAACTCATTGGGTAGATTAAAATTGAAGTTGAATGAGTCTACCGTTTAACTGTAGAGGGTTTCTGCCCCTGAGATGATTTGAGTAGCTAATAATAATGTTTTGAATCCATAATCCATTCACTACCTGATTTGGATTCTTGTATTTTTTTTGATTCTTCTTTTTGAATGATTATTTTTGTCTAAGAGCAGTTGAGTCAAAAGCATTAGGATATTAGATTTCTTAAGCATGTGTTAAAATGTATAATTCAAAGTCTCTGAATAATATGTTAATTTGGTTTTGAGAATATAATTCATCCATGCTTAAAGGTGTGCATCAGAAGAATCATATAACTGTGTTTTTCTTTCATTCTCTGTTATATTATTAACCGCTTCCCGACCGCCCACTGCATATATACGTCAGCAGAATGGCACGGGCAGGCAAAAGCACGTACCTGTACGTGATCGTGCATTTGCCTGCCTGTGGGTCGCGCGCGCGCCACCAGCGGCGCGCTCGCGACCCGGTCGGGAGCTCCGTGACCCCGGCCGCGGGACCAGCGGACCCGATCGCCGCTGCTGTCCCGCGATCGAGTTACGGAGCTGAAGAACGGGGAGAGGTCTGTGTAAACAAACCTCTCCCCGCGCTTCCTACACTGCCTGTCATTGATCGGCTGTTCCCGGTCATCGGGAAAGCCGATCAGTGACGTCAGACGTCAGCCCCACCACCTAATGTATAAAAAAACACACACGTCACAGCCCATAACCCCTCCCCTCCCCCTAGTGGTTAACCCCTTCACTACAACTGTCATTTACATAGGAATCAGTGCTATTTAACCACTTCCCGACCGCCCCATGTACATATACGTCGGCAGAATGGCACGTACAGGCAGAATCACGTACCTGTACGTGCCATTCTTCAGGCGCGTGGGGGGTCCGATCGGACCCCCCCCGGCCGGCGGGGACGGTCGGGATCGCTTCAGGAGCGATCCGGGATGAGGGGACGGCCAGTGGTTTCTGGCCACCCCCTCGCGATCGCTCCTGGCCAATCAGATGCTTCCTCTGTCTGTGTCAATCAAAACACAGGCAGAGGAAGTGATGTCACGCTCGGTGCGCCGGTCTATGTGACCGGAACGCCGAGCTGTCAACATGTACAGGTTAGTGCACCAACAGTACACTGACACCAGTACACATAGGCACACAAAACACCCCCCTGTCACCCCCAGATCACCCCCCAGATCACCCCCTCCCCCCCCAGTCACAGTGTCACTAATTGCAGTGATCATTTTTTTTACTGATCACTGCTTTTAGTGTCAGTGTGACTGTAATAACTGTCAGTGCAGTTAGTTTTAGGTCCAAGGTAGCCCCCTACCCCCCCCTAATAAAGGTTTAACCCCTTGATTGCCCCCCAGGTAACCCTTTCACCCCCTTTTGCCAGTGTCACTAAGCGATCGTTTTTCTGATCGCTGTATTAGTGTCACTGCTGTCGCTAGGTAACCATTTTTTTTTTTTTAGGTAACCGCCATGTTTATATAGGTTCATAAATAGGTTTATAGGTCAGGTACCCCCATATTACAACCTAAATAAAGGTTTTAACCCCTTGATTGCCCCTAGAGTTAACCCTTTCACCAGTGATCACTGTATAACTGTCACTGGTGACGCTGGTTAGCCAGTTAGTTATTTCGTTATTTAGGTTCCCCGTCAGGTTTTTATATAGCGTCAGGTACCCCCATATATTACCTAATAAAGGTTTTAACCCCCTGATTGCCCCTAGTTAACCCTTTCACCCCCTTTTGCCAGTGTCACTAAGCGATCGTTTTTCTGATCGCTGCATTAGTGTCGCTAGGTAACCATTTTTTTTTTTTTAGGTAACCGCCATGTTTATATAGGTTCATAAATAGGTTTATAGGTCAGGTACCCCCATATTACAACCTAAATAAAGGTTTTAACCCCCTGATTGCCCCTAGAGTTAACCCTTTCACCAGTGATCACTGTATAACTGTCACTGGTGACGCTGGTTAGCCAGTTAGTTATTTCGTTATTTAGGTTCCCCGTCAGGTTTTTATATAGCGTCAGGTACCCCCATATATTACCTAATAAAGGTTTTAACCCCCTGATTGCCCCTAGTTAACCCTTTCACCCCCTTTTGCCAGTGTCACTAAGCGATCGTTTTTCTGATCGCTGCATTAGTGTCGCTAGGTAACCAGTTTTTTTTTGTATTACTGTTACGGGTGACGCTGGTTAGTTAGCTTGTTTTTTATACTGTCAGGGCACCCGCCATTTATTACCCAATAACGGTTTAACCCCCTGATCGCCCGGCGGGTGATATCAATTAGGTTTTAGGGTCAAATAAGGTCTGCGTCGCCCCAGGTTAGTGCCAGTACCGCAAACACCCACGCACAAAGCATACACCTCCCTTAGTGGCACAGTATCTGAACAGATCAATATCTGATCTGATCAGATCTATACTAGCGTCCCAGCAGTTTAGGGTTCCAAAAAAAAACCGCATTGTTAGCGGGATCAGCCCAGATACCTGCTAGCACCTGCGTTTTCCCCCTCCGCCCAGCCCAGCCCACCCAAGTGCAGTATCGATCGATCACTGTCACTTACAAAACACTAAGCACACATAACTGCAGCGTTCGCAGAGTCAGGCCTGATCCCTGCGATCGCTAACATTTTTTTTTGTGGTAGCGTTTTGATTCAGTCGCTTCAGTCAGGAGCTTTTTTACCTGTGAATCTCAAAAAAATAAAAAAAAATAAAATAGTTGTCGTTTTATTGTTCTCTCTCTCACTCTATTCTCTCTCTATTGTTGCTCTTTTTTTACTCCATTCTATTCTGCAATGTTTTATTATGTTTTATCATGTTTTATCATGCTTGCTTTTCAGGTATGTAATTTTGTTTACTGTGTTTTAGTGTTAAGCATTTTTTTTGTTTTCAGGAGCGCCATTCAGTTGCAACGCGGATTTATTTATCTTGACAGCAACAGCGTTTGCTCCCACGATACATAAAGCCGCGACTCCAACGCTGTAGGAGGTGATTTCACCACCACAGTTAAAAAAAAGAGCATATATGCCGAAGCATGGGGGCAGCAGGGGGGGGAGGAGCGATTGGCTCCTAATGCCACGTACATACGGTCGAAATTCCGACCGTGTGTACACGGCATAACTTTTGCGGGAGGATGCCCCCATGCATCGGCATATATAAATGGTGCATGTATGCCCATCATTAGAAGTGGGTGGATGAAGGGAGGTATTCTAATGGTGGGCATACCCACCAATCAATCTCTTTTTTTCGTTCAGCCAAGAGGCTGCATGAAAAAAAAAAGATTACAATATATGTCCAGTATGTTGCTGGACTTTGAATGGTTATACCAGAATGATGCCTGCAGGTTTAGGTATCATCTTGGTATCATTCTTTTCAGCCAGTGATCGGCTTTCATGTAAAAGCAATTCTAGCGGGTAATTAGCCTCTAGACTGCTTTTACAAGCAGTGGGAGGGAATGTCCCCCCTCCCGGATATAAACCGCGCCATTGGGAAATTGGGAAAGCATTTTATCACACCAATCTTGGTGTGGTCAGATGCTTTGAGGGCAGAGGAAAGATCTAGGGTCTAATAGACCCCAATTTTTTCAAAAAAAGAGTACCTGTCACTGCCTATTGCTATCATAGGGGATATTTACATTCCCTGAGATAACAATAAAAATCATAACAAAGAAAAAAAATGGAAGGAACAGTTTAAAAATAAAATAAAAAAGCTAAATAAATAAAAAAAAAAACAAAAAAAAAAAAAAAAAAGCACCCCTGCCCCCCCTTCTCTTGCGCAAAGGCGTACACAAGCGTTGGTCTGGCGTCATATGTAAACAGCAATTGCACCATGCATGTGAGGTATCACCGCGAAGGTCAGATCGAGGGCAGTAATTTTAGCAGTAGACCTCCTCCGTGAATCTAATGTGGTATCATGTAAAGGCTTTTAAAGGCTTTTAAAAATGTATGTAGTTTGTCGCCACTGCGTGTTTGTGCGCAATTTTAAAGCATGTCGTGTTTGGTATCCATGTACTCGGCCTAAGATCATATTTTTTATTTCATCAAAAATTTGAGCAATATAGTGTGTTTTAGTGCATTAAAATAAAAAAAAGTGTATTTTTTCCACAAAAAATGCGTTTGAAAAATCGCTGCGCAAATACTGTGTGGAAAAAAAAAATGCATCACCCACCATTTTAATCTGTAGGGCCTTTGCTTTAACATTATATATAGTGTTTGGGGGTTCAACGTAATTTTCTTGCAAAAAAAAAATATGTTTTCATGTAAACAAAAAGTGTCAGAAAGGGCTTTGTCTACAAGTGGTTAGAAGAGTGGGTGACGTGTGACATAGGCTTCTAAATGTTGTGCATAAAATGCCAGGACAGTTCAAACCCCCCCCAAATGACCCCATTTTGGAAAGTAGACACCCCAAGCTATTTGATGAGAGCAATGTTGAGCCCATTAAATATTTTTTTTTTTTGTCCCAAGAGATTGAATAATGAAAAAAAAAAAATATATATATATTTTTTTTTACAAAAAGTTGTCACTAAATGATATATTGCTCAAACATGTCATGGGCATATGTGGAAATACACCCCAAAATACATTCTGTTGCTTCTCCTGAGTACGGGAATACCACATGTGTGGGACTTTTTGGGAGCCTAGCTGCGTACGGAACCCCAAAAACCAATCACCGCCTTCAGGCTTTCTAAGGGTGTAATTTTTTTATTTCACTTCTCACTGCCAATCACAGTTTCGGAGGCCATGGAATGCCCAGATGGCATAAAACCCCCCAAAATGACCCCATTTTGGAAAGTAGACACCCCAAGCTATTTGCTGAGAGGTATGGTGAGTATTTTGCAGATCTCGCTTTTTGTCACAAAGTTTTGAAAATTGAAAAAAAGAAAAAAAAAATTTTTTTTTTTCTTTACTTTCTTCATTTTCAAAAACAAATGAGAGCTGTAAAATACTCACCATGCCTCTCAACAAATAGCTTGGGGTGTCTACTTTCCAAAATGGGGTCATTTGGGGGGGTTTTGTGCTATTTTGGCATTTTATGGCCTTCGAAACGGTGATAGGTAGTGAGGAGTGAAATCAAAAATTTGCACCCTTAGAAATCCTGAAGGCGGTGCTTGGGTTTCGGGGCCCTGTACGCGGCTAGGCTCCCAAAAAGTCCCACACATGTGGTATCCCCATACTCAGGAGAAGCAGCAAAATGTATTTTGGGGTGCAATTCCACATATAACTATGGCATGTGTGAGCAATATATCATTTAGTGACAACTTTTTGAAAAAAAAAAAAAAAATCTTTTTTATTTTTGTCTTTATTCAATCACTTGGGTAAAAAAAAAAATATTCAATGGGCTCAACATGCCTCTCAGCAAATAGCTTGGGGTGTCTACTTTCCAAAATGGGGTCATTTGGGGGGGTTTTGTACTTCTCTGCCATTTTAGCACCTCAAGAAATGAAATAGGCAGTCATAAATTAAAAGCGGTGTAAATTCCAGAAAATGTACTCTAGTTTGTAGACGCTATAACTTTTGCGCAAACCAATAAATATACGCTTATTGGCATTTTTTTTACTAAAGACATGTGGCTGAATACATTTTGGTCCAAATGTTTGACTAAAATTGAGTTTATTAGATTTTTTTTATAACAAAAAGTAGAAAATCTCTTTTTTTTTCAAAATTTTCGCTCTTTTTCCGTTTATATCGCAAAAAATAAAAATCACAGAGGCAATCAAATACCATCAAAAGAAAGCTCTATTTGTGGGAAGAAAAGGACGCAAATTTCGTTTGGTTACAAAATTGCATGACCGCGCAATTACCAGTTAAAGTAGTGCAGTGCGAAATTGAAAAAAGACCTCTGGTCCTTTGGCTGCCAAATGGTCCGGGGCTGAAGTGGTTAAATAGCACTGATTGCTGTATAAATGACAATGGTCCCAAAAATGTGTCAAAAATGTCCGATGTGTCCGCCATAATGTCGCAGTCACAATAAAAATCGCTGATCGCCGCCATTACTAGTAAAAAAAAAAAAATATTAATAAAAATGCTATAAAACTATCCCCTATTTTGTAAACGCTATAACTTTTGCGCAAACCAATCAATAATCGCTAATTGCGATTTTTTTTTACCAAAAATATGTAGACGAATACGTATCGGCCTAAACTGAGGAAAAAAAATGTTTTTTTATATATTTTGGGGGGATATTTATTATAGCAAAAAGTAAAAAATATTGCATTTTTTTCAAAATTGTCGCTGTATTTTTGTTTATAGCGCAAAAAATAAAAACCGCAGGGGCGATCAAATACCACCAAAAGAAAGCTCTATTTGTGGGAAAAAAAGGACGGCAATTTTGTTTGGGAGCCACGTCGCACGACTGCGCAATTGTCAGTTAAAGCGACGCAGTGCCGAATCGCAAAAAGGGGCCTGGTCCTTTGGCTGCCAATTGGTCCGGGGCTGAAGTGGTTAATACAAAAAATATTATTCATTATTATTTATTAATTCCATGCTGTGTGAATCTTTCAGGCAATGACTAAATCAGCTCTTATGTTAGTACTTGTATTTTCGCACACTTGACTTTTAAATTTTTCTTTATTTTTTTTAATATTTTCTATGCCTATTATTTCATTTTGTTTCTGTCATTTTATTTTTGTTTTGTTTTAAAAAAAATGTATTAAAAAAAAAAAAGAATATTCACACTACGTTCACTAGAATAAAAACAAATGGATCCAAATCAATTCAGATAATCTGTTTTGTTGTTGCGTTATTTCAACATTAAAGGGGTTGTAAAGGTTTGTGTTTTTTCACCTTAATGCATCCTATTCATTAAGGTGAAAAAACACCTGTCAGTGAACCCTCGAACTTGTCTCACGGGGACGCACTCTCTCTCTGCCCGGGGTTCTCAGCTTTTGATTGGATAGATTGATAGCAGCGCAGCCATTGGCTCCCGCTGCTGTCAATCAAATTCAATGATGTGGGCACCGGGGGGTGGGGCCGAGGCCTGCATACCAATTAGCGTTTACGCACTTGTCGCCCAGGGACCTAGTTAAACTGGTCTGTCACTATGAACCGTTGCTGAATGGTCTTCAGTTTGTTCCTGTGGCCTGATCAGCTGTATCTGCTGGTAGTGCATGACCCGGCTTGTCTTTGGACTTTGCTTTTGCTTCAACTCTGTTTACCTGATTACTCTGTCCCCGGCCTGTTTATTGGACTTGACTTTGCTTGCTGATTCTGTACTGCTTTGCCCAGCTGTTACTGACCTTGGCCTGCCTTCTGGACTTGCTTTGCACGCTGATTCGGTCCCTCACTGCCCGGTTGTTGCTCACTGCTGCCCATCTCCTGGTCCTGCTCCCATCTCCTGCTCTGGTGCCAAGCTGCTCTTGCATCCTGTTCTGAGGACTGAAACTACCAGCTCTATCCACCTACGGAGTGGACGTCACCAGCTAGCTACTCCTTGCCTTTACACTCTTTGTCTCCACCTTCAGGAATGTTGGGCAGGAGGTGCAAGAGAGGCCTCCACAATGTTCCAGTCTTCACCAGGTACATGATAGATTTGGAGAGTCATATGCATCCGAATCTCCCTATAACTCAAACTTCATCTGAATTTACATTTGTAGCAAAATGAAAAGCACGTGTGTCACGAGGGCCACGTACCTGATGTGAGAGCGAAGTAGTGGGGAGGCCTCCCTTGCACCTTGGGTCCTTGAAGCCTCTGGAGATAGAGACAGAGACTTGGTGGACACCAAGTGACACGGGTGCCAGGGGTGCGGAGCACCGTGCAAGCCTTAGTCCGAGATCCGAGCCGAGGTCAAGTCCAGTTTGGCAACGAAGTAAAAAAGGGTTACTAAGAAAAAGAGTGGTCGATATCCAAGTCGGGGTCGGTTCCAGTCTGGCAGCTGAGTACAAAAAGGACAAAGAAGTAGAATGGTCAAGGTACAAATCCGAGGTCAATGGCAAGCAGCAATCAAGAGTAGTCAAATAGGTTTCCAGGTTACAACAAGTTCAGACAGATCACACACTAGCACAGGAACAAGGGGGGACTGAAGATAATCCAGCAATTTGGCAGTGTCTGGGCTGAGCCTATATAGGGAAGTATGAGGTCACTTCCTGTGCACCTCCTGGGCATTTTCCCTCCTTTTTCCATCAGGTTGAGGTCACTTCCTGTATGCTTCCTGGGCATTTTCCCGCCTTTTTCCATCAGGTTGAGGTCACTTCCTGTTCACCTCCTGGCCATTTTTCTGCCTTTTTCCATCAGGTCTTCTGCGCAGGTGCTGGTTGGTGCACTGAGGCGTCTTTGGCGCCTGCTCAGTTGGCACAGATTTCCTCTTGTGGAAACGCGCCATTGGTGCATGCGTAGTAAACCCTGGACTCTTACAACAATTCTATATACCAGTCATGGTATCATATAGCCAAAGGTGGTGATTTTACAAGTGACGCATTTGTAAATCCCAGAGTATTCACTTTTAACCAGAGGGATGTTTTTGAGTAATACTACCTTACAGCTTGTGTGCAGACTGTAATTCGATTTGGACAATTGAGCCTTTAATGGAAGGACAGTAATATCAAAGATTTATATAAATACTTACAGCAACTCTTTAAATCTGCTATTGTGATATATGCCTAAGGACAAAGAGAAAGGGACAACTCATAGGTGTTTATCTGGGGAACATCAGAGTCTGTATTCACATATTTGAACCATAACACATATTTCCAAACAACAGAAACAAAACCACCTCACATTTTATGAGAACATATGTCTGAAGCCACCTAGAAGAACAGGACTGGTATTAGAAATATACTCTAATCTAGTTAACCACTTTAAGACCAGCCTCGTTTTGGATTTTAGGTGTTTACATGTTTAAAAAAATTTTTTTGCTAGAAAAAAACTTAGAACCCCCAAACATTATATATTGGTTTTTTTCTAACACCCTAGAGAATAAAATGGCGGTCGTTGCAATACTTTTTTTCACACCGTATTTGCGCAGCGGTCTTGCAAGCGCACTTTTTTTGGAAAAAATTCACTTTTTTGAATAAAAAAATAAGACAACAGTAAAGTTAGTCCAATTTTTTTATATATTGTGAAAGATAATGTTACGCCGAGTAAATTGATACCTAACATGTCAAGCTTCAAAATTGCGCCCGCTCGTGGAATGGCATCAAACTTTTACCCTCAAAAATCTCCATAGGCGACGTTTAAAAAATTCTACAGGTTGCATATTTTGCGTTACAGAGGAGGTCTACGACTATAATTATTGCTCTCGCTCTACCGATCGCGGTGATACCTCACATGTGTGGTTTGACCACCGTTTTCATATGCGGGCGCTACTCACGTATGCGTTCGCTTCTGCGCACGAGCTCGTCGGGACGGGGCGCTTTAAAAAAATGTTTTTTTGTTTTTCTTATTTATTTTTCTTGATTTTATTTATTTTTACACTGTTTTTAAAAAAAAAATGGAATTGGCTCACTTTTATTCCTATTACAAGGAATGTAAACATTCCTTGTAATAGAAAAAAGCATGACAGGTCCTCTTAAATATGAGATCTGGGGTCAAAAAGTCCTCAGATCTCATATTTGGACTTCAATGAAAAAAAAAAAAAAATGTCATTTAAAAAAATGACATTTGAAAATTCCTCTTTAAGAGGTATGGGCGGAAGTGACGTTTTTGACGTCGTTTCCGCCCTCCTATGGTATAGAGATGAGTGGCGGCCATCTTAGCGTCACTCATCTCTATGCACATCAGGGGAACGGACCCGATCGCCTCCGCCGCTGCCGACGGTTCCGGTAAGCGGCGGAAGGCGCGGGAGAGCGGCGGGAGGGGGGGGCACCTCTCCCGCCGCCGATAACGGTGATCTCGCGGCGAATCCGCCACGATGACCACCATTATCGGACAGCCGACCGGCGCCTGAAGAGATGGATATCTCGGTTGTGGCAGCAGCTGCTGCCGTTACCGAGATATCCCTCTTCAAAAAAGGGACGTACATCGTCGTGCGCCGGTCGGAAAGTGGTTAACAATGATTTGCCCGATAAACTCCCCAATATGCACAAATGGGAGCAGGAGTGTGATATCACGTTTTCAACAGAAAACTGGGACAACTGTATCAATAACTTACACAAATGCACAAGATCACTTACAGTCAGAGAGACTACAATAAAGTTATTCACAAGATGGTATTATACCCCTGTTAAAATTCATGCCATTTTCCCCACAACACCTCGGACATGTTTCAGAGGTTGCATCTCCACAAGATCATTCTCACACATTTTCTGGGATTGTGGGAAGTAGACATGAGCGATCCAGTTCGTAACAAATTGATTTTCGTACAAATTTGTTAGTATTTGTACATTTGGATTAATTCGAACATCCGAATAGCTGAAAGATCCACGAACAGACAAACTTACGAAGATACGAAACTCTGAAACAGTAAAAGAAAGAAAATGACATCTATAACAAATGATTTACATTTCGTATTTTCAATCCTTTGTTCGTAATTTCGTATGTTCGTATTTTCATTCGTGTGTTCGTGATTCCGTTTCTTCGTCTGTTCGTAATTTTGTTTGTTCGTGTTCTCGAATAGTTTTTTGAATGGACAGTGTAAGTGTATCTTAATATGTATGTTCGTAATTTCATGTTCTCGAATCGTTCTTTCGAATGGGCAGTGTATTAGTGAGTGATGTATCTTACTTAAAGCGGAGTTCCACCCTAAAGTGGAACTTCCGCTTATCGGATTCCTCCCCCCCTCCGGTGCCACAATTGCACCTTTCAGGGGGGAGGGAGGTGCAGATACCTGTATAATACAGGTATCTGCACCCACTTCCGGGACTAGCTGCCCCGCCCCTATCCCAGGATGCCCGCCCATATCCGAGGGTTCCCGTTGTGTCTTGGGAAACACACAGTTCCAGGACACAACGGGGACCAATAACGACGTGCAGCGCGACTCGCGCATGCGCAGTAGGGAACCGGGCAGTGAAGCCGTTGCGTCTTCACTTCCTGATTCCCTGACAGAGGATGGCGGCGGGGCAGCCAAGAGACGAGCGGTCGCTCGTCACATTCTGCCGGCATTGCTGGAACCTGGAACAGGTAAGTGTCCATTTATTAAAAGTCAGAAGCTGCAGTATTTGTAGCTACTGACTTTTAATATTTTTGGTGCGGGTGGAACACCTCTTTAAAATCTTTAGCCAATCAGCTTATCACTTTTGTGTCTGAGTCACACTGCATTCCTGAATCTTTTTAGATTCAGTTGAGGAGGAGACGGAGTCTGCTCTGGTGACTGAGGTAGCGGACTGGAGTAAGCACAGGATTTATTAGAAAAGCAAGCATAGGATTATTATTCTTTATTTCCTACGAAAGTCCGAATCAACGAAAAAGGCAATCTCACAAAAGTATCAAATTACTAAATTACGAGTAGTGTACCGAATAAACTAAAATTATTATCTAACAAAATTACGAATCATTTTGTATCAAAGAAAATATAACTGTTACGAAAATACGAATATAAAAACTCACTTCTTACGAAATTACGCGTAGTGGCCATAACCCTCGATGGGGCGACCTTGACTTTTGGGCTTACCGGTTACCTCCGCTTGGCTTGCTTCTCCAGGTCTAGGGGTTCCCAGGGTTAGTACCCAACGACTTTGCACGCTGACACCATAAAAGTCCTTTTGAAAGGTTTTTATTTGCAGGGGTAACATCCAACAAACACAGTCTCATGTGGGAACAGAGGGCAAGGGTTAAGGAAACTCAGGCACCTTGAACTGCTAAATATACGAAAGTCTCTATTCGCCAACCCAGAGAGTAGCCACTCGCAGCTGGGCGCTTCCAAGCTGAACAAATCTCTAGCCAGAGATTATGGCAGTCAGCACTTGAATCATGAAATTTGCAAAGTCTCTGACCTTGAATCAAAGTGGCACTCAGGAAACAAAACAGGAACCTTCCCTCAGTACCTGGAACGTTGTCCGTCTCCTTGACAGTATTGGAAAAGCGTGGATTCTCTAGTGTCCTTGACAACCCAGCAACCAGGCACTTCTCAGGATGCCAGCTTGTTGGCCCTCCTCCGAAGAGTCCTCCCTCGGTTGCTTACACGAACTGTGGTGCCCCTCCAAGTTGAGAGCGCATCCGGACACCTTGAATCCTCCCTCAGTCACTGCGCCTTGGACCAGCCAGTTCCGAGACTCGTGAACAGATGGATCCTTGCCCCAGACCAAGCGGGTCTGTGGGGCTTGTCAAACCAAACATGTTGCGGGGCGGCACACACTCCCCTGACCGGAACCCCTCGTGGGGCTACCCCGGCTCAGATCCAGGAACAGGCAGCTCTGGCCTAACGAACACCGAACACGTGACTTCAGCCTCTTAAGTACCCTTCCCCAGACTCCTCAGCGGGGCCAAACGCACCCACTGATTGGCTCCGGGGAATGCCGGTACCAAAACGTCCAACCAGGCCTGGTTCTGAGCCTGTCATGTGTACTTCACCGCAGCCATGATCAGGCAGAACCCCAACACAGCCCAGTCAAACTGATGCCAAAGCTTCCCTATCCAATTAACTCTCAGAACCCCCTTTACTGTTCTGAGAGACAAAACAAACTAACTTTACACATAGCGGACACCTTGAAAAGGTGTCACCGCTACACACGGATCGTTACGAATCAACAGAAACGTAAAGAAAAGAAACAACATTTTTTTTTTTTGTGCACATGTCTAGAGAGAAGGTTACACATATATGGAAGCAATTAGAAAAATTTGCATCCATATTCTCAGATAATGATATACGGCTCACTCTCCACAACTGTGTTTTATCCTCCCCTATCATTGGGCTATCCATCCATCATATAAGACTGATCCACACAATACGTGCAGCAATACACTGGCATACCATTGGAAATCCCCATTGGTACCTCTAACCCATTTGAAAATTAGAATTAACAATATTAATCTCATGGAAAAAATATTTCACACCTTACATACAATACAAATCATTTATATGATAAAAAATGTGACCTATGGTTTAACCACTTGACCACTGGGCAGTTAAACCCCCTTCCTAACCAGACCAATTTTCAGCTTTCGGTGCTCTCACACTTTGAATGACAATTACTCCGTCATGCAACACTGTACCCAAATGAATTTTGTGTCCTTTTTTTCACACAAATACAGCTTTCTTTTGGTGGTATTTAATCACCGCTGGGTTTTTTATTTTTTGCGCTATAAATCAAAAAATACTGAAAATTCGGTAAAAAAAAGAGTATTGGCAGAGTATTGGCAAGTATTGGCAGAGTATTACAGTGTTGCACAGTATTGGCAGAGCATTGCACAGTGGTGGCAGAGTATTGCACAGTGGTGGCAGAGCATTGCACAGTGGTGGCAGAGCATTGCACAGTGGTTGCAGAGCATTGCACAGTGGTGGCAGAGCATTGCACAGTGGTGGCAGAGCATTGCACAGTGGTGGCAGAGCATTGCACAGTGGTGGCAGAGTATTGTACAGTGGTGGCAGAGCATTGCACAGTGGTGGCAGAGCATTGCACAGTGGTGGCAGAGCATTGCACAGTGGTGGCAGTGTATTGACCAGCGCTGTGGGCACTACACATCCAGCCCACAGCGCTGGTCCCGTCTCTCCCCCTCTCCGCTTCTCTCCTCTCTGTACCGATCGGTACAGAGAGGGGAGGGAGGAACCGGCGTCATGACGTGACGCCGGTTTGTGTACATGTGATCGCTCCGTCATTTGACGGAGCGATCACATGGTAAACGGCCGCTATCAGCGGCTGTTTACCGTGATCCGTGATGCGCCGGGTCCTCGGGACCTGGCGGTCATGGACGTTCCCGAGTGCGCGCCCCAGGGGGCGCGCGGGAGCAAGTTTCTGGGAGGACGTCAGTAGGACGTCCACTCAAAACTTGCCGACCGCGCTGTAGATGTCTTTCGACTATAGCGCGGTCGGCATGTGGTTAATCATTCTAAACACTTCTTCAACCATGAATAATAATACTTTGTATCAAAGATCATTGGGAAATATACATTTTATATGGCATTCAAGGATATTACTGTTAACATGTTAGTCAACTATAACAAAGTACATCTATCAACTACTGTATACTTTATGATAATCTTGCTTGTAAACCTCACCTAATGTATTTCTCTTGGCATATGATAACACTTTTTTTGTACCAATTTTTTTGGACCCGGTAAAAACAGTTTGTAAACAAAGAGCAAATTTCCAATTTCGATGGACGAATCAAATCTCTGCCTGTACATGGTTTGACCGTTGTATATTTTTCAATGAAAGTGTGAAGGACGAGAGACAAGTCTATAAATGATCTAGTGAAAAATGTATTAATCTTGATAACAAGTCCGTAAGTACAACGAATGTGTTTCGGGGGCTCAAAATCCCACTTTGAACTGCACAAACCTTTTTACGTTGCATCTCTATTTTTAACTAAATGTGTTGTTTTACAAGATAAGGGTTCACATATACTTTAAAGTGACAGTAAAGTCTTGTTTTCTTTTCTCTAAAAATAACAAACATTTTATACTTACCTCCTCTGTGCAGTTGGTTTTGCACAGAGCAGCCCTGATCCTCCTCTTCTCGGGTCCCTCTTTGCTGCTCCTGGGCCTTCCCTCCTATCGAGTGCCCCCTCAGCCAGCAGTTTTCTATGGGGGCACCCGAGCCGAGTCAGAGCTCCGTGTTACCATTCAGACACGGACCCCCGACCCCTTTCTCCCCTGATTGGCTGACTGAGTTTGATTGACAGCTGCGGGAGCCAATGGCGCAGCTGCTGTGTCGCAGCCAATCAGGAGAAGTGTCCTTAGACATTCGTGGACATCGCTGGACAGAGATGGGGCTCAGGTAAGTGATTAGGAGGTGCTGGGGAGGCTGCTACACACAGAATGTTTTTTATCTTAATGCATAGAATGCATTAAGATAAAAAACCTTCTGCCTTTACAACTCCTTTAATTACCTCCAGTTTCGTTATCTACAAACTGGCAGTAATTATTTTTAAATTAGTCTCAGCCATAGCATAAGACACTTAAAATGACGCAAATAAGAACTACCTGAATCTGTCGTACACATCATATCGCTTACCCATACTGTTGTAAGACTTCCATGAATTGGGAGAATTACATTTTATAAAGAGACCCTACTGCCAGAAAAGTGTTGCAAATGCTTTATGTAACTGCTTGCCTACCGTATACTGTATATATACGGCGGCAAGACAGCTCTCCTGTTGCAGCCACAACACATGAGCCCATCATTATAAGGTAAGGCAGGGGCGTAAGTACAGGGGTCACAGGGGTCGCCATTGCGACCTGGCCACTTGTCTCCAGGGGGCCCGGGGCCTATACGCCTGGATGGGAGCGGCGGCATGTAGAGGATCCGATTCCTCCATGTAGCCGCTGAATGCCGCTTCTCCTCCACTCCCTCCTGCAGACATTCTGCGGCCGCAGGAGTAAAATGGAGGGCATCGGTTCCTCCACATGCCGCTCCCGTTACCTCCCTATCACTGTCCTTCTGCCCTGTGTGCTTTCCTGGCCCCCCACCCTCACTCCACTCGCAGAGCTGTTGGGTTTCCCCCTCCCACCTCCGGCTGCTGAGGGGGGTCTGTCAGGATAGAGAGCAGGGAAGGAGCTGGTAAAAGTGTCATTTACCAGCCCCTTCCTTGTCTTAATGAATAGAGTCCGTGATAGGTACCGATCACTAAGTCTGTTTTTTTTTTCATTCATTCATAACTGGAGCATAGTAAACAGTGTTTACTATGCCTCAGTTTATTAATGAACACAGGAAACTCTGTACAGAGCTATTCCTGTCCATTCATTCTGTACAGCAGAGAAAGGGACTGAAGAATCTGATGAATCAATCTCTTTCTTTATCTCGAAAGTGAGACATCAGGGGCCTGTTTAGAACCCTGATATTTCAATAACACTCCCCAATGGGGGTCCTAAAAAATATGTAAAATATGTAAAAAATATGTAAAATATGTAAAAAAATATGTAAATATACAATTGTAAAAAATAAGTAAAAATAAAATAAAATTGTAAAAAAAATAATAAAAAAAACAAAGCAGCAAAAAAAAAACAAAAAAAAACTACTGACACCAGCCACTAGGGTCACAAAGGTCGCACTTGCAACTGGGCTCTTGCGTTCTGCCACCATGGGGAGACCCCAAGATGGGCATAATAAAGGGTCCCACAATGGTAATAAAGGGTCCCAGGATTAGTGGGAGGGGCCCCGGTAGGCCAGGGGGGCCCTTCATGGGTTTCTTGCCCCGGGGCCCTGAAGGTTCTAGTTATGCCTTTGAGGTAAGGCATACAACACAGGGAATATAACTACATGAATACTTAGTTAATAACAAAAATATGTATTGAAAGTGTACAATGCCTTTAAAATTACAGTAAAACCTTGGATTGTGAGCATAATTTGTTCCAGAAACATGCTTGTAATCCAAAGCACTTGTATATCAAAGTGCATTTTCCCATAAGAAATAATGGAATCTCAAATGATTTGTTTCACAACCATTTATTCACAAGTCCTTCAGTTTATAGTCCATATAAAAAGATTATAGCAATGTGATTGGTTGTGTAACCATAAAATGTCCATCCACAAGTGGAAGCCTCCACAAGGGGATGCAAAATCCAGCAGGAGCTCCAGAGTATAAAAGAGAAGAGAGGCGCCTCTAAGTGTAGCAATATGGTTACGTTTAATGAAGGTACAACATTTAGCAACTCACATGGTTGATGATTAAAAGAGGCACATCTAAGTATGCAGGCATCCAGGGAAAAGCTGTCCACATAGACCAGGGGTCTCCAAACTTTCTAAACAAAGGGCCACTTTGCAGTCCTTCAGACTTTAGTGGGGCTAGACTGTGGTCAGTGGGAGTAGAAAATTCCCTAGAATTAGTGGGAGCAAACAATGCCCCATCATTGGTGTCAGTGGGAGGAATAGTGCCCCTTCGTTGGTGTCATTGAGAGAAATAGTGCCCTATCATTGGTGTCATTGGGAGAAATAGCTCCCCATCATTGGTGTTATTAGGAAGAATATCATTGGTGTCACTGAGAGAAATAGAGCCCCATCATTTCGAAGTAATAGTACCCCATTGTTGGTGTCATTGAGAGGAATTGTGTCCCTTTGTTGCAGTCATGGAGAGGAATAGAGCACCATTATTTGAAGGAATTATGCCACATCCTTGATGTCATTGGGAGGAATAGTACCCCATCATTTGGGAGGAATAGTGCCCCTTGTTGGTGTCATTGGGAGAAATAGTACCCCATCATTACCCCATCATTTGTTAGGAATAGTGCCCCTTGTTGGTGTCATTGGGAAGAATAGTGTCCTGTCATTGGTGTCATTGGGAGGAATAGTGCCCCATTGTGATGTAAGTGGAAGGAATTGTGCCCCATTGCTGGTGACATTGGGAATGATTGTGCCCAATGGGCAGTGGGAGGAATTATGTCCCATCGTCGGAGTCAGTGGATGGAATAGTGCCCCTAGGACCCGATAAAAGAAAGAAAAGGGCCGCATCTGGCCCTCGGCCCACAGCTTGGATGTGACAGACCTAGCCGGGACAGAGGCTGTTGGAGGGGACTGAATGCGAACCTATTGCCTTGCGATTATGGGCCCTGGCATTTGGGGGAACGGTGCTCTTTGAGCTACATGCCTGGGGACCCCAGAGCTGGTGTTACTTGGATTCAGGTCCATGCTGGGCCCGCAAGACACAGACTCTGTATATGTATTTGGCATATTAGGCTTAGCAAGAGACTGAATGATACTGTTGGGACACAAGCTGTCACATGCTAATGTCATGATCTCCAGCCAGACTGTCTGTTGTGTAAATGAGTATAGTCTGGCTTGTAGGAGTGTTTCACCTATTGTTGTATGTACTAATTAACCCTGCAATTGAATGAAGGAGTCCAGTGTTGCTTAAGATAATTAGCTCATGCTAATTAGGTTAGGTTTTAGTCATCTGGCTGTATATATGTGTGTGACATCTCAAATAAAGTTGATTCCTGATGTACTCCAAGACTAGTGCTGTCTAGTTCTTGGGGGTTCCTATAACCAGATCCATTGGACTCATGTTCCAGGACTTAGGAAGCGGTATACTGACGGAAGGATACGTCACAGACACCACTGACATAGACCATCCCAACCGCATGGCTAGCTCTCACCGATGTCAGCCTGCAATCGTGACCGGGAAGACTACCCTGCAGTGGGGCGATCTGAAAGCGAGGCTTGAACCACTCGTGGAGCGCAGCGTGGAAGGGATGACTTTGATGGTGGTGCGGAGGATGGTCTATGTGGACATCTTTAACCCCGGATGCCTCCATACTTAGATGTGCCTCTTTTAATCGTCAACCATGTGAGTTGCTAAATGTTGTACCTTCATTAAATGTAACCATATTGCTACGGTTTTCCACCGTACACACGGTCGGAAAATCGGACCACAAAATCCGTCAGATTTTTTCCGATGGACTTTGTCCGAAACTGGTGTTGCACACACACGGCCGGACAAAGCTATCGGAAAATCCAATCGTTCTGAACGTGATGACGTTCATCCGTTACAAGGGGACAACGTTCACGTTAGTAGCCAATAGCTTTGGTCTCATAATTTGATCTGAGCATGCGTGGCACTTTGTCCGTCGGAATTCTCGACACAAGATCGGAAAAAGTCTGATAGGATTTTGTTGTCGGAAAATTTGAGATCCTGCTCTCAAATTTTTTCTGTCGGAAATTCCGACGGAAAAAGTCTGATGGAGCCCACACACGGGCGGATTTTCCGACAACATGGTCCGATCGGACATTTTCCGTCGGAATTTCCGACCGTGTGTACGGGGGCTTAGAGGCGCCTTTTATACTCAGTTGTGACATGACGCTACTTGTATATCAAGACATCGCTTGTTTATCAAGTAAAAATTTATAAAAAAAATGATCTTGTCTTGCAAAACGCTCTCAAACCAAGTTACTCTCAATCCAAGGTTTTACTGTAATTGTATAAAACAAATACAAACTTTTTTTCCTTCTACTCATATAAAATGTTCATAAAATCACAAATTGCGTGACAATGACATGTTTTTGTTTGTCACTTTTACATAAAACGCATAACCTCCAATTATCTCATAACCTCCTATTTGTCTGACTCAATTATATTTCATTGTTGATATCACATAAGCAATTATCCTACGGGTTTCCAGCCGATACTTGCGGATGGATTTGACCACTCCGTGCGTCTCCCAGATATTACTAGACATGTGCAATTCGTTTAGTTAAGATTCGTTTTCCGTTCAAATTCATTATATTCGTTCATTTGTTATCGTACGAATGAACGAATGATTTAGTAAAAATTTTAACGAATTATCGAATCGAACGAATATGAAAAACAACGAAAATATGAAATAATTAAATTAGAAACAACGAAACTATGAAAGAATGAAAATCCGAAAAATGAAAACAGGAACAACGAAAATGAAAATGAACGAAAAAATTTGTACATTCGTAACTTTTTTTTTTTGTTGATTCGTAATTTTCTGTGTCTCTTACAATGGCGCTGCTTAACGTGCTTCGAATGGATTGAACGAAAAAAATCGTACATTCGTAACTTTTTTTTGTATTTTTTGTTGATCCGTAATTTTCCGTGTCTCTTACAATGGCGCTGCTTAACGTGCTTCGAATGGATTGAACGAAAAAATTCGTACATTCGTAACTTTTTTTTTTTTTTTTGTCGATTCGTAATTTTCTGTGTCTCTTACAATGGCGCTGCTTAACGTGCTTCGAATGGATTGAACGAAAAAATTCGTACATTCGTAACTTTTTTTTTAATTTTTTGTCGATTCGTAATTTTCCGTGTCTCTTACAATGTAATAATAGCATACACATTACATAACATTATGAAGTATGCTCCGATTACGAATCGACGAAAACAATGTTACGAAAGTACGAATAAATCAATCTTACGAAAGTACGAATGTAACTAAATCTACGAAAATACGAATGCGTCCGAATACAAAATATAACGAAAATACGAAAATACGAATTTCGAATAAACGAAAATTAGACTAACAGACAGTGTTGGTCATCTTACTTTAAAAAAGTAATTAGTTAAGTTACAAATTACTTCTCCTAAAAAGTAATTGCGTTAGTAACTCAGTTACTACATTGGAAAAGTAAATAGTTAAGCAACAAAGTAACTGTGACTTTTTTTTTTTTATATTCTATACGTGTAACTAAGGGGCGGGTCTAGTATTACTGTAACCAAGGGGTGCATTTATTATTATTGTTATATATTGTGTAACCAAGGGGCTGCTCTATTATTACTCTAACCAAGGGGCAGATCTGTTATAGCGTGTAAGCAAGGGGCGGGTCTATTATTATTATATCGTGTAAGGGGCGGATGGCTACAGAAGAGGGCGAATGTTAAATTAATGGGCAGAGCTCGATATATAACAATAATAATAAATGCGCCCCTTGGTTACAGTAATACTAGACCCGCCCCTTAGTTACACGATAGACGCCCCTTGCAGAGTAGCACGAGCATCAGGAGCGAGCGGCATCGCCTCGTACAATTACATGTTAACTGCGCCTGCGCGGTGTAGAGTTCACTCATTTTTTCGGAAGCTCCGTAGCCCTTCGTACTGCGCAAGCTCTGCGCCTGCGCAGTACAGGGGGGAACTGTTTCGGCAGGACACCGGAATTACACTACTGCCATCTAGTGGCGGTAAATGTAATTGGGGTAACTAAGCCAAAGTAATGGGAACTGAGTTACCATGAGGGGAAAAGTAATCAGTTAGATTACTCGTTACCCTCTAAAGTAACTGCGTTACGTAACTCAGTTTATTTTAACTCAGTTACTTACATCACTGCTAACGGAAAAACGAATCAACGAAAAAATAACTCTACGAAAATATGAACGAGTCCGAATACGAACACCGACGACTTCCGAAATTACGAATCGTTCCGAATCAAGGGAAACGAACAGAAACGAAACGAAACTAAACAAATTTTTCTATTGTGCACATGTCTAGATATTACAAATTCGATTTTTCCAGAATAAAACTAGGAGATCTACAAAATCTTACCGTATACTGACTCCGCTTCCTACACGTTGATGTGAGCGCCCCAGTGGCCCTTAGCAATCCTTGCCTAAATGAGGCTTCATGAATTTTGGATTGCTCATGAATGACTCTGTGTAGGGGGATAGTAGAGTTTAATGAGTATGTAAACATGGAAATGACACATGAAAGCCCCCCCCCCCCCCCCCCAAGTCAATGTTTTCCGATGCATTTATGGTACGCTGGAACCGCTTGACATTTTACAGTGACACAGGTGCCTCCAATTACTCCATGCGTGGTGAAATGTACGCACATCAACCTGTGCAAAGCTGAAAGCTCATTAATCAATATACTTTTCATTAAACTGCAAAGCCCTGACCCTTATGGAGCGCTGCAAATGTTTCATATCACTGGGCTAATTGGAGCCACTGACAAGCGTGTGACACAAGGAGGTGCCAATACATCTAATGGTGGCATTTCGTACGCAATTTGCAGTTTATTGCTGAAGAGATAAGAAAACGAATGCATTAGTCCACTGTTATGTAAAGGGTCAGTCCAGCTGGATGCCCAACTTAGCTCGACTGTTTCAAAGAATTCAGTGCAGGCATCTCAGCAATAGAGAACCTGAGAGATGTCAATGGGGTTTAAAGCCCAATTGATCTTTCAGCTCGAATCAATGAAATACATTCCAGGTACACCAAAGCAAAATGTGTTCAAATTCTTGCAGTTTATTTTCTTCTCAAAGCAGCCACAGCCTCAGGGGAAAAGCCTGACCCCTGCCAGCATGCTGCAGAGAAAGACCCCTGCGCTCTGTGCGGAAGCAGTGGTCTCTCTGCAGAGATCTGCCCCCACAACCAAGTGAGAGCTAAACTTCTACAATCAGCAAAGCTTATGCCCTCTGCTGACTGGCGAGCTCTAGCTTTCACTCAGACATTGGGGAGATTTTCCCCAAGCAAGGTGGTTGCTGGTGTCACTGGGACAGGAAGACACAGATAGCAATAAATAGATACTGTTGCTAGAAATTCTGACCCTTCCTATTTCTACAAAAAATAATTACTCTGCTTTTGTCGGTGTCCCTGTTGAATAAGTATTTCCCAGGACCAGAATTCTCAGGACCTCCAGTATTCCTAGCATCCCTGCCGGGTCTTCTAAGATCTAGAGGTTTCTCAGGACCTCCTGTATTTACAGGATCCCTGCTGGGTCTTCCAGTATTACCAGATATCCTAGAACCTCCAGTACTCACAAGATCTCTGCTGGGTCTTCCATTATTGCCAGGATTCCTGGATCCCCCAGTACTCACAGAATCCCTTCCGGATCTTCCAGTAGTGCCAGGATTCCTGGGACCTCTGGTACTCACAGGATCCCTGTCGGGTCTTCCAGTATTGTCAAGATTTATGGGACCTGCAGTATTCACAGGATCCCTGCCGGGTCTTCTAGGATTTCCAGGATTTTTAGGACCTCCAGTACTCACAACATCCCTGCTGGATCTTCCAGTAGTGTCAGGATTCCTAGGACCTCCAGTACTCACAAGATCCCTGCCGAGTCTTCCAGTATTGTCAGGATTTCTAGCATCTCCAGTACTGACAAGATCCAGTATTACCAGGATTCCTGGGACCTCTGGTACTCACAACATCCCTGCTGGGTCTTCCAGTTATGCCTGGATTCCTGTGACCTCCAGTACTCAAAAGATCCCTGCCGGGTCCTGCAAGCAACGTCTTTGGGGCGGTGGAGGCGCGGTGTGTACACCGCCCCTGCCCATTGAAATCGGCAGGGGCACTTTTTCGGGTGCATTTAACCCTTTCTTTTTTAGCGGACGAAAAGCGGCGCTAAACGACGGTAAAGCGGCGCTAAAACTACCGCTTTACCGCTAAAGCCCAGCGCGGCTCAATGTGAAAGGGCTCTCAAAGACCAGTTATGGGTGGACTGATCTTTTAAAGAGGAACTTAACCCGGGAAAAAATAAACCCTGCAAGGCAAAGGCATAATGAGCTAGTATGCATAGCATACTAGCTCATTATGAATAACTTATCTGAGATCAAAGCCCCCGAAGCGGTCCTCGTTCTTCATCTCCGCCGCTGCCATGTATCCTGGAGTGACTTCCGGGTCTTGTGGCTCTGGCGCTGTGATGGGCCAGACCTGCGATGATGTCACTCGCGCGGGAGCCGTCAGTGAGTTGTAGGGAGCGGTCATGCGCCGTAGACAGCGGTGCCCTTTTTTTGCAAAATATCTACTTAACCGTGTAGGTTAAGGAGATGTTTATTGGACCTACAGGTAAGCCTTAATCTAGGCTTACCTGTAGGTCAAAGTGGTCTGTAAGGGTTTACAACCACTTTAAATATTAATTTTAATTGATTTGATATGTACAGTATATTTTTGTACCTGGAAACATATCTTGTGCATTTTCAAAAAGAATATTTGCTGTTAAAGAAGTCCTTAATGGAACGATCGTTCACAAGAAACGCTTTATGAGCACAGGATCGGCTATGACTCCGATGAGCCCTGTCTACAGGTAGTTGGAGTAACATCCATTATTACCAATATTTCACTTTCAAGGGTAAGATACACCCCAGACATCTCTTTGATGGGAGGAAACGACAATCCACGGACATCGGGTGAAGCCTTTGATATTATTATTTAGTCAACACAGGAGAAATGACAATGGTTGTTAACCCCTTCTGTGTTCCCAGCGTTATGGACAATTAGGAGCTGAAGAACATAATTACCAACGAGTGTCGCTCGGCTTCCCTTTCTAGTCCCGTCTCCATTAGCATCACTGGGTACTTTTTAGTGCCCTCTCACCATTCAAGCCACATTCCAGTTTTGGGGGGAGCGCAGCTCAGCGGCCCCAAATCTCTGGCACTAATTGCCTTTAATGGATTTTGTTCAAAACTCAAGCATCCTTTAGAAGCGACCATCTCCGTCTTACATCAACATCAGGAACGCAGCAACAGGAAATGCCATTTACCGCTGGTCGTTGTAAATGCCGTGCCTTTTGTTTAATAATGGCACAAATGCATTCGAATATGTACCAACAATGGGAAAGCTGGAGAAATTCTAATGCACCCATCGTAAGATAAAGGATACACAACAGAAGTCTTTAACCGCTTCAGCCCCAGAAGATTTTACCCCCTTCCTAACCAGAGTACGTTTTGCGATTCGCCACTGCGTCGCTTTAACTGACAATTGCGCGGTCGTGCGATGTTGCACCCAAACAAAATTGACGTCCTTTTTTCCCCACAAATAGAGCTTTCTTTTGGTGGTATTTGATCACGCTGCGTTTTTTATTTTTTGCGCTATAAACAAAAAAAGAGCGACAATTTTGAAAAAAAAACGCAATATTTATTACTTTTTGCTATAATAAATATCCCCCAAAAATATATAAAAAATATATATTTTTTCCCAGTTTAAAGAGGAGTGCCCCCTAAAAATTTTTTTTTAAAAGTCAGCAGCTACAAATACTGCAGCTGCTGACTTTTAATAATCGGACACTTACCTGTCCCAGGGTCCAGCGATGCGGGGGTACGAAGCCCCCCCCCCCCATCGTTCCCCGCTCCGCTCGCGGCGCCGGCATTCTTACTGTGGGCACCCGGCTGTGGATTCACAGCCGGGCACCCACTGCGCATGTGCCAGCGGCGTCGCGCGCCGTGATACGACCCTCAGTCATCTGGGGACACGTCCCAGATGACTGTGTGGCGCCAAGGGGAAGTGATGTAAGTGCCCGGGCACTGAAGGTGGCAGACTACGAGGGACCCCCTAGCAACAGGCATTTAGAGGTGAGTAAAAAAAAAATTTTTTCCAATTATTTTTATTTTTATTTTATTTTTTATGATTTTTAAGCAATTTTTTTTTTTTTGGGTGGAAACACCACTTTAAGATAATATATATTCTTCTACATATTTTTGGTAAAAAAAAAAAAATTGCAATAAGCGTTTATTGATTGGTTTGCACAAAAGCTATAGCGTCTACAAAATAGGGGATAGGGGCATTTTTATTATACATTTTTTTTTTTTTTTATTAGTAATGGCGGCGATCTTCAATTTTTATCGGAACTGCGACATTATCAGGGGGTGGAGACAGGAGCGCCGACGGGGGACCCCTGAAGAGGGGGATCAAAGCTACTCTGTGCAATACCGTTGCACAGAGCAGGTAAGTATAACATGTTTGTTATTTTAAGAAAAAAGGCTTTACAGTTACTTTAAGTACCCTCCCAGCAGCCAGCATCAGGTGGAGACTCATTACTGGGGATCTGCTGGCTGCTGAGAGACACCTGCTGGCGGACATTGGAGCGACAACTTTCCGCTCTGGGAAGCACAGTGCCACCTGCAGGTTACACAAGTCTTGACAGATGGCCTTGGAACCTTAGGACATCGATATTCAATGGTTTACTGCTGGAGGCTTAATTTGTTGAATTGAATCACTGGATTGAATTACCTCATCTTCATGTGTAAAAAATAACAGATCTTGTTTCAGCCTCGCAGTAATAAATAAAAATGCAGTTTAGTATGCAAGCTTCCAGAGAGCCTGACAGTTCTAAAATCAATAAGGGCTTTTCAGGATGAAGGGGTCCTTTAAGTGGATATTTTAGGGCTTGATCACACCAGTCCAATGTGAGGTTTAATTTGTCAATCGTTGGGCTCATAGTGTCCCTGTGGAGCAACGGGATGATATGTGGGCTGCTTCTGTGCACCGAGGAGCTACCACAAAACACCCCAGGATGTAAAGACATGGGGGTTATTTACTAAAACTGGAGAGTGCAAAATCTGGTGCAACTCTGCTTAGAAACCAATCAGCTTCCAGGTTTTATTGCCAAAACTTAATTGAACAAGCTGAAGTTAGAAGCTGATAGGCTACTATGCACAGCTGCACCAGATTCTGAGTGATCCAGTTTTAGTAAATCTACCCCAGTATTTGAATCTAAAATCTAAGCACTACACCAGAATGTTCGAATCTAGAGTAAGGATTTATTCCAAATACTGATTGGGTGCAAAAGCCAATCCGTTTGGGGGGGGGGGGGATCCCGAATTGCGTTGGCTCTTGCAGACAATTAATGTTTGGAAAAAAACCTTAGGCTGGTTTCACACCAGCGGTGCGGGCAGCGGCGGTAAAGCAGCGCTATATTTAGCGTTGCTTTACCGTCGTTTTACCTGCGGTATGCGGATGGCAGCACCCCATTTGATCTTCAGATTGGTTGTCGGGTGCAGCCGCCGCTATTCCTGGTAAGGAAACCCGGCAGTGAAGCCTTTCAGCTTCACAGCTGGTTCCCTACTGCGCATGCGCGAAGCTCGCTGCGCTTTCTGATTGGTCCGGCGGCTGAGGAAGGAGGAGGCAGGCCGAACTTCCGGGAAACCGTGCCGCGGCCCCGTTTCCCGGAAGTGGGGAACGGCACCTGTCAAAAACAGGTACCCGTTCCCCCCTCTCCCCTAAAAGGTGCCAAATATGGGGGAGGGGATGCTTTTGACCGATTGTCGACCGCCGCATGCAGATATACTGCGGCAGAAAGGCACGTGCAGACAGAATTACGTACCTGTACATTGCCCTTTAAGAGGCAGTATGTGGGCGCACGGCAAGCTCCGCGAGGGGATACCCGCGATCGTCTCACGGAGAGGAAGAACGGGGAGATGCTAATGTATGCTAATGTAAACAAGCATCTCCCCGTTCTGCCTAGTGACACTGATCTCTGCTCCCTGCGATCGGGAGCAGTGATCAGTGACATGCCACGCGTAGCCACGCCCCCCCCCCCACAGTTAGAATCACTCCCCAGGACACACTTAACCCCTACACTGCCACCTAGTGGTTAACTCCTTCACTGCCAGTGTCATTTACACAGGAATCAGTTCATTTGTATAGCACTGATTACTGTATAAATGACAATGGTCCAAAAAATGTGTCAAAATTGTTTGATGTGTCTGCCATAATGTCGCAGTCACGATAAAAATCGCTGATCTTCGCCATTACTAGTAAAAAAAATTATTAATAAAAATGCCATAAAACTATCCCCTATTTTGTAGACGCTAAAACTTTTGCACAAACCAATCAATAAACGCTTATTGCGATTTTTTTCACCAAAAATATGTAGAATACATATCGGCCTAAACTGAGGAAAAGTTTATAAAAGTATATTTTTGGGGGATATTTAATATAGCAAAAAGAAAAAAATATTGCGTTTTTTTCAAAATTGTCTCTCTTTTTTTTGTTTATAGCGCAAAAAATAAAAACCGCAGCGGTGATCACCAAAAGAAAGCTCTATTTGTGGGGAAAAAAGGACATCAATTTTGTTATGGAGCCACGTCGCACAACCGCGCAGTTAAAGCGACGCAGTGCCGAATCGTGAAAAGTGCTCTGCTCTTTGGCCAGCCAAATGGTCCGGGTCTTAAGTGGTTAAGGAGCGAGGCCGCCATGTCCTTGACAACTGATGACTCATTCAGCTGTCAGTGGGGTTCCCCTGTTGATAGCTAAAGTGTGAACAATTAGAGCTGTCAAAAAAAAAAGCAGCCCGCCAATGTTTATCAACAACATTGCTCAGCCACTAAAACAGAAAGATAAAAAGAAACATTGTTTAATTTTGTATCTTTCTGTTTCTTCATCTACAGATCAAGGGGATGAACTTCGATCTGCAGATTAAGTCAGTTTATAAAGCAACCGCCGCTGGGACTGCAGTCAAGCTTGTAAGCCTGAGTATTATGGAAAGCTTCCAGCTGATTGGATCCTGCTTAATTAGTGGATGTCGAGTGTCTGTCTACATAACGGCTGATCGTGTAGTAAGGATCGGACGGATGTTCATCTGGCAGTGATCGTTGTCACCCCATATATACTAAGAGGCTTTGATCGATCTACAATCTGGTGAGTGCAATTCCTATAGGGAGTACAAGCACTAGACACATTAATGATCGAATGTTTAAACAGCTGATGAAGCATTTATGAACCACTACATGCAAAAGACTGTTTTTTGAACTTCGATTTTATTTGGATTTCTAGATTATCGATTCTTTATTAATACATTTATTTTTGTTAGCGCTGCTGAAGTTCGATAGACAATTTTTTTTAGATTTTATTGGAATTATAGTTTTAATTGCTTCCTTTTTAGAGTTTGTTTTTGTATGTTTTTTGTTTTTATAATAAAAGTGGTGTTTCCCCCAAATTTTTTTTTAAAAAAATGCTTAAAATTCCCCCCAAATTTTTTTTAAAAAATGATTGGAAAAAAAATAAATTTCACTTACCTCTAAATGCCTGTTGCTAGGGGTCCCTCGTAATCTGCCACCTTCGGTGCCTGGGCTGGTGACATCACTTCCCCTCGGCGCAGGGAGGGCTCCCCAGTCATCTGGGACCTGTCACGTGTCCCAGATGACTGTGCGGCCAATCGCGGTGTGCGGAGCGGACCGGGGGGGGGGGCGAGCGGAGCTTTGACCCCCCGCATCGCTGGACCCTGGAACAGGTAAGTGTCCGATTATTAAAAGTCAGCAGCTGCAGTATTTGTAGCTGCTGACATTTAATTTTTTTTACACCTCTTCATCAGGAAATTATTTTCTTGATGATCTATTTTACGAAACCAAAAATAATTTTAACTTTTTTTGTTTTGTTTTTGTTTGCCTTGTTCGTTAATATTTTTACACCTTTAACATATATTTACACATTTCACATTAAAAAAAACATAAAAAATAAAAAAAAAATATATTTATTTAATTTGTAAATAACTTTTCAATGCTACCAATAACTATCAATGCTGACAGCTGAAGTGTAAACAAAACAGTTGCCGGCAGGTTGCTTTACAATATTTCTAAAATATTTCTAAAAAGGAAGCAATTAAAACTATAATTCCAATAAAATCAAATAAATTGGTATCGGCGAGCACTAAAAAAAAAAATTATCGGTACTCGTAAAAAAAAAAAAATGGTACTGGGGTGCATCCCTAAATATTACATATCTGTAGCACTACAGGTAACAGATGAGCTTTACATGTCAGTAGCACTATGGGTAACAGATCTGTGACAGTATAGTACTTCTAAACAAACTTTTCCCCAATAGTTCTCTAAGGCCTGATTCACATCTATGCATTTTGCTTTTGAGCGTTTTTGCAGTGCTTTTTGCGGTGCTTGCCGCGTTTTTGGACACGCGTTTTTACAGCGATTTTGCCACGATTTGCGGTTTTGTATTTTTTTTTTTGACTTTTTTTTTTTACACTGTGGTTGTAAAAAAAAAAAATTATAAAAAAAAAAAACGCAAATCGCGGCAAAATCGCGGTAAAAATGCGGTAAAAACACGGTACTTGCGTTTTGGATGCGGGTCCATTGACTTCTATTACATGCAAAACGCTGCATTTTGCATGAAAAAAAGTCCCCGACCCTTTCCAAAAATGCGGAGGCACAAAAATGCATTGATGTGAACAGGTTCCATAGGAACCCATGTTAAAAATTTTCCCTGCATTTCTGCAAAATGCATCAAAAAACGCGCCAGTGTGAATGGAGCCTAAAAGTGTTTTTTCTTATTTTTTTTTTTTACAATCGAGTTTATTGTGTATGATAAAAGGTCTGTGCACCCGCTCGCCCCCGTCACCCCATCACACGATTATTCATTCACAAACTGTTCACTCGTCCTCCGTAATGGCTTATTTACTGAAGGACCTCGGCCCGCTATCGACACTTCTCTCCGCCTTGTGAACGAGTGACCCTGCGGGTCAATAAATATTAAATTACATCACACAGGACAATGATGCCATCCGCCCCATGTTCCACCAAGTTATCTCAATTAATATTGAAAACTAATTTACCAGGACATTGAACGCACCATCCGCTCAGTTCACTGATCATTGAACGCATTAGAATCCCATGCATTATTTCTCCGTGTACACGTAGCACAACATCTGCTGTGTTTTACATTTTTTTATTTTTATTTTTTTAATAGCGCTAGTTTTCTGAGGGATTGGTAATTAGCGATGACTCAGTCTGATGCAATGAAACGGTAACAACTTGAGTCAAATGCCATTTTGGTTACTGTGCTCATAAACAATTACCCGGGCTCCCTGTCTCTCTCTGCGGGGACCGCGCTGCATTAATAATATATTTCACATCGTCTTTCTCCAAACTCAATCACTGGATTGAATTACCTCATTTTCATGTGTAAAAAAAAAAAATAACAGGATCTTGTTTCAGCCTCGCGGTGATGAATAAAAATGCTGTTTAACATGCAAGATCCGGAGACCCTGACAGTTCTAAAATCAATAAGGGCCTTTCAGGATAAAGGGATCCTCAAAGAGGTTGTATACCCTTAATTTCGACTTGCACCAACAGGTAAGCCTAGATTAAAGTGGTTTTGCCACCAACAAAAAAAAAATGTGGCTTAAAAATCATAAAAAAAAATAAATAAAAATAATTGGAAAAACATTTTTTTACTCACCTCTAAATGCCTGTTGCTAGGGGGTCCCTCGTAGTCTGCCACCTTCAGTGCCCGGGCTAAACGTCACTTCCCCTAGGCGCCGCACAGTCATCTGGGACCTGTCATGTGTCCCAGATGAGCGAGCGTCGAATCACGGCGCACGGAGCGGCTCGCGCATGCGCAGTGGGTGCCCAGCTGTGAAGCCACAGCCGGGTTCCCACATTAAGAATGCCGGCGCTGCGAGCGGGGATGCGCGCCGTAGACAATTTACAGGGTTAATCCCCATTCACAACTACGGCTCGCCGCAGTTGAAGTGTGCGCGGAGCGACGTCTTCACTGCTCTGGCCAATCACAGTGCCACAGCGGCGCTGTGATTGGCCAGAGCGGCGATACCCCGAACCCGAAGGGTATCTGTGGAGAGATGGATGCGGCTGGAGGGGGAGAAGAGGACGGCGTCGGGGGCCCCGATCTAAGGTAAGGGATGCATAATGAGCTAGTATGCTAGTCATACTTGCTCCTTATGACTTTGTCTTGCAGGTAGTATAAAAAAACCCAGACCAAAAACGGGTATACAACCGCTTTAAAGCGGAGTTCCACCCTAAAGTGGAACTTCAGCTCATCGGAACCCTCCCCCCCTCCGGTGCCACAGTTGGCACCTTTCAGGGGGGAGGGGGGGGTGCAGATACCTGTCTAAGACAGGTATTTGCACCCACTTCCGGGCATAGACTCCCACGGGAGTCTATGCCTCTTTCTGTCCCTCCGCGCTGTCTGCTGGGACACACACGGGTCCCAGAGGCAGCACAGAGTATTCTCATTGCGCTGCGCGACTCGTGCATGCGCAGTAGGGAACCGGCAAGTGAAGCCGCAAAGGCGTCACTTCCTGATTCCCTCAACGAGAATGGCGGTGGCAGCAGCCGAGAACCGAGCGATTTCTCGGCTTCGGCTACCGACACCGCTGGACCCTGGGACAGGTAAGTGTCCATTTATTAAAAGTCAGCAGCTGCAGCATTTGTAGCTGCTGGCTTTTAATGATTTTCTTTTGAGGTGCAATCCCTCTTTAACCACTTGCCTACCGGGCACGAACACCCCCTTCCTGCCCAGGCCATTTTTCAGCTTTCAGCGCTGTCGCACTTTGAATGACAATTGCGCGGTCATGCTACACTGTATCCAAGCAATTTTTTTTTATCATTTTCTTCACACAAATAGAGTTTTCTTTTGGTGGTATTTAATCACTGCTGGGTTTTTTATTTTTTACAAAAAAAAAAAAAAGACCAAAAACTTTGGAAAAAAATAGTTTTTTTACATTTTTTCTGTCAGCAAATCTTGTAACTAACTCATTTTTCACCTTCACTGATGTGCGCTGATGAGGCGGCACAATATTAGCCCATCCCCCCACAGTTAGAATCACTCTCTAGGTCACACTTAACCCCTTGATCGCCCTCTAGTGTTTAACCTCTTCCCTGCCAGTGTCATTTACACAGTAATCAGTGCATTTTTCTAGCACTGATCGCTGTGTAAATGACAATGGTCCGAAAATAGTGTCAAAAGTGCTCCGATGTGTCCGCCATAATGTCGCAGTCACGATAAAACTCGCAAATCATCACCATTACTAATAAAAAAAAATTATAATAATAAAAATGCCATAAATCTATCTTCTATTTTGTAGACGCTATAACCTTTGCGCAAACCAATCAATATACGCTTATTGCGATTTTTTTTTTATTTACCAAAAATATGTAGAAGAGTACGTATCGGCCTAAACTGAGGAAAAAACATTTTTTTTTTTTTATGTATTTTTTGGGGATATTTATTATAGCAAAAAGTAAAAAATATTGCTTTTTTTTTTAAATTGTCGCTCTTTTTTTGTTTATAGCGCAAAAAATGAAAAAACGCAGGGGCGATCAAATACCACCAAAAGAAATCACTATTTGTGGGAAAAAAAGGACGAAAAAAAAAAAAAAAAACAAAAAACCAAAAAAAACAAAAAAAAAACAAAAAAAAAAAAAAAAAAAAAAATCAAATAAAAAAAAAAGGAAAAAAAGGACGTCAATATTGTTTGGGTGCAACGTCGCACGACCGCGCAATTGTCAGTTAAAGCGGCGCAGTGCCGTACCGCAAAAAGTGCTCTGGTCGGGGAGGGGGTAAATTGTTGCGGGGCTGAAGTGCTTAAAAAGGGAAAATACTGCATTTGGACAATAGATGGTGCTAAGTATCATAGCACATTTTTATGATACATAGCACCCTCTAGAGTCGAGATGTGGGTATTTCTGTTGTATATATATACAGTATGAAAGACAATCCCATAGCACAGGAAATAGCCTAATAACATTTATTTTTTTGATCCATTTGCAGAGAATACATACACTTTCACTGGGTGAATTGCTATGATAATATTTTTTATAAATACACCCCTAAATGAGGGGAATCCAAAAATGTTATAGTTGACATTGAAATGGCAGTAGAGAAGACCTGACCTAAAATCAAGCATACAAAAAACGTGCCACTGCCCTCACCTATAACTGGCCATTGCTGTAAGGAGCATTGGAAGGCAACGCATATCAAACAAAAGCCCAGGAAAAATCCTTGGAAAAATTCCAAGCTCTGCTTTCCAACCAGCCTGCGACCAACCAGATTAACCTGTCTAATGCCCCGTACACACGGTCGGATTTTCCGACGGAAAATGTCCTATCGGACCATGTTGTCGGAAATTCCAACCGTGTGTGGGATCCATCAGACTTTTTCAGTCGGAATTTCCGACGGAAAAAGTTTGAGATCCTGCTCTCAAATTTTCCGACAACAAAGTCATATCGGACATTTTCCGATCGCGTGTAGCGAATTCCGACGGACAAAGTGCCACGCATGCTCAGATCACATTACAAGACCAAAGCTATTGGCTACTAGCCTCTACGTAGTCCCATCGCACGCAACGGTCGTCACCACGTTCAGGATGATCGGATTTTCCGACAACTTTGTCTGACCGTGTGTATGCAACACCAGTGTCAGACAAAATCTGTCGGAAAAAATCTGATGGATTTTGTGGTCGGAATTTCCGACTGTGTGTACGGGGCATAACAGTATGCGTTTAAAAACAGGGGTTTAGTTGCACAAATTTGCAAATACATGCTTTTTAAAGGCTTACTAACATGTTAATCTGGTTGGTCGCAGGCTGGTTGGTAAGTAGAGCTTGGAATTTTTCCAAGGATTTTTTTGTATGCTTGATTTTAGGTCAGGCAACGCATTGACAGCTTTGCAGTCATTGTGCTACATGCTGGGTGCTCAATGTGCCCCTGTACCCAGGCCCCTTGCGACAGGACAGGCAAAACAAGCAGATGCCTGGGGCCCCAGCCGCGTCGCCGCTTCCTATAAGCTGCAGGCAGCCTGTGGCGTGGCCGAGCTCCTCTTCCTTCCAGGGGCGTATCAAGCGGCTGGTGAGACCGGCACAGGCCGAGGGTGGGGTGCCAATTGGCACTGTTCTCACTTCAGCACACAGCTACAGGCACAGCAGAGGTGGGCTGGCGGCGGCCGCACCGTGCACTGCTGCTTGCTGCTGGCACTGCAGAGCCGCTGATAGGGGGCGGGGGGGAAGTCTCCGTCTCCCTCTCCCTCCTGTCGGCTTCAGCTGCTGGAGGGAGAGGAGATACATCTGTAACTGTGCCACACAGCGAGCGGCGCACCTGACCGATCTGCCTCATATCTATGATCCTCCCAGACCTCCCAGTGCCAGACCAGTGGTCTCCCCCCAGCGCTGCCTGAGCGGGGGCAGGGATGCATCAGGACAAAGAGAGCGGGGGAGGGGCAGGCTTGCCTGTCTTGATGCACAGGCACTTGTGCGAACTGCCCAGGGGTCCTAGGTGCACGTGCAGCATGGGGGGCCTTTGAAGCTTCCTCCTAGCAGTCAGTGGTGGTGGTGCCTGGTGCGGTGGTGGTGGTAACAGTTCTCTTCTTTGTTTGGCTGTCTTTTGCTACAGTACAGTACAGGTCAGTTCTTCTGTCAGCTGTCTCTCTGATCATGTCTGCAGTTCTCTTCACGTGCGTGTGTGGGGGGGGGGGGTGCCTCCATGTCCATTTTGCTTGGGGCCCCCAAATTCCTTCAAACGCCCCTGCCTGTACCTCTAGGAGGGGTGGGCTCCCTCCAGTCCATCTGCCTTCATCTATCTCATCAGAATGCACGTGGTTCCACTGTGGAGCCTCTCATAAGTTAGAGGTAGGGTCTACAGATCACAGGGTGCCCTGCCGGGGCCTGTAGCTTACGCATGTATTTGCAAATTTGTGCAACTAAACCCCTGTTTTTAAATGCAGACTGGTTGGTCGCAGGCTGGTTGGGTAAGTAGAGCTTGAAATTCTTCCAAGGATTTCTCCTTGGCTTTTGTTTGAGAGTCTATTGAAGACCATGGCTCCCGGGCTTGGTGCGCATTTTGTGTTATGGCTAGAGTAGGTACAGGTCCCACGTCTGGCAGGGAAAGTGCTTTGCGTCAGGGAAAGATTTCGGAGGAGTAGGGAAAGTGCAGGGACACGCCATCCCTTCTGGAAGCCTCCCCACTTTGGTACAGACCGGCCAGGTGGCATTCCATCCCTCGAAACAGATGCTGTTGGCACACCTGAGGCCTACTTCTACTGACACATTGCTGTTAGATGCTGTGAGTGTTCCCGGCCAGCCTTCCCGCTGGGCCTGTTCTGTGTTATAAAACTTCAGTTACAATATATTTCTGTTTCTCTGCACTGGGAGTTTTCTCTGCCGCGGCACCACGCTGCACCTACCAACACACCCCTCCTGTTGGGGTAACCAAACCTCTTCTGCTTACCCTGCGGCCTGGCCCTGCTTATAGCCTTGTTGGAAATATCACCAAATATCAGAGCATTGGTGATGTCCACCCATAAGAAACCTCCTCCTACCCATCAGCTGGTGTGCAGCAGCTGCACAAGCCCCATTTCAACTTTCAGCTGCTGAATTGCAGCTTTGTATAAAGATATCATTCAGGTATTATCTATTCTAAAAAAATGACTGGCACTTTTAACAGAACACAGGCATGTATATATGTTCGTCAACGGTTCTTTGTCAAAGTTTTCCACGCTAAAAGAAACTTTATTGGCATAAAGAGCTTCTTCAACAAATTCTCATTTTTGTTGTGAATCGCGGGCGGGAGTAATTTTGCTTTGCTTTCTGTTTGTCACTTTGTTAGCAGCATCTGCTGCGAAAAGAGCAAAGAACAATAAAAGGATTGCAGTGATTATCTTCCTGACTAATCTGTGTGGGGATTTCTTGTCTTCTAGAGGAGCGCGGATTGTGTCCGGCCAACGTTGCGTTGGGTTCTTTGAAGGATTGACAAGCAGAACGTAATATTGAGTCTCGGTGGGCCCAGGACGCGTGTGTGTTGGTGCAGACGCAATGCATGTGGAGGAGATGAATTGTGATCGGTGGAGGTGGAGAGAGATGAAGAGGTTCAGTGGGGGCTCTATGGAGATCCCGACAAGCTGTTAGTCTATTGAATGCTCATTGCCCCGGCTCATTAAAGACGATGAGTCAGGAGGACAAGACGAAGTCAGGCTCATTCCATCTCTGGGCTTTGTGATTCATCTATAGGATGAGACCAAACTGTGATTCACCTTCAACTTTCGTCAGACAATGTAAATTCATACAAAGCTTCTTTATCTTTTGCATGTCATGTTCCTTTACGGAAGGACTGTGCAGAAATCAGCAACCTTTTCCATTTTTATAAAAAATATGCATAGTTATTCGTACTGCAAAAGTGCATAGATATTCGGTCTGCGAGAATGTGGCAAAAAAAATGTTCTCCTACTTCCTCTACAGCAAGAATGTCAAACTCAATTTCATTGTGGACCGCATCAGCATTATGGTTGCTCTGGGGTGCACTACATACAGAGTGCAGGGTTCAGGAGTGTGTTACGTACAGAGTGCAGAGTTCAGGAGTGGGCTATGTACAGAGTGCAGTTCCAGGAATGCCCTATGCACAGAGTGCAGAGTTCAGGGGTATGCTATGTGCAGAGTGCAGGGTTTGAGGGTGTTATACGTACAGAGTGCAGGGTTCGGGAGTATGTTACGTACAGAAAACAGACTTCAGGATTACACTGCATACAGAGTGCAGGGTTCAGGTGTGTGTTACATTCAGAGTGAAGAGTTCAAGATTATGTTACGTACAGAGTGCAGAGTTCAGGATTACGCTACGTGCAGAGTGCAGAGTTTAGGGTGCGCTGCATACAGAGTGCAGAGTTCAGGAGTGTGCTATGTACAGAGGGCAGAGCTCAAGATCGTACTGCGAAAGTGCATAGATATTCGGTCTGCGAGAATGTGGCAAAAAAATTGTTCTCCTACTTCCTCTACAGCAAGGGTGTCAAACTCAATTTCATTGTGGGCCGCATCAGCAGTATGGTTGCTCTGGGGTGCACTACATACAGAGTGCAGGGTTCAGGAGTGTGTTACGTACAGAGTTCAGAGTTCAGGAGTGGGCTATGTACAGAGTGCAGTTCCAGGAATGCCCTATGCACAGAGTGCAGAGTTCAGGGGTATGCTATGTGCAGAGTGCAGGGGTTGAGGGTGCTATACGTACAGAGTGCAGGGTTCGGGAGTATGTTACGTACAGAAAACAGACTTTAGGATTACACTGCATACAGAGTTCAGGGTTCAGGTGTGTGTTACATTCAGAGTGAAGAGTTCAAGATTATGTTATGTACAGAGTGCAGAGTTCAGGATTACGCTACATGCAGAGTGCAGAATTTAGGGTGCGCTACATACAGAGTGCAGAGTGCAGGAGTGTGCTACGTACAGAGGGCAGAGCTCAAGATTACGCTACGTACAGAGTGCAGAGTTCAGGATTACGCTACCTGCGGAGTGCAGAGTTTAGGGTGTGCTACATACAGAGTGCAGAGTTCAGGAGTGTGCTACGTACAGAGGGCAGAGCTCAAGATTACGCTACGTACAGAGTGCAGAGTTCAGGATTATGCTACGTACAGAGTGCAGAGTTCAGGATAACGCTACGTACAGAGTGCAGAAATCAGGATTAATCTGTGTACGGAGTGCAAAGTTCAGGAGTGCGCTAACTACAGAGTGTAGCGTTTAGGACTAAGCTAAGTACAGAGTGCAGGACTTCGCTATGTACAGAGTGCAGAGTTCAGAATTATGCTACGCACAAAATGCAGAGTTCAGGATTAAGTTACATACAGGGTGCAGAGTTCAGGAATGCGCTATGTACAGAGTGCAGTTCCAGGGATGCCCTATGCACAGAGTGTAGAGTTTGGGGGTGCGATATTTACAGAGTGCAGAGTTAAGGAGTGCATTATGTACAGAGTGCAGTGTTCAGGAGTATGCTGTGTAAACAGTGCAGTTCAAGGGATGCCCTATGCACAGATGCCCAATACATGGCATAAACTATGTACAGAGTGCAGCATTCAGGGGTGTGCTGTGTGCAGAGTGCAGGGTTTTGAGGTACTCTTAGTACAGAGTGCAGAGTCCAGGGGTGTGCTATGTACAGAGTGCCCCCCCATTTCGGTATCTGCTGTGTAGGTGATCATGGATAACTATGTTAAGGTTTCATTTCAGGCTAATATAAACCAAATAAAAGGAGCACCACTCACATGATTCTTTCAGACATACTGCTCGGTTCAAACACTGTTGCTGGGTCACTGATGAGAGAACATCAAGCCCATCCATATAACCACAAATGTTTCCCAGGACCGCACACCAATATAATGAATTATAAAACAAATGATCACAAAATAGCTTCAGATGGCTCTTCGCCAATCAGGAAAGCCCCTCTAACATGTTTTACCCCTGTAGAGCTTAATCATAGAGGTCCTCTATGATTAAGCCCTACATGGGTGAAATATGTTAGAGGAGCTTTCCTAAAGGGTGGAGAGCCAGCTGAAGCCATTGTGTGATCATTTGTTCTGTGATTCTGATTCTGTGACTATATTGGAGTGTGGTTCTGAGAAAAACATTTGTGGCTTTAATTTCAAACTGTTACTCAGCATTTTACTAACATTAAAGGCAGGGCTCAAGTCCTGCGGGAACGCATGGGAACGGAGTTCCTGTACTTTTTCCACAACAGAAACTCAGTTCCTGTTAGCAGCCGTGTCCTGCAAGACTTTGAAGTATGCGAGCTGTGTGGCAGGTGCTACACCAGCAGCTGCCGACACAGCTCGCAATAGTAAGTGCTGCACACCTGACCATTCAGGCATGACAGCTTCCGCTTCGATCTACCTGTCAATCACAGCTAGCTGACAGGTAGATCAGGTCCCTGCTGCTAAGAGATTGTATTTAGTCAGACCTCTCGTGATGCGCTCCTCCCCGCCGGCCCTTCCTGTTTTTTTGTCTCCTCATCTCCCCCCCCCCCAGTCTTCTGCATACTTGCTCTGTGTGTCCCACTGAACCCCCCCTCATCTATCTTCAGTGCTATATGATGAGAGAACCCAGAGGAGGAGCATGGCTATTCTGCTCACAGGACATGCAGGGAGAGAGGTGAGCTAAAGGAGGAACATCAGTTCGGGGTGGTAAGCTGAGCACAATACCTGGCAAAGTTTAATGCAAGGAGGGAAGTTTATGTGGAAATATGTGAAGGGTTGGAATAGCAGCGAGTGTGTGTTGGAGCCCTGCAGAGTTTGCAGCCCCCCAAGGTAAGGTACATCTCCTAAGCAGGAACACATCACTATCTCCCCAAGCATTCTGTCCAGATAATGTGCAGTTAATTTATGACCTTTCCGTTTAACCCTGTGTTATCCAAACTCTGTTCAATGAAAAGTGTAAACTCACCACATAAACACTCTATATACAAAATAAAATTCCCCAATAAAGATCAGAACATGATGTTCACATTTGCATGGAAGCACAATTCAATGAATGCTAATTATTCAGAGAATTACCGTATTTATGTTTATTGAGGATTATTTTTTTTTATGTACTAACAGTTAAGCTTCATACACACAATACGAAAATTGGATGAAAAATACCACTTTTGAAGCGTTCGTGCATATGAGCGTATCATTTTTTATTTTTTTTGGTGGGCGAGTGGATCTTGGGTGGGAGTTCCCACACTTTTTTCCCCAGGACTTGACCCCTGATTAAAGGGTCAGTTGACCCAAAACTTGTATTTCAGTTTTTGGTAGATGCTGGAAAGTTAAACCCTCTTCATTCTCTTCAATCTATCAGGGACTCTATTGTTCAGATCTTTTTGCTGCATCTCCCCAAATCTTTGCCCCTTATGAGGGGCTCCCAACATCCCTACTGGATGGGAAGGACTGGAACACACATAAATGGGCAGGAACATCCAAAGCAGATTGGGATAGTTATTTCTGAAACTCATACTGAGACCTTTTTACAGATGAAAGTGGGGGAGCTCTACGTGTATATGCTGCACACCACATTGGTTTCCATATTGACAGTAGTTGGGATTTTGATCACCGATGACCATCAGCACAACCAGCCACATCCATGGAAGGGAAACTTAGATCGTAGCCCTTATAATCTGCCTGCTACAGTGATTGTTAGCGTATTCTCATGGCGTTCTCTGCTGGTCTCATACTTCTGTTATTGGGAACACCCAAAACTCCCAGATGGACAGGACCAAAGTCTGGGAATATGGTAGGGAGATCTCATTGCTGGAACATCTATGATATACCAGAAGCCAGGGAGTCTGTGCAGGTTCTCATTTATAGAGGTCATGGTATATCTAGTAGTAGCCACATATAACTGGACTTGTTCTGTAATGTTTAGGATTTTTTGTAGTTGCTCCAAAGCCACTTCTTCAGTTCTAATGAGTGTCAGGAACTTACTCCAGCATTTATACCCACCCAGGTAGCCCAAACACCTTAATCCAATCACCATGGAATGTGTCAAAGCAGATGTTGATTGTCCAAGAACAGGATGGGAGGTACGAAATTTGTGGAACCAATCTGTTCTAGTTACATAATCCCATCCTTGGTATCAGGGAGTCAGCATAGGCATTAAGATGTTAAAATGGCATTATATGGTGTTCAGGACAATTGGTGTTTGTAGATTTTGTAGTGCACTGCACCCAGTACACAGCACACCCCTCAACCCTACACTCAGTACATAGCACACCCCTCAACCCTGCACTCAGTACATAGCACACCCCTCAACCCTGCACACTGTATGTATTGTGCACTTCTCAACCCTCCATTCTGTAGCACACTCCTCAACCTTGCACTCTGTATGTAGCGCACACCTCAACCTTCCATTCTGTTGAGCACTCCCCAACCCTGTACTCTGTATGTAGTGCATACCTCAACCCTCCACTCTGTACACAGCATGCTCCTCAACCCTGCACTTTGTATGTAGAGCATGCCTCAACCCTGCACTCTGTACACAGCACACCCCCAAATTTGCACTCTGTAGCGCACTCTTCAACCCTGCACTCTGTATGTAGTGCACTCTTCAACCCTGCACTCTGTATGTAGCACACTCTTCAACCCTACACTCTGTATGTAGTACACTCTTCAACCCTACACTCTGTATGTAGCACACTCTTCAACCCTACACTCTGTATGTAGTACACTCTTCAACCCTACACTCTGTATGTAGTACACTCTTCAACCCTGTACGCTGTTCGTAGTGTCCTCTTCAATCCTGCACTCTGTAGTGCACTCCTGAACTCTACACTCTGTATGTAGCACACTCTTCAATCCTGCACTCTGTATGTAGCACACCCCTCAATTCTGTACTCTGTATGTAGTGTACTCTTGAACCCTGACTTCTGCATATTTTATAGATACAAGGAAGCTTTGTTTTGTTTAACCATGCCCCTTAAGCCCTCCCAATGGTAAGACTTTGGCCACACCCACATTTTGCTGCGGCATGCCGCAGGTCAGCTCCTGCCTTGAGTGTCCCTCATTCTGAAATTCAAAAGTTGGGAGGTATGCTTCTAGCACTCAGAGGGGGATCTAACAGCACAGGTCCCAGGGATCCCCTGTGGGGGGGGGGGGGGGTCTGTACTCACAAGGCTCCTGAAACACCAACAGCAGCCTTCCTCATCAGTACCAGACAGGATCTGCAGGCATTCTCCCTCAGTCAGCTCTCACAAGAACCATGGGTTGCAGCTTCAGTGTTTCAGGCCTTCAGGTCGTCCACCTGAGGCCACATAGCAGCTTGTGCTGGGGAGAGGCAGCAGCCCCCCTCCCCAACTGGACTTCCCTCTCTCTAGAGAAAGACCCAGAACTCACATGCTCATCCAATATAAATACAGTCACCCAGCATGCCCTTCTAATTGGCCAGGGCTGTATGGACATTAATGCTCTCATATGTAAGATTTCCTCCAACTGTCCAGTACCAGTGTGAAACTTTCAAGACAACATGAGCAGCACCAGAGCACACTGAGCAGACTCTATCAATCAATCACAGCTCTCTGTTAAGCAGGCAGCACATAATTTTGCCTAGCTGTCTCCATGTAAAGCAGAGAAACCACAAACTATATACACTCACTCTATCACTTACTTAGGAGGGCTCTACAATGAAATAAAACTGAAGTTCAGATTCTTCCAAAAGAATTTGGCTAGAGTAGGCCTTTAAATTCTGAAGTGTAAAAACATTGTGTGTGCTTTTTTTATAACTCGGGCTGCAATCATACATCGGGGACATTGCTTGAGTTGTTTGTTCTTCGCTTTAAGCTATACTCACAGTGTGTGAGAGCCTGAAGATGTGAGGACCAGATCAATACAAGGTACATTGCAAAATAAATTTCAAGTAGAGGCTGTTAGTTCTTGACAACAGATATCAAATGAAAATAAAGACTTCTGGAGAGGGAAGGGGAGTGAGCGTAGAATAGAAGGGAGGACAAGAATGAGACCGCCATGTTTAATGTAAGATCAGAGGAAAGGCCCCATAGGAGAGAGTTCAGATGGCTTAATTTTGGAGGGTTCACAGTCTGTAGCTTAAAGAAGCCTTTTTCAACCAGGGTGCCCATGGGGCATCTTCAGGTTTCTTCAGGGGTGCCTTGACAAAATGCCTAAATATTGCCCAAAAAGTGTATACAAGCCAGCAGGTGGATCAAGCCTGCCTTTTAGTCACACAAAGCCACGGGTTTTCACCATTACAACCTTCCAGCCCACAGAATCCTAACAACCAATGACGTCATGAGTTTATAAGGAATATGCTTGGCACCTGCACAGCATCATTGTTTGCCCCTTTCCATGAGCACTTGGGGTCATGTTAGCTGAGAAAGGGTGAGAAACTGAGGGAGAAGAAAAAGCTAGAATACTAGTCAGTATAAGGGTGTAAGGCCCCTTTCACACTGGGGCGGTTTTCAGACGGTACAGCGCTAAAAATAGCGCCTGTACACCAACTGAAAAAACCGGCCCCATTCACTCCAGTGTGAAAGCCGGAGGGCTTTCACACTGGAGCGGTGCGCTAGCAGGAAGGTAGCAGGACGGTAAAAAAAGTCCTGCTAGCAGCATCTTTGGAGCGGTATAGGAGCGGTGTATTTACCGCTCCTATACCGCTCCTACCCATTGATTTCAATGGGATACCGCGGTAATACCGCGGCAATACCACCACAAAGCGCCGATACGGCGCCGCTTTGCGGGGGATTTTAACCCTTTTTCGGCCGCTCGCGGGGGTAAAACCGCCCCAAATACCGCGGCTAAAACGACGGTAAAGCAACGCTAAATATAGCGCTGCTTTACCGTCGCCGCGGCTCCCGCCCCAGTGTGAAAGGGGCCTTAAGGTGTATCTGCTTTGGAAGACCAATGCAGCCCATAGATGAGTCTGTTTTTTTTAATTTAACCAGCGGGTTGAACAAAAAAACTGAACCAATTCACCCATTCACACATTCAAGGTGGATGTGGGAATCCTCCCCACTGTGTCATTGTATTCTGACAGAGGGGAGACTTCCCCATCATCAGAATACACTGATTAGCATTGCTTGCAGCCAGGGCAGACATTTTTGGGCCCCTTACACAGCTTTAGGCATGCCCCCCCCCGAGCCTGACCACCAACATTCCCCAGGGCTTGCCCACGGGCCATCCTACTGAATCCGCACACAAATTTGCCCACACTAGTTGCACACTATAGGGTGCAACATATACTAATCATAGCTCCCAACTGTCCCTGATTTTGAGGGACTGTCCCTGATTTGGAGCAACGTTCCTCTGTCCCTCATCCCTCCTCATTTGTCCCTCATTGTGGTCTGATCTATATAGTTGTATATAAAATTGACTTTTTATCAATCAAAAAGTGTTTCCCAGAGCTAAACCTTTCATCTGATTTCTAAATTGCTGCATTTGTAAATTCCAAAAGCCAATATAAAGGAACACTTGTGGGTTTAACCGATCTTGTTTTTTTGTACAATTCTCCTTTAAGGGGGCGTGGCAAGGGGTGTGTTCTATGCCTGCATACATTTGCTGATAGGTGTCCCTCATTCCCATCTCAAAACGTTGGGAGGTATGTACTTATATATGAATATAATATATAGTTTAGGGCATCATCAGTACAGTATAGCGTAAGAGAGTATACCAATGATTATAAAGCCCAAATAGAAGCTGCACTCCTCACAATACTTAACCCTATAATGATGGGTGCTCAAAGTGAAAGCCATGGATGGTGCTATGCCAGAATCGGGTACAGAGATGGAAAGTTACCAGCACTCCAAATATATGTGTTTCGCTTGTTTACATAAAAAAATAGAAACCAACATTTCAGGGCCTTGCCAGTTTCCCTTTAGGGTTGCCACCTCGTCCCTTTAAAACCGAACACATATTGATTACACAGGTTCTGTGGCTGATTAAGGTGGTAATAAAACTCACTTAGTGCCTGATCTGCATTAAATTAGCCTCAGAACCTGTGTAATTCATATGTGTTCAGGTTTAAAGGGATGAGGGATTGCTCATTTTAGGATAGAGGGACCGGCCACGCAATTGTTTTGGATGTGCAGTTGGCTAAAGGACTTGGCATGGCTCCGCTTACTATCATGAAATAATGAATACAGTGGAACCTTGGTTCATGAGTAACACGGTTAACAAGCGTTTTTAAAGATGAGCAACTTTTGTTTTAAAATTCTGACTCGGTTTGCGAGTGTTGTCTCGCAAAACGAGCAGAATTCAAGCTAATGGGCGGTGCAGTACCGCATTTGTCCAGAGGTGCGAGGACGCTGGGGACACTCGGAACAGTTCGGAGCCGTTCGGAAATACTCTGAATGACTCGGAAATACTCGGAAACACTCGGAGATACTCTGTTCCCGAGTGTTTCCGAGCCTTTCCGAAGGCTTTCCGGGTTCAGCCGAGCTGTCCCCGAATATTTTCGAGGCTCTCCGGCGCCCCCCCTCACCTCTGGCCACATAGGGTATTGCATGTAATAGAATGCGGAACAAATTATCTTCTTTTCCATTGACTTCTATGCGGAAACTCGCTTTGAAATACGAGTGCTTTGGATTACAAGCATTCTCCTGGAACGGATTATGCCCATAATCCAAGGTTCCACTGCAATTCCTTTTATTTTGAGATATGTGATGAAATGAGACCTATGAATACCTTGGGGGAAATTTACTAAAACTGTAGCGCTTATAATCTGGTGCAGCTGTGCATGGTAGCTAATCAGCTTCTAACTTCAGCTTCTTCAATTAAGCGTTGACAATTGTAGCGGTCACACTTTGACAAGTGTGCGCTATAAGTGGAAATTTCTTTTTTTCCTCAGAACTGTAATGGGGTTCTGAGGGTTAATTGTACAGGTTAACTTTGGCGACAGTCTGGCTGGGCTGTACTAGGGTTCCGCCTGGTCATAGGTGCAGTGAGGTACCTATGACAGGCCGAGAACCAGGCATGGTTGGACGTTTTGGGTACCAATCTTTCCCGGAGCAAATCAGTGGGCGTGTCTGGCCCTGCTGCGTAGTCTGGGAGGGGGGTACTTAAGGTGCTGAAGTCACGTGGTTCAGGGTTCGGCTGCAGTTCTTGGTTCCTGGTTCTGGTCTGGGGTAGCCCCGCGAGGGGTCCCGGGCCTAGGAGCATTTGCCGTCCCACAAGCATGGTCAATCCGACCAGCCTAATAGACCCGCATGGCCTGGAGCAAGGATCTGTTCCCGAGTCTCGGAGCCGGTTAGCCCAAGGTCCAGTAACTTAAGGAGGATTCAAGGCGTCCCGGTGTGCTCTCGGTATTGGAGGGACACGGCAACTCGTACAAGTGACCAGGGAGGACTCTTCGGAGGAGGGCCAACAAGCTGGCTGCTCGGTAAGAGCCTGGAAGCTGAGTTGTATGGACACTAAAGAATCCACACTTCACACAGTACTGCCAAGGAGACAGAGAAAGTTCCAGGTACTGTGAGAAAGGTTCCTTTTCATCTTCAGTTACATTTATAGTCTGTGGCAGAGACTTTTGCAAAGTTTCCGGATCACATTGTTGACTGCTAGATCTCTGGCTAGAGGTTTATCCGGCAGTGAAGCGCCCAGCTGCGAGTGGCTACTCTCTGGGTTTGATTAGAGACATTCAGTGGAAGTCAGCAGTTTCAAAGTGCCTGAGTTTATCACCCGTGCCCTCTATTACCATCAGAGACTGCGTTATGTTGGATGTTACCGCTGCAGAATAAAAACCTTTAAAAGGACTTTTATGTGTCAGCATCTGAAGTCGTTGGGTACTAACCCTGGGAACCCCTAGACAACAACCGACAAGCCCACGAGGAGGTAACTGGTAAGCCCAAAAGTCAAGGCCGCCCCTCAAGGGGTTATGGCCGCTACACAATAAAACCTGGAAACTGATTGATTTCTATGCAGAGCTGCACCAGATTTCGCACTCTCCAATTTTAGTAAAAAATCCCCTTCTATTATAAGGAAATAAAATAGTAAAAACCAAATAATGAGTATACGGAATGCCTACAGTTATTAAAATACTACAGTACTTGTTATAGTGACCTTTAAAGTTTGGAGTTGTAGAATCGTAGTCTTCTATCTACATGACACACACCACTTTAGAGTTACATAATAATTCTTGTCTGGGATCCAGAAGTTCTTCTCGTGTTCTTGGCAGTGGTAGAGCAGCTCTCCCTGTAGAATAACATGCATTCCACATTCTGCATGGATATAGTACAACATGTGGGACACTTCCTCCGTCCTTGATGTGATCGCTTGTAGTCCCTTCGCAACTGGGGCCCAAATCTGACCTAAGAGAAGAATGCTTGCAGAAGGAAGAATGCTAGCTGAGGGCCATGGAGGGGAGAATTAACACAATCAGAAAGTTTGCAAAAAAACTTTGTTCGAACAAATTTTTCTCCCTTGTAATTTGGACCCATAGCTTATCTAAAGCAGGCATGGTTTACCAGGTTTGCTTAACCACTTCAGCACCGGGCCATTTTACACCCTTCCTTACCAGAGCACTTTTTGCGTTTCGGCACTGCGCCGCTTTAACTAACAATTGCGCGGTCGTGCGACATTATACCCAAACAAAATTGACGTCCTTTTTTTCCCACAAATAGAGCTTTCTTTTGGTGGTATTTGATCACCTCTGCGGTTTTTATCTTTTGCACTATAAACAAAAGAAGAGCGACAATTTTGAAAAAAAACACAATATTTTTTACTTTTTGCTATAATAAATATCCCATTTAAAAAAAAAACAACTATTTTTTTACTCAGTTTAGGCCGATACGTATTCTTCTACATATTTTTGGTAAAAAAAATCGCAATAAGCATATATAGATCGGTTTGCGCAAAAGTTATAGCGTCTACAAAATAGGGGATAGATTTATTGCATTTTTCTTTTTTTACTAGTAATGGCGGCGATCTGCGATTTTTTTTTCGTGACTGCGACATTGCGGCGGACACTTCGGACACTTTTGACACATTTTTGAAACCATTCACATTTACACAGCGATCGTTGCTATAAAATTGCAGTGATTACTGTGTAAATGTGATGGGCAGGGAAGGGGTTAACACTAGGGGGTGCTGCAGGGGTTAATGTGTTCCCTATAGGAGTGATTCTAACTGTGGGGGGAGGGGACTCACAAGGGGAGGAGACCGATCAGTGTTCCTCCGTACTGGGATCACATGATCGGTCTCCTCTCCGCTGACAGGACATGGAGCTGTGTGTTTACACACACAGCTCCACGGTCCCGCATGGTCCCGTTGTTTTAACGGGAAATCGCGGGTGCCCGGCGGACATTGTTTTTTTTTGGTTTTTTTGGGTGCATATTTGCTGGAACTGTACATACAAAAGGTTTTTGATTTGCACATAAGCTCTAACAGAACTGTATTGCAATCATATTGTGATAATGTATTTATGAATGAAACGTGCAAAAACATTTTGCAGGATCCACTCATGCAGGAGCCTTTAATACAGCCCTGATCATAGGCGTGCACACATTGTGTGACTGGTGTTCCTGGGCACACCCTAATCACCCTGTGCGGTGCCAATTCCTCCAACTTCCTGATGCCCCCATTCTCCCCACTGCAGTGCTTTCAGCTTCCCTTCTCTCCTCTCCTGCCCGCTGATGTGGGGGATGATTCAGGATGGATTCATGAATGAACACGATGAGTGATCTGTACCAATAGCTCCTGTGTACATTCTTAACTAAAGCATAGTTAACCATTTACTATGCTTCAGTTTGTGAATGGACAGGAAGCTAGACATGTGCACAACAAAATTTTTTTTTTATTTTCGTTTCGTTTTTTTCGTTTCCGTTGATTCATAACGATTCGTAAATTCGTAAGTCGTCGGTGTTCGTATTCGTAACGATTCGTACATTCGTAAGAGTTATTTTTTCGTTGATTCGTTTTTCCGTTAGTTTTATTTTCGTTTATTCGAAATTCGGACGCATTCGTATTTATTCGTACATTCGTAACATTCGTAGATTCGTAATCGGAGCATAATTCATAATTTTATGTAATGTGTATGCTATTATTACATTTTAAGAGACACGGAAAATTACGAATCGAAAAAAAAAGTTACGAATGTACGAATTTTTTCATTCAATCCATTCGAAGCACGTTAAGCAACGTCATTGTAAAGCCCCATACACACGGTAGGATTTTCGCATGGATTCTGTCCGATCGGATAATGTTGTTGAAAAATCCGACCGTGTGTAGGCACCATCGGACAGTGTACGTCGGATTGTCCGACAGACAAAGTCCTATCTCCTGCTGGATAGATTTTTTGACAACACGGTCCGATCACACCAAATCCGATCGTGTGTAGCGTTGTCCGACGGACAAAGTGCTACGCATGCTCAGATCACATTACGTAGTCCCGTCGTAGGCAACAAACGTCACCACGTTCAGAATGATCGGATTTTCCGACAACTTTGTCCGACCGTGTGTATGCAACACCAACATCGGACAAAGTACGACGGACATGATCCGACGGACCTGGTCCTCGGATAATCCGAGCGTGTGTATGGGGCTTTAGAGACACAGAAAATTACGATTCGAAAAAAAAAAAAAAAAAAGTTTTGAATGTACGAATTTTTCCGTTCAATCCATTCGAAGCACGTTAAGCAGCGCCATTGTAAGGGACACGGAAAATTACCAATTCAACAAAAAAAAAAAAAAAGTTACGAATGTACGAATTTTTTTGTTCATTTTCATTTTCGTTGTTTCTGTTTTCGTTTTTCGGATTCTCTTCATTCGTACATTCGTTGTTTCTAATTAGTTTTTTTCGGATTTTCGTTATTTTCGGATTCGTTAGATTCGAACGATTCGTTAAAATTTTTAGCGAATCGTTCGTTCATTCGTACGAAAACGAACAAATGAAAATAACGGAAAAAAACGATAAAAAAAAAAAAAAAAAAAAAAAAATAACGGAAAAAAACGAAAAAAAACGAAACGAATGTCACATGTCTACAGGAAGCCGCTTAGCACAGAGCACTTCCCATTTGTTCGCAGTCCGGTTCAGCTGAGGCTGCAGAGGAAGCATTTGGGGAAGTATCAGTCCCTTTCTCTCTGTTTAGACCCTTGATATTTCACCAAAGCCCCCCAACGAGGCTCCTAAAAAATTAATAAATAAAAACTACTGACACCAATCTCTGCTCTGCTGATGCTGTCCACTGTTCTGCTGATATACACACATATAAGTTTGTGGTCTGGGGTGCACACCCTAATGCAATAGCCTGCGCACACCAATGGTCCTGATACACAGAGCACAAATGGATGTAAAATTGACAGCTAAACCTCCAGGAGAGCAGGAATGGTGGTGGTGTAGGTCCAGTTTATTATGCAGAACGCCCAAGCTAAAGGTATTCAAAACTAGATGCATAGCAGTATCTACAGTGGGGCTGCTGCTGTGAGGCTCCCCCTACACCATAGGACCTAAAGCTCGTGTAATTTTGAACCCCTCTTTTAGCCCACACCTGCATGGTGTACTTTTCTTATATACTGTGGAGCATTTTGGGTCCCTGTTCGATGCTATCTATGATGAGATATTCACTCACCAGCCACTTTATTAGGTACACCTTGCTAGTACCGGATTGAACCACCTTTTGCCTTCAGAACTGCCTTCCTTCTTCGTGGCATAGATTCAACAAGGTGTTTCTCAGAGATTTTGGTCCATAGTGACAAGATAGTATCACACAGTTGCTGCTGATTTGTCAGCTGCACATCCATGATGCAAATCTCCCATAATACCACATCCCAATGGTGCTCTATTGGATTGAGATCTGGTGAGTGTCTCTATTGGATTGAGATCTGGTGAGTGTGGAGACCATTGGAGTACAGTGACCTCATTGTCCAGTGGTGAGATGATTGGAGCTTTGTGACATGGTGCATTATCCTGCTGGAAGGAGCCATCAGAAGATGGGGACACTTTATTTATAAAGGGATGGACATGGTCAGCAACAATACTCAGGTAGGCCGTGGGGTTTTTTGGTACGAAGGGGCCCAAGGTGTGTCAAGAAAATGTCCCCCACACCATTACACCACCCCCACCACCAGCCTGAACCGTTGATACAAGGCAGGATGGATCCATGGCTTTCATGTTGTTTACACCAAATTCTGACCCGACCATCTGAATGTCGCAGCTGAAATCAAAGACTCATCAGACCAGGCAACTTTTTCTAATCTTCTATTGTCCAATTTTGGTGATCCTGTGCCAATTGTAGCCTCAGTTTCCTGTTCTTAGCTGACAGGAGTGGCACCCAGTTTAGTCTTCGGCTGCTGTAGCCCATCTGCTTCAAGGTTGGATGTTTTGTGCGTTCAGAGATGGTATTCTGCAACCTTGGTTGTAACAAGAGTTTATTTGAGTTACTGTTGCCTTTCTATCATCTTGAACCAGTCTGTCCATTCTCCTCTGATCTCTGTCATCAACAAGGAATTTTCCCCCACACACCTGCCGCTCACTGGATATTTTCACCTTTCTTTTACCGTTCCCCGTAAACCCTAGATAATGATTGTGCATGGAAATCCCAGTAGATCAGCAGTTTTTGTAATACTCAGACCAGCCCGTCTGTCAGCAACAACCATGCCAAGTTCAAAGTCACTTAAATTCCCTTTTTTTCCCCATTCTGATGCTCCGTTAGAACTTCAGCAAGTCATTCACACCACGTCTAGATGCATTGAAATGCTGCGATGTGATTGGCTGATTAGCAATTTGTGTTACCAAGCAATTGAACAGGTGCACCTAATAAAGTGGCCGGTGGGAGTAAAGCTGGCCATACACCTATAGATTATCTGCAGATTTTCTATGTTTAGGTGGAAAAAGTGGGAGATTCTTCCATTCACACAGTTTAGCGAACATGGAGAAATCTGTTGCACTTTTTCCATCTAACCATAGAAAATCTGCAGATAATCTATAGGTGTATGGCCAGCTTTAGTCAAGAGGCTCTGGTTCATATTCTCCATTATAAGACCCCTTTCACACTGGGGGCATTTTTCAGGCACTTCAGCGCTAAAAATAGCGCCTGAAAAAAGCGCCTCCATTCACCTCCGAGGGCTTCACACTGGAGCGGTGCGCTGGCAGGGCGTGAGAAAAAGTCCTGCCAGCAGCTTCTTTGGAGCGGTGAAGGAGCCGTGAACTCACCGCTCCTCCGCTGCTCCTCCCCACTCACTGCTCCTCCCCACTCACTGCTCCTCCCCACTGCTGCGGCTGCGTTTTGCAGGCGGATTTAACCCCTTTTTCGGCCATTAGCGGGGGGGTTAAAACCGAATATTGCCCTGCTAATAGCAAAAAATAGCACCGCTTTACCGCTGACGCTGGTGGCAGCACAGTGTGAAAGGGGTCTAAGGCAAAGTCAACATTTGGATTTCATCTTGACGGTACCCCATTAACCCAGCCTTTCTCAATCATTTGTTCTCAGAGGAATCCTTGAAATATTTTCAGATCTCAGGGAACCCCTACTAAAATTTTTTTATTGAGTGTTAGTTATAAGAATGACCCTTGCAATGGGAAGAATGTTCCCCTTACAGTGATTATCAGACCACCACCCTTACAGACATCTAGAAAGATCTACCATATGGCGTTGGTCCCAGAATTTTGCTAGCATCATCAGAGTGGAGGTCAATCAGCCACAGCTTAAGGAACCCCTGTCAACCTCTGGAGGAACCTTAGGGTTCCACGGAACCTGGTTGCGAACGGTTACTACAATATTATCCCAGCAAAAAAAATTGAACGGTTACCTTAACCTGGGTCCGAATGAACAGACTTGGCCACACACAATCACACTAAAGTCCGACGGATTCGAATGTGGTGAGGGACGACTGGACTAGAATAAGGACGTTCGTAGCCAGTAGCCAATAGCTGCCCTTGAGTTGTTGTTTGTCCGTCGGACTAGCACACAGATGAGCGGATTTCTCGATAGGAACTGGGTCCGGCGGAGTTCCGTCAGAAAAATTTGAAACATGTTCTATTTCTAAAGTCCGTCAGAATTTTCAACAGCAAAAGTCCGATGGAGCCCACACACGATCGAATTGTCCCACGGATTCGTTCCGTCGGACCTTTGCTGTTGAAAAGTCTGCTCGTGGAAAATGTGCACCAGCATTTTGATCCAAACTGAGCAGATATCAGCATGGTTGTGATACAAAAAACACAGTCACTTCCAGGGCTAAAAGGTCTTCCAAGGTGTGGAGTAACAGATGTCAGATAAAATGGTGGCGTGAAAGGTACCGGCTGGGCAAGCTGCAATGACGCTGGGCAAGCTGCAATGACACTGGGCAAGCTGCAATTACACTGGGCAAGCTACAATGACACTGGGCAAGCTGCAATTACACTGGGCAAGCTACAATGACACTGGGCAAGCTGACAATGACACTGGGCAAGGCTGCAATGACACTGGGCAAGCTACAATGACACTGGGCAAGCTGCAATTACACTGGGCAAGCTACAATGACACTGGGCAAGCTACAATGACACTGGGCAAGGCTGCAATGACGCTGGGCAAGATACAATGACGCTGGGCAAGCTGCAATGACACTGGGCAAGCTGCAATTACACTGGGCAAGCTACAATGACACTGGGCAAGCTGCAATTACACTGGGCAAGCTACAATGACACTGGGCAAGCTACAATGACACTGGGCAAGGCTGCAATGACACTGGGCAAGCTACAATGACACTGGGCAAGCTGCAATTACACTGGGCAAGCTACAATGACACTGGGCAAGCTACAATGACACTGGGCAAGGCTGCAAATGACGCTGGGCAAGATACAATGACGCTGGCAATCTACAATGACACTGGGCAAGGCTGCAAATGACGATGGGCAAGGCTGCAATGACGCTGGGCAAGGCTGCAATGATGCTGGGCAAGCTGCAATGACGCTGGGCAAGCTGCAATGACACTGGGCAAGCTGCAATTACACTGGGCAAGCTACAATGACACTGGGCAAGCTGCAATTACACTGGGCAAGCTACAATGACACTGGGCAAGCTACAATGACACTGGGCAAGGCTGCAATGACACTGGGCGAGCTACAATGACACTGGGCAAGCTGCAATTACACTGGGCAAGCTACAATGACACTGGGCAAGCTACAAAGACACTGGGCAAGGCTGCAAATGATGCTGGGCAAGATACAATGACACTGGGCAAGCTACAATGACACTGGGCAAGCTGCAATGACACTGGTCAAGCTGCAAATGACACTGGGCAAGCTGCAAATGACGCTTAAATGTAAGTTTTTGTTTTTTTCCTAAACTTCCCTCCTAAAACTTTTTTTTCCTTAAAATGCCCTCCTAAACTTGGGGTGCGTGTTATACGCCGATAATTACGGTATATATGGTATCCCAAAACTAGGTGGATGATACCTTCCTCAGATGGGGTAATCAGAAAGGAACTACAAGAAATTGTGCGCCTTCCATTTCTGTTTTTCTTGTAGTATCGGCGTGGTTGTGGTGTTTCCTGGAAGAGGTAGGAATCCACTGATTGATTATACTTGTGGCTCTGTATAAGATAACTTTGTGTTCCAGCAGACATAGCAGTATATCTTCCTCCTTTCACTGTAGCTGGAAGTTTTCGGGAACGGCTGAATTGTAATTCTCAACAAGCTTCGCAGGCATACATCCGGTTTGGGGGAAGCGCGGCCGCTGTTTGAAGTTTTATTATTTGTCAGGAAATTGGCGTGTGTTTCTATATATATATATATTTTTTTTTTGGTAACAAGAACAGAATAGACAAACAGCAGAAAACAAAACAATCTGTACAATAGTAACAAAGCACAGGGCAGAACATGGGACTCCCATAATGGGTGTAGATGGGATTGTAGTACGGGAAGACCTCCTGCAAACAAGAAGCATTGTTCTCCTAGAAAACACTTATGACAAAATCTGCAATCATGTCTGAAGTAGTCTAATTATCTCCATACTACTAATTAACATGAAATCTCTTTCCATGAGAAATACTTTAACCACTTAAGTGACTGTAGGAAATGTAACTGCGCTGATCCTAAAGTGCTTATAACGTTTTTTTAACGCAAAAACAGTGTCTACAAAATGTACAAAAATAAATACAGTCATCAAAACTATATAACCATATAGTGCAAAGTATCAATGTCTCAAAATAAAGTGCAAAATATCCAACACCAGAACATAGGTTTTTAACAATAGTCCCCACAGATGCTCTTCACAATATAATCAATTAAATCCAATGTGCACAAATTCACATCCGTGCTTTAGAAGTCTTTACACCACTTCATGAACCACCATCCCCTTCTGAAATGGGCACTCACCAGAAACTAGAAAAAACTTTGCCTTTGGTTTATATTGGGATAACCACTCCACTTTTATGGGTTTATCTGGTCAGAAAACAAATGAAAGTGGAGTGGTTATCCCAATATAAACCAAAGGTGACGTTTTTTTCTAGTTTCTGGTGAGTGCCCATTTCAGTAGGTGGTGGTGGTTCACAAAGTGGTGTAAAGACTTATAAATCACGGATGTGAATTTGCGCACATTGGATTTAATTGATTATATCGTGAAGAGCATCTGTGGGGACTATTGTTAAAAACCTATGTTCTGGTGTTGGATATTTTGCACTATATATTGAGACATTGATACTTTGCACTATATGGTTATATAGTTTTGATGACTGTATTTATTTGTGCACATTTTGTAGACACTGTTTTCGTGGTAAAAAATTGTATAAGCACTTTAGGATCAGCGCAGTTACATTTCCTATAATGACTATTTACCCCCTAATGTTAGTAGGGGACTCTTAACCGCAGCAGATCTAATTTTTAATATTTTGTAATTAATTACGCATTATTTTTTGTGCCGGTGACACACTCTTTCTTTAACCACTTAAAGACTGGGAGATTTCCCCCCTTAATGACCAGGCCATTTTTTGCGATACGCACTGCGTCGCTTTAACTGACAATTGCGACGTGGTACCCAAACAAAATTGATGTCCTTTTTTCCCTTTTTTTGATGTCCTTTTTTTCCCACAAATATAGCTTTCTTTTAGTGATATTTGATCACCTCTGTGGTTTTAATTTTTAGTAAACATGTTGTGGAATATTACTCTTGAATAAAATTGGTATTCTAGGCATCTCTAGAGATCGACGCATTTCATGGTTATCTCCAATCTTCAGGAGCAGATGCAATAATCTATGAATGTAACATACAGTACAGTAAATTGGTAAAACTGCCCAATTAGAAAAGGGAAATTGGAAAAAGGGAGGCTTAGGAGATGGGTATAACAAGAACTGGTATAACAACGATGATATAAAAGTATAGCCCATAGACAACTTACAATTGAGCTGATATAGTGTGTGGCAGCACAATGGGCCAGGACTAGACATGGGAGATGTCAGAAAATTAGTTTTGTTTCGTTTCGTTCCGTTCCGTTTCGTAAAAAAAAAATCATAATTCGTGTACGAAATTTAATTCGGATTCGTACGAAATACAAATTTCGTACGAATCGTTACAAATCGTTAATATCGTTACGAATCGTTACAAATATCGACACTCTACGAATAATAACGAATTATCCGAAAACGTATTAACGTTACATAACACAAGTCTATATTGTCTATTGTTCACCAATCACTCAGAGGAAGTACGAAATCCGAAATTTCGTTTACGAATACGAAATTTCGTATTTCGTACTTCCTCTGAGTGATTGGTGAACAATAGACAATAGACTTATGTGTTATGTAACGTTAATACGTTTTTGGATAATTAGTTATTATTCGTAGAGTGTCGATATTCGTTACGATTCGTAACGATTCGTAACGATTCGATATACTGAATCTCGAATTCATTCGAATCATTCGTTATATCCGCTATAATTTCTTTCATATTAGTTGAAATTCATCATTTGGTAGTTTGGATTCGGATAATTTGGATCCGAAATTCGTAAACGAAATTTCGTACAGCATTCGTATTCGTAAAAATTCGTAATTCGGATTCGTACGAATGTACGAATTTCGAAAAATTCGTATGAATTTACGATTCGTACGAAACTAATCGCACATGTCTAGCCAGGACCAACTGGGGAAAGGGGGTCATTCTCCCAGGAGCTGAGGCAGTGAATCCCAAGGGCAAGATTGGAAAAACCAAAGTGGAAGAGAGATGGCTGAGGAGCGGTAAACCATATGCCTGAAGTGTAAAAAGAATAAAATTGGTAGTGTTAGGTGAAGAAAGTAAAACATGTGAAAATGTATTACTAATTAAATATAAAGGGGTAAATGAAGGGGATCAAAAGATCACATCAAGATCAGATCAAGAGACACACTATAGTATCCCCCTTCCCTATGTAGGAAGGCGAAGGGAGAGGTGAAGGAGCTGGACCAGCACCAACAGTAATTAGACAGTCCCAAAAAAGGTGAGGGCTCTGTTGTGCAAGGACCAGTTCTGTGCTGGGGAATTGACTCTTCCTAAAGAAGGCACATTTGATAACAAGCTCATAAGAACATTGCAAGTTAATACAAATATGTTTGTGGAAAGGAAAAATGTAGTACATATTAAAATACTTGATTTTTATGTGCTTTTTCCTGCAAAGTTGATAGCAAGTTCTCTTTAATGTTCCCCATATTTCCAACGTATCAGGTAAAAACATCTGAGTCTATGAAGGATCTCTGATAATTAGCCTGTGAAAAGACTTCTTATTGATAGACATTTATGACGGTTGTGATGACCTGAGCCAACAATGGAGGCAAGGGAATAAATGGCAAGGTAAGCTATTGTATACATGTCTGTCTGGTCACAATGGTTTGTAATAAATTGTCCATTGATGAGGGAGCGTACAGAGGGGAATGCAGTGTATTCAATTACTCTCTGCTCCAGCATCTTTAATGAATAGCTATTGATTGCTATAATACTGCAGCAAGGGAAGCTTTCAGTTTTTAAGTGGAGCTTACTGACTGTTGTGTTCAGCTCCATTATTTTGCTCATTATGAGGGCTTAGTGAGGGTTTATTGTTTCCTGGAGGTTGGTTGATTTTATGGAAATTAAAATAACATGTTGATATGTTTGAGAAAATAATAGACAAGTTATCATTAATCGAATAATACCAAGAAATAATTCTTATGCCGAGTACACACGATCGGAATCCTCGTCGGAAAAAGCCCTGATGGTTTTCCAGACGGAATTCCGCTTAAACTGTCTTGCCTACACACGGTCACACCAAATTCCAACCGTCAAGAACGCGGTGATGTACAACACTACAACAAGCCGAGTTCAATGCTTCCGAGCATGCGTCAAATTGTTTCCGAGCATGCGTAGGAATTTTGCGCGTCAGAATTGCTATAGACGATCGGAAACCTTTTCTGTCGGAAAAATTGAGAACATGCTCTCACATTTTTGCTGGCGGGAATTCGGCCAGCAAAATTCCGATGGAGCCTACACGCGGTCGCATTTTCCGATGAAAAGGTCTCATTGGTCTTTTGCTGGCCAAAATTCCGATCGTGTATATGCAGCATTACAGTGGGAAGAGCTCATTTATGATCACTGGTACCCGAGAGCCCCACTGGACACTGGGTATGCTAATATAGACTCTCGGCTATGGCCCATCCAGTGCATACCATGGCATGATGCGTTCCATTGAGGGATATGGTGAGAGGGATCTATGTTCTGAATTTGGTGATTGAAACCACTATATGCATGTTTAGCTCAGTGGTTTCGGTGGCTCCTGGGGTGTTCTGGAAGATAACAAGAGGTATATAAAGGTACCTTTATGTGTCTGTTATCATCTAAAATAAAACAAATTATCATGAATCTAATAGTAACAATAAATCATTCTTCCAGTGGGTAGACCCCATCTATAGTCACTGGTAACCAAGAGCCCCACCAGACACTAGTGCCTAGAAAAAGCATTCATACCCCTTGAAATTTTCCATATTTTGTCATGTTACAACCAAAAACATAAATATATTTTATTGGTATTTTATGTGATAGATCAACACAAAGTGGCACATAATTGTGAAGTGGGAGGAAAATGATAAATGGTTTTCAAAATGTTTTACAAATAAATCTGTGAAAAGTGAGGCAGCATGAACAAAAATACATATGCAATACGTTTTAAAGGAAAGTACTATCAATCAGTTGGGGCCCTCCGACCGGGGTCAACATAGGGTGCCTGTGCCAAAGGGCTCAGGGGCTGAGGTGTGGAATTAACCACAAAGAATTGATGGAAGCGAGTCTAAAGCCCCATACACACGGTCGGATTTTCCGATGGATTCTGTCCTATCGGACAATGTTGTCGGAAATTCCGACCGTGTGTAGGCACCATCGGACAGTTTCCATCGGATTGTCTGACGGACAAAGTTCTATCTCCTGCTGGATAGATTTTTCGATCGTGTGTATCGAATTCTGACGGACAAAGTGCCACGCATGCTCAGATCACATTACAAGACCAAAGCTATTGGCTAATAGCCTCTACGTAGTCCCGTCTTAGGCAACAAACGTCACCACGTTCAGAATGATCAGATTTTTCGACAACAAAGTCCGACCGTGTGTATGCAACACCAGTGTCGGACTAAATCCGTCGGACAAAACCCGATGGATTTTGTGGTCGGATTTTCCGACCGTGTGTATGGGGCATTAGGCTGGGTATTTTTTTTTAAAAGATAAGGGGAAAAAAACAAGGGGAAAAAGAGAGATAGGAAGAAAGATGGTGGTAAAGGAAAAGAAAGGGAGATAAAGGGGGAAAAGTCCCCCAGGCTGGGAAAAGAGCGGGGTCAATAAGGCAGGCCTAGGCTGGGCAGATGCAGAGTAGGGAGAGTGTCAGACCACCACGGGGCCCACACCTTGAGAAATTTAGTGTGAGAGTCGTGGAGGATGCTGCTCATTTTCTCATTGATCACGAGGGTTGCCGGGATGCTCCTCACCTCCGCAAATAAAGCAGTCGGCTTTTTCCAGGCCCTGGCTATTGCACATTTAGCAGCTATAAATAGATAGGTGGCCAGCTTCTGTTGGTATGAGAAGAGACATGGGATCAGGCAGTGGCGCAGTGCTAATTTGGCATCTTTGCGAATAGGTATATGGAAGAGGGTGAACAACAATCCAAAGACCCTTGACCAGAATCCCAACAGATGGGGGCAGGACCACCAGATATGAAGTTCATCTCCTCGATGGCCACACCCTCCGAAAACATCTATCATTGTAGGATGGGTTCGATTTGGCGATGCAGGCAGGGACCCAATGCCAGCGTAGGAGCACCTTGTAGTGGTCGTATTAAAGGAACACTTTGCAATGTTGGACCAGGTTTTATTCTAGTCAGCCAAATCAATGTGGGATATGTTTTGTTCCCATCTTAATACATAGCATAGTGATGCTGGGGTAATACTGGAGTTGAGTGAGGAATATATCAAGGAGATGGTGCCTGGGGCTCCTGGGGAATTCAGACAAATATGTTCAAAGGGTGTTTTCTAGTATGGGAAAGTATCATGGCGCCTGAGTGAAGATATCCCGTGTCGCAGTTGGAGGTAGCGATAAAACTCAACTGAAGGAGCTTCATGGGTCTCCTGAATCAAGGGCCAGGGGGAAAACGTGCAACATCCGAGGAAGTGCCGGACCTGTGAGAACCCATGAGTGGGCCACAATGAAAAAACATGTAGTGGTTCTAAGCCCGGGGGAAACCTGGGATTGTTCAAAAGGGGGAGGAGTGGGAGGAATGGAGACATGAGCCTGTCAGAGTACCAGACCGAGTCCCAAAGCTTTAGGCTTTGAGCCATTAGGGGGCTAATAGAGGGGGGACGAAGTTTGGGGGGAAGCCAGAGCAGGACCGAGACGGGGATCGGTGTGCAGTTAGGAATCTCCAGAAGAACCCAGAGAGGGATGTCAGATTTGGCCTGGAGCAGGGTGAGCTGGGAGAGTTGGACTGCTTGATAGTATTTCATAATGTTTGGAACTCCCAGGCCTCTCCGCAATCGAAAGCACAATCTCCCAAGTGAGCACAAAGCATATAGAAGAACAAAGGCTCTAATAGTGCGTTATCGTTTTTCAAAAAAGCTAATTTATTGTGTAAAATCTCTGGTTGGATGTACAAACATCATAAAAGCACTTGTCGGCAATAAAATTCAAAAACACCCACACTTCCGGGGTCACGTGGGGCGTGATGACGTCAGTGCATAGCTCCGCCCGATATATTTCGTCATACATGACGTCTTCCAGGGGCACGGGCGACGTGCTGAGCCATCACCTAATATACACATAGAAAGGCAACCAAGTCTCGTTTTCACATGGCGGCCATATCAAAAAGTAAAAAAGACATTCAAGCCTCGCTTTCACCTAGTGGCCATCTTACAGCCACTAGGCTGTGGGCTGGAGTAGAAGGTGAAGTCACGATCGCTGGGGTGATGTTCCCTCCATGTGTCCACTAAACCATGGGTTTGTAAAAGAGACCTCATTTGCTCTTCCACTACAGGAGCGTGGGAGGGGGAAGCCCCTGGGCATACTTCCTACCTAGGAATCTAGGGCAATATTCGTGTCGCCCATGAGGATAAGGGTTCCAGAGCAGTGTTGGGAGACCACTGTGAGAAGGTGAGAGAAGAATTTGTGTTGGAAGCGGTTAGTGGCATAATAAGTGACCAGGGTTACAACCTGATCATTTAGGGTGCCCTGGAGCTGGAGGTATCTACCGGTGGGGTTTGCAATCTCTTTTACAAGAGAACAAAAGATTGCGCCAAAAGGCGATTAGGACCCCTCTTTGTTTCTCAGGTGCTGAAGCTACATAAAATGTAGGAAAATGGGCAGACAGGTATTTTCGTGGCAGAGGAGGAGGAGAACCAGTTCTCTTGCAAGTGCACCATGTCAACGTGGCTAGATTTTAGATAGTGGAATACCTTAGCGTGCTTCATCGGAGAATTTAACCCATGAACGTTGTGTGAGTAGAACTTCAGTGTGCCATAACAAGGGGGACGAAATTTAGCTGAGGTGGTAGAATGCAACAATGGTCTTGCATCTGCAACCATAGGGGAGCGTTCAAAAAAATTTTTTAATGCAGAAACAATAAACTGTGTGAATATATCAACTTCAGCTTATGAAGCATGCAATAAAGGGATTGCATCTGCAAATTATTGTATGCCTGTAGGCACACCTGGCTGGCCAGTCTCTGGTGAAGAATTGTTAATCCAAAACAGATTTTTTTCTGTTTGCCGATCGCTACTGCTCCAAGCAGTAATGTCTGGAGCCAAGGGTGCAATGTTGGCTGAAACTATTGGCAATGTTATGATGTGCCATTCTATGGAAAAACTGTGCAGTGATTGGATTTTCCAACCACCATTGCTGGCAATTTTCAGGAGGTCTCACCCAGTATTCAGTCTAACCAAAAACCAAGGTGCCCTACAACCAACATGGTCTATCAAGGATGAGCCAAGAGATCTGGCTAAATGTTCTCAAACGCTCAATTTCTCTGATTAAGCTGCTTGAATTAAAAAAGTTCTTGTCTGTTTCTTTTTTTGAAGATTTTTTTTTAAGGGTGTATTTTTTGTGTATTTAAAGTGGAATTAAACCTTTGCAAAAAATATTTTAACAATGAGCCCCCGGAAGCTTTTAGCCATATTGTGCTAGTATGCTAAGCGCTTTATGACAGTCTTACCTTGCAAGTGATACATATGTATGGTTCAAGTCCTGCGGGAACGCATGGGAACGGAGTTCCTGTACTTTTTCCACAACAGGAACTCAGTTCCCGTTAGCAGCCGTGTCCTGCAAGACTTTGAAGTATGTGAGCTGTGTGGCAGGTGCTACACCAGCAGCTGCCGACACAGCTCGCAATAGTAAGTGCCGCACACCTGACCATTCAGGCATTTCCAATAGGGGGCCCCACCCCATGACAGCTTCCGCTTCGATCTACCTGTCAATCACAGCTAGCTGAAAGATAGATCAGGTCCCTGCTGCTAAGAGATTATGTTTAGTCAGACCTCTCGTGATGCCCTCCTCCCCGCCGCCCCCTCCTGATTTTCTGTCTCCTCATCCTCCCCCCCCCCCCCCACCCCAGTCTCCTGCATACTTTGCTCTGTGTGTCCCGCTGAATCCTCCCTCCCTATCTTCCGTGCCATATGGTGAGAGAACTCAGAGGAGGAGCACAGCTATTCTGCTCACAGGACATACAGGGAGAGAGGTGAGCTGAGGGAGGAACATCAGTTTGGGGTGGTAAGCTGAGCAGAATACCTGGCAAAGTTTAGTGCCAGGAGGGAAGTTTATGTGGAAATATGTGAAGGGTTGGAATAGCAGCGAGTGTGTGTTGGAGCCCTGCAGAGTTTGCTGCCCCCCAAGCTAACATACATCTCCTAAGCAGGAACACATCACTATCTCCCCAAGCATTCTGTCCAGATAATGTGCAGTTAATTTATGACCTTTCCATTTTTTTTGTTGTTGGTGGGCGAGTGGATCTTGGGTGGGAGTCCCACACTTTTTTCCCCAGGACTTGACCCCTGCATATTATACAAATGAGTGGCTGTTTTTTTTTTTTTTTTGCACAAAAAAGTCCACAATAGCTAAAAAGATTTTCCATAAGCCTCAGGAGACATTTTAAGCCCACATAGACTTTCACTTTAATCAGCTAAATATATTCCAGATGCATCAATCAAAAGGTGTGCAAAGTCTAATGCCCCGTACACACGATAGGATTTTCCGACAATAAAATCCATGGGATTTTTTACGACGGATGTTGGCTCAAACTTGTCTTGCATACACACAGTCGCGCAAAGTTGGCCGGAAATTCCGAAGGTCAAGAACACGGTGACATAAAACACATACGACAAGCCAAGAAAAATGAGGCTCAATAGCCAGTGCTGCCCTACTGCTTGATTCCGAGCATGTGTGGCACTTTGTGCGTCTGAATTGTCTACAGACGATCGGAATTTCTGAATGTGAGAACCAAATCTCAAATTTTGTGTGACGGAAATTCCAATGGAAAATGTGTGATGGAGCCTACACACGGTCGGAATTTCCGACAACAAGGTCCTATCACGCATTTTCCATTGGAAAATCCTATCGTGTGTACGGGGAGCATTACAGTTTTTTTTTCATTTAGAAAGCAGCCATAACCTAAGTAAAAAAGTCTGTCTTCTGCCAGAATCCTGCAGAGAAGGGCCCTTGCTCTCTGTGTGGATGCAGCGGTCTCTCTGCAGAGGTCTGACATGCTTCACGATGAGTCAGAGCCAGAGCTCTCCAGTTGGCCAGTTGCAGAGCTCTAGTTGTGACTCAGCAGGGGGTGTGTCAAATCCCTCCAGGGAGACCGCTGATTCCACACAGAGAGCATGGTGGCAGGATTTTCTTCTCAGACTGTGGCTGCTTTTAAACCACTTGCCGCTATCCTGCGGCAGGTCGGCTCTATTGTGCAAAACGACATACCTTTGCGTCATTTCATGCAATAGATCACGGGGGGCGCGCACTGTTTGGACAGAGGGGGAGCCAATCAAGGGGTCCAGCGGACCCAACGTCCGCCTGTCACCCAAGATCATTCCCCAGAGAGGCAGAACGGTGATCTGCCTATGTAAACAAGGCAGATCGTCGTTCTGGACAGGGAGGAAGATAGAGATATTGTGTTCCTCCTGCTAAGCAGGAACACCGTTCTCTGTCTTCATCCAGTCAAACCATCCCCCACACAGTTAGAAAGCACCCCCTAGGGACACACTTATCCCTTTGATCGCCCCTGGTGTTAACCCCTTCCCTGCCAGTGTCATTAGTGCAGTAACAGTGCATATGTTTAGCACTGATCACTGTAATAATGTCACTGGTTCCCCAAAAAGTGTCAAAAGTGCCAGGTATCAGATTTGTCCGCCGCAATGTCGCAGTCCCACTAAAAATCGATGATCGGCGCCATTACTAATAAAAAAAAAAAATCCGTAAGAATGGCATAAAAATATCCCATAAATTGTAAACGCAATAACGTTTGCGCAAACCAATCAATAAACGCTTATTGGGATTTTTTTTACCAAAAATATGTAGCAGAATACATATTGGCCTAAAGTGATGAAGAAATCTTTTTTTATTGGATATGTTTTATAGCAGAAAGTAAAACATATTTAAATTTTTTTCAAAATTGACGGTCTTTTTTTGTTTATTGTGCAAAAAAATAAAAACCACAGAGGTGATCAAATACCACCAAAAGAAAGCTCTATTTGTGGGAAAAATAAGGACATACAGTAATACCACGGAGTGAGGCGGTTTATGAGCATTTCGCAATATGAGCTATTATTTTTTTTTTAAATCCTGACTCAGTTTGCGAGCGTTGTCTCACAAGACAAGCAGCATTCAAGCCTCTAGGGTGTGCAGTACCGCATTTGGCCAGAGGTGCGGGGGCGCCGGTGATACTCGGAGTCGCTCAGAGACACTCCGAAGCACTCGGAAAAACACTCTGTTCCTGAGTGTCTTTGAGTGTCTACGAGTGCATCCGAGTGTTTTCGAGTGTCTCCGGCGCCCCCCCCTGCCTCTGGCCACATGCGGTACTGCATACAATTGTCAGTTAACCGCTTCCCCACCGGCGCACGACGATATACGTCGACAGAATGGCACGGACAGGCATAAGGGCGTACATGTACGTCCCCTTTAAGATGCCGCCGCGCCGGTCGGGACCCCCGTGAGGCCGGTCGCGGGTCCCGCGGACTTGATCGCCGCGGGGACACCCGCGATCGTCTCACGGGAAGGCTGAACGGGGAGATGCGGAAATAAACAGCATCTCCCCGTTCTGCCTAGCAACTAGTGATGCCGATCTCTGCTCCCTGTGATTGGAGCAGAAATCAGAATTCACTAGCTGACAACCACGCCCCCCCCCCCACAGTAAGAAACACACCTCTAGGCACACTTAACCCCTACACTGCCACCTAGTGGTTAACCCCTTCACTGCCAGTGTCATTTACACAGGAATAAATGCATTTAAATAGCATTGATCGCTGTATAAATGTGAATGGTCCCAAAAATGTGTCAAAAATGTCCGATGTGTCCGCCATAATGTCGCAGTCACAATAAAAATCGCTGATCGCCGCCATTACTAATAAAAAAAAAAATTATTTATAAAAATGCTATAAAACTATCCCCTATCTTGTAAACGCTATAACTTCTGCGCAAACCAATCAATAATCGCTTATTGCGATTTTTTTTACCAAAAATATGTAGAAGAATACGTATCGGCCTAAACGGAGGAAAAAAAAAGTTTTTTTATATATTTTTGGGGGATATTTATTATAGCAAAAAATAAAAAAGAATGCGTTTTTTTCAAAATTGTCGCTCTTTTTGGTTTATAGCGCAAAAAAAAAAAAAAAAAAACGCAGCGGCGATCAAATACCACCAAAAGAAAGCTCTATTTGTGGGAAAAAAAGGACGTCAATTTTGTTTGGGAGCCACGTCGCACGACCGCGCAATTGTCAGTTAAAGCGACGCAGTGCCGAATCGCAAAAAGGGGCCTGGTCCTTTGGCTGCAAATTGGTCCGGGACTGAAAGTGGTTAAAGTAAGGCCCCTTTCACACTGGGGCGTTTTGCAGGCGTTATTGCGCTAAAAATAGCGCCTGCAAACCGACCCGAAACAGCTGTTGCTGTGTCTTCAGTGTGAAAGCCCGAGGGCTTTCACACTGAAGCGGTGCGATTGCATGACGCTGGAAAATGTCCTGCAAGCCGCATCTTTGGCTCGCTATAGGAGCGGTATATTTACCGCTCCTATAGCGCCCGTTCCCATTGGAAACAATGGGGCAGCGCTCCGAACCCGCCCGCAAAACGCCGCTGCAGCGGCGGTTTGCGGGCGGTATTGACCCTTTTTCGGCCGCTCGCGGGGGGTAAAACAAACAATATAGCGCCGCTTTACCGCCAGCGCCCCCACCGCTCCAGTGTGAAAGTAGCCTAACGCAGTGCCGTATCGCAAAAAATGTGCTGGTCATTACGTGGGCTCAAGTGGTAAAAGAAAACTGAAAAATGTTGCTCCTTTTTTTTTTTTTTGGCACCTGGAATGTTTTTAGCTGATTTAAACTAAAATTTCAATTTCAATTTCAAGGCACTTTCATTAAACCTTAATTTTCTCTTTATTACTGACTGCATGGAGAAGAGGTTATGGCCTCCTAAAGTCAGCAAAATCTCCTGGCTGCAAAAAAATTCAGAGAAATTAAACATCCCCCATCCCTGGGTCTATCAACACCACAACATGTTATAATGCATACCTCCCAACTTTTTGAGATGGGAATGAGGGACACCTATCAGAAAAAGTATGCAGGCATAGGACACACCCCTTGCCACTCCTCCTTAAAGGAAAATTGTACAAAAAAACAAGATTGGTTAAACCCACAAGCAGGGGCGGACTGACAACTCATGGGGCCCCTGGGCAATAGGAGATTATGGGGCCCCCAGGCAATCAGAGATTATGGGGCCACACAGTATACACACACACACACACACAGTATACAATCACACAGTATACACATACATGTACACACAGTATACACAGACATGTTTCTATTGACTGAGAAGGTACTGGAGAGGTGGGGCAGCTATAATCTTGGGATTTTTAGACCAAAAGGATGTCGGTAAGGGACATTTCAGAGACAGATGTAAAAAAACACAGATTTTTACATACTGTCCCTGGTTTTACTGAGGCTGGCAACCCTGATGGGGCCCCCTAGTGACCCGGGGCCCTCGGGCAGTGCCCGAGTGGCCGAATGGTCAGTCCGCCCCTGCCCACAAGTGTTTTTTTTTTTACTACTACTATTCCTTTATATTGGCTTTTGGCATTTACAAATGCAGCAATTTAGAAGTCAGATTAAAGTTTTAGCACCGGTAAACACTTTTTGATAGATAAAAAGTGAAATTTTATATATATATATATATAGATCAGAGCAAAATGAGGAACAAATGAGGTGGAATGAGGGACAAGGAGTACAGCTATGATCGGAGTTGTTCTTGAATGAATCATGTGACTGATGGACATGTTTATTACATAGCTCCCTATTAAACAGCTCAGTGCTTTAATTGCATTGATTAAAGGGAGCCTGGAAGTAAATATTCCCGTAAGGTTAGGACATGCCTGGTGCGGGGGGAACACGTCTGATGACGGAGAATGAGGAAAACCCCGAACAGCTGCATTGTACACCTTCCTCAGTGCTGACGTCACACGGATCCATAGTAATAAGTGCTAGGGGCAAGGCCACATTTCTGCATAGTCAACATAGGCCCTAGCCTAAGGCAGCACAGCTTCCAGGGGAGGCACACAGACACATACATAGCATGTTACTGCCAGTAACACATTCCCATCTATAGTAGAAGGTGCCATACTGCCTGAAGGGAAGGTGAATATATGCAGGTGTGGGGAGGGGGGGGGGGGGGGACATGGGCTGCTTTGCTCTGCACTTGTTCACTTTGAGGAAAGCTAATATTTTTCTTATGACTGATCTTTTATAGAAATGTGTCTTTTTTCAACCTATGTCACTTTTAAATCGCTTCAGTCCCGAAAGATTTTACCCCCTTCCTGACCAGAGCACTTTTTGCGATTCGGCACTGCGTCGCTTTAACTGACAATTGCGCGGTCGTGAGACGTGGCACCCAAACAAAATTGACGTAATTTTTGGTGGTATTTGATCACCTCTGCGACTTTCATTTTTTTGCGCTATAAACAAAAAAAAGCGACAATTTTGAAAAAAACACAATACTTTTTACTTTTTGCTATAATAAATATCCCCCAAAAATTTATAAAAAAAATATTTTTTTCCTCAGTTTAGGCCGATATGTATTCTTCTACGTATTTTTGGTAAAAAATAATGCAAAAAATAAAAATTGCAATACGTGTATATTGATTGGTTTGCGCAAAAGTTATAGCGTCTACAAAATAGGGGATAGATTTATGGCATTTTTATTATTATTTTATTTTATTAGTAATGGCGGCGATCAGCGATTTTTGTCATGACTGCGACATTATGGCGGACACATCGGACACTTGACACTATTTCGGGACCATTGTCATTTATACAGCAATCAGTGCTATAAAAATGCACTGAAATGACACTGGCAGGGAAGGGGTTAAACACTAGGGGGCGATGAAGGGGTTAAAAATTGGTGTATACTAAAGCGCTGATATATCATTTAAAAGCCCCAAATCTAATAGAATAAAATAAGATTACTAAATGAAATGCTGCTAGCATAAAAAGTGTTCCCACACTTGGAAATAGGTGAAAGATATACAAATAGCGTATAAATGAATAGATGAAGGGGTTAAGTGTGTCCTAGGGAGTGATTCTAACTGTGGGGGGAATGGGCTACAACTCACATGACAGCGATCACTGCTCCTGATGACAGGGAGCGGTGATCTCTGTCTTGTCACTAGGCAGAACGGGGAAATGAGTTGTTTACATAGGCACTTCCCCTTTCTGCGGCTCCATGACACGATCACCGGGAGACTGGCGGACATTGAGTCCGCGGGCACGGCCATGCTGTATGCGGCGGGCGCATGCCCGCTAAACCCGCCAATTAAAGGGGACGTACAGGTATGCCTGTTTTGCCCACCGCTGCCATTGTGCTGACGTATATCGGCGTGCGTCGGTCGGCAAGTGGTTAAATGTACCTGAAAATACAGTGTAGCTCAACCCAACAACAAAATTGTACCATGTTGCAGTTTACCGTTCCTTGTGCTGCCCATATATGTATACATTTTTGTTCAAAAATATTTGATTTAAGTACGTTAGTTCGACTTTCTGATCATTGGTGGGGTCGAATCGACCTTTATTTTTGGCCACAGTGATGAGAAAATTTTAATTAATTTTAATTAATTAATTTTCATTTTAATTTTAATTTAATTAATTATCGTACAATATACAGTAGGTGTTTTTTTGTCTGGGAATTACTTTCATTCTAAAATCGAATGTTAACAGCAAGTTACGTTTGTCCAGTCATTGAATGTACAACCTCAATTCCAAAAAAATGTTGTAACGCTTTGTAAAATCTACATACAATCAGAATACAGTGATTTGCAAATCTCATAAACCCATATTTTATTCACAATAGAAAATAGAAAACATATCAAATGTTTAAACTGAGAAAATGAACCACTTTAGGAATAAAAATAAGGTCATTTTGAAATTGATGGCAGCAACATGTCTCAAAAAAGTTGGGGTGGGGCCATTTTAGCACAGTGTAAAATCCCCTCTTCTTTTTTTTTAAATCAAACAGGTTTTTATTTGCATAAGAACATACAGCTTATGGTAACTTGGTATGAATACAGAATACAACAAAGTTATTCTTCAGGTACATGGTTCTCGATGACATAGGTCCGTGAGCTCACGTCAGGTGGCAGGGGTGGAGTAAACACATAATAACTTTTTAAGTACAACCTTGCGTCTTGGGCAACAGCCCAGAAGGTAGGCAACCCAATGACCTTCGCAGAGTTGAATGGTAATAGCACTAATGAATCACGTACAAGTATCAGATTCTTGAAGCCATCTATCCCAGATCTTGTAGTATTTGTCTGGGCACTCTCTGTTAACCGCTTCCCGACCGCCTCCTGCACATATACGTCGGCAGAATGGCACGGCTAGGCAAAAGCACGTACAGGTGCATCCCCTTTAATTGCCTAGCCGTGGGGTCCCAGTCGGGAGCTTCGTGACCCTGGCCGCGGGACCAGCGGACCCGATTGCCGCTGGTGTCCCGCGATCGGGTCACAGAGCTGAAGAACGGGGAGAGGTCTGTGTAAACAAACCTCTCCCCGCGCTTCCTACACTGCCTGTCATTGATCGGCTGTTCCCTGTCATCGGGAAAGCCGATCAGTGACGTCAGACGTCAGCCACGCCCCCTAATGTAAAAAAAAACACACACGTCACAGACCATAACCCCTCCCCGCCCCCTAGTGGTTAACTCTTTCACTGCCAGTGTCATTTATACAGGAATCAATGCATTTAAATAGCATTGATTGCTGTATAAATGACAATGGTCCCAAAAATGTGTCAAAAATGTCCGACGTGTCCGCCATAATGTCGCAGTCACAATAAAAATCGGTGATCGACGCCATTACTAGTAAAAAAAAAAAAAATATTAATAAAAATGCTATAAAACTATCCCCTATTTTGTAAACGCTATAACTTTTGCGCAAACCAATCAATAATCGCTAATTGCGATTTTTTTTTACCAAAAATATGTAGAAGAATAAGTATCTGCCTAAACTGAGGAAAAAATATATTTTTTTATATATTTTTTGGGGATATTTATTATAGCAAAAAGTAAAAAATATTGCATTTTAAAAAAAATTAAAAATTAAAAACCGCAGGGGCGATCAAATACCACCAAAAGAAAGCTCTATTTGTGGGAAAAAAAGGACGCCAATTTTGTTTGGGAGCCACGTCGCACGACCGCGCAATTGTCAGTTAAAGCGACGCAGTGCCGAATCGCAAAAAGGGGCCTGGTCCTTTGGCTGCAAATTGGTCCGGGGCTGAAGTGGTTAATGTAAATAAACTTTTTATACGGAAGGGTGTTGTTTATTTCTGCTTTCCAGTGTGTGACGGTTGGTGGGGAGGCCCTCATCCACTTCCTGGCCACTACCTTTCTCACCGAGAATAGAGTCTCTTGGAGGAATATCTTCATGTGTTTGTCAGTCAGGTCAGGTAAAATCCCAAGAAGACACATTTTCGGGTCAAGTGTGGCTGGGGAGCCCATAGTGTCATGAAGGAATGTCACCACTTGTGACCATAGTCTTTGCATATTAGGACATGACCATATAAGGTGTGCAAATGTGCCCGTTTCCCTCCCACACATCAGGCATGTGGTGGTCTGCGAGCTCTTGTACCTCGCGACCCTAAGGGGAGTAAGGTATGCTTGATGGAGAATATATATTTGGGGGAGCCTGTCAGACAGTTTAGGTGAGACTGCCTTACATGCTTCTAGGGCTTCTTCCCATTCCTCATCCTCTATTGGGCCCACCACCCTTTCCCAGCGAGGTTTAAGACCAAATGCTAATTTTGTGGACGTCGGAGTGGTGAGTGTGCTATAGAATGCTGAAATCAGTTTTTGGGGATCTGTACTTTCAACTATTGCCATAAGGACATTGGGAGTAGGAGGTGGAGTGGAAGACGCAAATTGCGTTTGGGCTGCATGTTTAATTTGTAGGTACCGGTAATGCATATGACTGGGGAGCGCAAATTCCTCAGTGAGGGTGTCAAAGGTCTTAAGAGCGCCACTTGTAAATAGTTGGTGTAGGTAAAGAACCCCATGAGTGAGCCACAGGTTTACATCTGGAATTTGTCGGAATTCGGGCAGAGCCTTATTACGCCACAACGGAGTATAGTCATTAACTTGAGGGATCTCTAGTTTGGTCAAGGCTATGTCCCATAAACATCTATATTGGTGTAGTAAGGTTCTTTCTTTGTTTTGTGGGGCAGGTACATTCGTGGCTACTGCTATTGCAAAGATGGAGTCATTGGTAAGTCTACCCCACTCTGGGCACAGCAAGTGGAGGAACCTTTCCCTGTCTGTCTTGTCTATGTGGTAGAGTTGGGATAGTTGGGACGCAATGTAGTACATGTTTGTCAGGTCACCCTGAGGCTAGGTGACAGATGCACATCGTAGGGATCAGGAGTGCACCGCAAGGTAGTGGACCCTATGGCTGACTGCAGCGGATGGGAGTCCAGGTGATTCGGTACAGGGCCGCTGGACACCAAGACGGATCGCACCGGGGTTAGAGCGTAAGATTCCCTGGGGCGCGGAGTCTAAGAGCCAGCTGGTGTTCACCAGAGCCTCTAGTGGTGAGGATGGACTGGGCTGCAACTGGCTCCAGGTCGTGACTCCCAGGGTCCCCCAGCTCACACCCACGGTAGGCAACAGGAGGACAGGGGTAGTGAGGGATAAGCCAAGGTCAGGGCCACAAGCAGAAAAGGACAACAGGGTACACGCAAAGGTTCAGGGTCACAGGCAACCAGGGATAGTCAGGGACACGCCAGAAGGTCAGGGTCACAGGCAAACAGGGATAGTCAGGGACACGCCAAAGTCAGTAACAGAACACTAAATAGCACACGGCTGGTAACAGAAAGCCAAAAGAAAGCCAGCCTGTGATAGGAGCTAGGGTGGAGCCCTGCCAGAGGAGGGATATAAAAGCAGTCAGGTGATGGTCGGCTGGTCTCTAGAGATGAACACATGGAGACAGGTAAGCAGACAACTCTATTGCTTAACCATGACAATGTTGAAGTCAGGTAATGCCATACCTCCCATGTCTGTCGGGTTTTTGAGTGCTTGCCATGCTAATTTGTTCCTGTTAGGGCCCCAGACAAAAGGTTTAAGGATGGATTCCAAAATTTTGAAGTGTTTAAGGGGTAGGTATATCGGGGAGTGCCAGATTGTGTAAAGGACCTTGGGGAGGAGAATCATTTTAATTAGATTAATTCGTCCCCATACCACCAAGGGTAAACAGGCCCAGGCCCTGGTTTTGGTTTTTACATAGGCTATCAGGGGTTCAATATTCAGGTGTATGTAGTCCGATGATGTTCTAGAAACGTGAATTCCTAAGTAGTTTATGGTGCTAACACGTTGGAGTGGTAAATTGGCTTGTAGCTCAGTTGGGGGGAAACTATCTACAGGGAGTATTTGTGACGTATCCCAATTGATTTTTAACCCAGAGGAGTTCCCAAATAGTTCAATTGTACTTAATGCCACCTGTAGGGAGGGTCCCGGGTCTGCCAGATCCCCTCTTCTTTTACTAACACTCTAAACATCTGGGAACTGAGGAGACCCATTGATGGAGTTTTGGGAGAGGAATGTTGTTTCATTTTTGCCTGATATAGGATTTAGCTGCTCAATAGTCCTGGGCCTTGTTTGTTGTATTTACATTTCAAGATGTGCCAGTTATTTTCAGTTGGTGAAAGGTCTGGACTGCAGGCAAGCCAATTAAGCACCTGGACTCTTCTATTATGAAGACATGCTGTTTTTAAATTTTAATTCATCTGACCACAGAACAGTTTTCAAAAGACTATTTTAAATGAGCTTTGGCCCAGAGAAGACAGTAGTGTTTCTGGATCCTGTTCAGATATTCCGATATGGCTTCTTCTTTGCATGATAGAGCTTTACCTTGTATTTTTGGATATCACGGCAAACTGTGTTCACAGACAGTGGTTTGTAGATGTATTCCTGAGCCCATGCAATGATGTCCATCATAGAATCATGCCTGTATTTAATGCAGTGCCATCTGAAGACCAGAAGATCACCGGCATCCAATATTGCACTTCAGCCTTGTCCCTTTTCCCATAGAGATTTCTCCAGATTCTTGGACTCTTTTGATGATATTATGTTCTGTAGATGAGGATATATTTAAAGTCTTAGTAATTTTACATTGAGGAACATTATTCTATAATTGTTCGACAAGTTTTAGATGCAGCTTTTCACAGAGTGGTGGACCTCTGCCCATCTTTACTCCTGAGACACGCTGAGTCTCCAAGATGCTGTTTTTATACCCAATCATGTTACTGACTTGTTGCCAATTAAAGTGGTTGTAAACCCTTACAAACCAACCTAGATTAAGGCTTACCTGTAGGTCGAATAAATATCTCCTAAACCTACACGGTTTAGGAGATATTTGCCAAAAGACAGGCACCGATGTCTACGGCGCATGCGCCGTAGACAGCGGCGCGCAGGCGCACTGAGTGCGCCTCTGTTCATGGCGATATGCTGTGAGTGGCGGCTCCCGTGGGGATAATAATACTAATAATATACTAATAATAATAGTAATAATAATAATAATGATCTACTAGTACTAATAATAATAATCTACTACTACTAATAATAATAATCTACTGCTACTACTACTACTAATAATAATAATCTACAACTACTACTAAAAATAATAATCTACTACTACTACTACTACTAATCATAATAATCTATTACTACTATTACTAATAATAATCTACTACTACTACTACTACTAATAATAATAATAATAATCTACTACTACTAATATTAATAATCTACTACTACTACTAATAATAATCTACTACTACTGCTACTAATAATAATAATCTTCGACTACTACTAATAATAATAATAATAATAATAATAATAATCTACAACTAATACTAATAATAATAATAATAATCTACTAATACTATAAACTATAAAAAAAATAAAAATAAAAATAAACTACTACTACTAATAATCTACTACTACTACTACTACTACTACTAATAATATAATAATAATAATAATAATAATAATCTACTACTACTATTACTAATAATAATAATAATCTAGTACTACTAATAATAATAATCTACTACTACTACTACTACTACTACTGCTACTAATATTAATAATCTACTACTAATAATAATAATAATAATCTAATACTACTGCTACTAATAATAATAGTAATCTTCTACTGCTACTACTACTACCGCTAATAATAATAATAATAATCTACAACTACTACTACTACTACTACTACTAATAATAATAATAATCTACTATAAACTATAAAAATAAAAATAAAATAAAAAATAAACTACTACTACTAATAATAATAATCTTCTACTACTACTACTACTAATAATAATAATCTACTACTACTACTACTAATAATAATAATAATAATCTACTACTACTACTAATAATAATAATCTACTACTAATAATAATCATCTACTACTACTACTACTACTAATAATAATAATAAAAATTAAAAAATAATAATAGCTGTAAAAAAAACATTCTAGCCTCCCTAGACGTGTAAAGTTGTATGTGTTGCACACAGGGTAACACTAGGATGTCATCTGGATTGGCGCTCTACACGCTGACAGCAATTATGCTGCTCAGATTAGAGCTCTGTGCCTTCCCGGCTGTGATGGAAGCGATTGAAGGATTCGGGAAGATACAGATGTCTCTGGTGCCTTCAGTTGCATCGTCCATTGACTTGCAATGTTGAGTGCTGTGATTCAGCTCTGCAGCCTCCTATGTCAGTCTATGTTACCCTCCCCTGTGTGTGTGAGTGGGAGCTGGCAATGGCTGCAAGGGGGTGTGACATCACATACACACACACACACATACACACACAACACATCAGGATCAGCAGCTGCACAGACTCGCCAAACACTCAGCAACTACTCTGCAGGCTCAACCCGGACTGCAGGCAAATAGGTAAGTGCCTAATTTCCCTATCTCTGCATTCATAGTCACTCCAGCCTCTTCCCTCGTCACTTTGTATATATTTATCTTTAATTTTTCTTACAAAAACTCATTTAAAAAAAAAAAAATTGCTTTTAAACTGTAAACTACTTGCATATGTATAGCCGAACAGTTTTATTATTTTTATTATACAGGATTTATATAGCGCCAAGAGTTTGTGCAACGCTTTACAAAATAACATCTGTCAGTAAATTCATTGATTATCTATTCTTTATTCTGTACGCCTCATTCATTTCACCCTAAAGTTATATTGCGTATTTATTTTTTTGTAAATTTTCAACTTATATTTATTGACCGGTGACGGTGCCTAGCCTTTGCGTATATTTAAAAATCAATTTTCTGTAATATCCGTACCAAAACCATTCTCCCTTTTTAGATTTGGATGCTTTTATTATAGCACCAACCTTTACCAGAGCGCATAGATCATTTGTGACAGTCTCCGATCCTAAAGGAGCTAATGATTGTACCAAAGCCACCCAACCTCCTAGGGGCAGTTTATAAGAAAGGTAATTAAATTGCCACTTTGGATGCCTTTAATATTGCACCAACCTATACCAGAGCGCATAGAGTGTTTTGTATCAGTCTCCGATCCTAAAGGAGCTAATGATTCTACCAAAGCCACCCAACCTCCTTGGGGCAGTTTAGGAGGAAGGTAGTTAAATCACCACTTTGGGTGCCTTTAATATAGCACCAACCTACACCAGAGCGCATAGATCGTTTGCATTTGTGTTTGTCCCCAAAGTAGCTCACGATTGTACTAAAGCCACGCACCCTTCTAGGGATAGCTAAGACAGAATAATTCATTACCATTTTAAATATTTTAAATGTAGCACCTACCTATACCAGAGTGCATAGATTATGTGCAGTGGTCTCTGTTCACCAAAAGAAATAATGACCGTACTAAAGCTACTCACCCTTCTAGGGGCAGTTTAGATTTTTAAATTACCTTTATGATTTTACCCACCCATGTAGAGAAGATGCTCGCTGGCCACCGAACCCAGAACCCCAACGCTACAAGCAAAGAAGTGCTGACCACCATACTGTATGACTTCTGTAATTCCATAACTTGCTATAGGCTCAGCTCATAATAATAGTAATCTACTACTAATAATAATAATAATAATCTACTACTACTACTAATAATAATAATAATCTACTACTACTACTACTACTAATAATCTACTACTACTAATAATAATAATAATAATCTACTACTACTAATAATAATAATAATCTACTACTACTGCTAATAATAATAATAATCTACTACTACTACTACTAATCTACTACTACTACTAATAATAATCTACTACTACTACTAATAACAATCTACTACTACTACTAATAATAATAATAATCTACTACTACTAATAATAATAATATACTACTACTACTACTACTACTACTAATCGACTACTACTACTACTACTACTACTAATAATAATAATCTACCACTACTAATAATAATAATCTACTACTACTACTAATAATAATAATAATCTACTACTACTACTAATAATATACTACTACTACTACTAATCAACTACTACTACTACTACTAATCTACTACTACTACTAATAATAATAATAATCGACTACTACTAATAATAATAATCTACTACTACTACTGCTACTACTACTACTACTAATCAACTACTACTAATAATAATAATAATCTACTACTACTACTAATAATAATAATACAAAAAAAAAAATATATATATATATATATATACACACACACACATAAATATATATATATATATATATATATATATATATATATATATATATATATATATATATATATATATATATATATATATATATATATATATATATATATTTATATTTATTTATTTTTATTTTTTTTTTTTTATTTATATATATATATATATATATATATATATATATTTTATTTTTGCTGCTGTATTCAAATTCAATGATCTGTGAAAGGTACGGTCACATGGCCAAAATAAAGATCCTTATACTAATATTAAATCTTTGTGATTTGAGCATTACGTCTTTATGAACTTCATTTTGCTTTTGCACTGCGTTGATAACAAGCTCACAAACTATAAAACTTATCCTGCCGCATTACTTTATTTTTACGGCTAAAGTTCTTACGGTGCACTTTTTAAAGATTGGCGCATACTTTATTTTGCTGTTAGTTACTCAACCTAATTGTTTGCTGATCCTAAAATGTGTATATTGTATGGATATATAAGTTGCTAATAATTGCAATCTTCTTACCATATACTAGTACTATTATATATAAACCATTGTTTCATTTGCTCCCCGCCCCCAGTGCTGCAATGATGAGACTTATGTAAAGAGTAAACTCTGAAGTGATGGGGACCGCTAATGTAATGGGGGCCTCTGATGTGAAGTGGGAGCTCTGATATAATGGGATGGCCTCTGATGTGAAAGGGGGGGGGGGGGGCTCTGATGTGATGGGGCACCTCTTATGGGAAAATGGGACCTCTTTTGTGATGGGGGACCTCTGGTCTGGTGGGTGGCCTCTGATCTGATAGGGGATCTGTGATGTGATGGGGGGGGGGGGGGCTCTGATGGGATGGGGCACCTCTGATGTGAAGGCAGGACCTCTGACGTGATGGGGGACCTCTGATGTGAAGGTGGGACCTCTGATGTGAAGGTGGGACCTTTAATGTGATGGAGGACCTCTGACATGATGGGGGACCTCTGATGTGTTGGGGGACCTCTGATGTGAAGGTGGGACCTCTGATGTGATGGAGGACCTCTGATGTGATGGAGGACCTCTGATGCGAAGGTGGGACCTCTGATGTGATGGTGGGACCTCTGATGTGAAGGTGGGACCTCTGATGTGATGGGGGACCTCTGATGTGAAGGTGGGACCTCTGATGTGAAGGTGGGACCTCTGATGTAAAGGTGGGATCTCTGATGTGATGGGGGACCTCTGATGTGATGGTGGGACCTCTGATGTGATGGGGGACCTCTGATGTGATGGGGGACCTCTGATGTGAAGGTGGGACCTCTGATGTAAAGGTGGGATCTCTGATGTGATGGGGGACCTCTGATGTGAAGGTGGGATCTCTGATGTGATGGGGGGACCTCTGATGTGAAGGTGGAACCTCTGATGTGATGGGGGACCTCTGATGTGATGGGGGACCTCTGATGTGATGGGGGACCTCTGATGTGAAGGTGGGACCTTTAATGTGATGGAGGACCTCTGACATGATGGGGGACCTCTGACATGATGGGGGACCTCTGATGTGAAGGTGGGACCTCTGATGTGAAGGTGGGGCCTCTGATGTGAAGGTGGGGCCTCTGATGTAAAGGTGGGACCTCTGATGTAAAGTTAATGTAATCAAAGTGGTTGTATGCATTGTCCCAGGCATTTTTTTTCCCTTACATTTTAGACTGTGGGTGCCTTGAGATTTTGCATACTTTAAAGGGGGGTTCTGACTGAACAAAGGCTGAGAAAATACTGATATATAATGACTATCTTACTCTCTCTCTTACTGTACAAAGGTCCACCTTACTTGTTAAAGGAGTTGTAAAGGCATCCTATGCATTAAGATAAAAAAAACCTTCTGTGTGTAGCAGCCTCCCCATCACCTCCTAATTACTTACCTGAGCCCCTTCTTTCTCCAGCGATGTCCACGAGTATCTAAGGACACTCCTCCTGATTGGCTGAGATACAGCAGCGGCGCTATTGGCTTCCGCGTCTGTCAATCAAAGTCAGTCAGCCAATCAGGGGAGAGAGTGGGCGGGACTGGTGGGGGCTCCGTGTCTGAATGGATACACGGAGCTCTGACTCGGCTCTGGTGGCCCCATAGAGAGCTGCTGGCTGAGGGGGCACTCGATAGGAGGGAGGAGCCAGAAGCAGCAAAGAGGGACCAGAGAAGAGGAGGATCCAGGCTGCTCTGTGCAAAACCAACTGCACAGATGAGGTAAGTATAACATGTTTATTTTTTTTTATTTTTTTAAACAAACCTTCACAATTACTTCAAGGATCTGAGAACTGCCACATTGTATTTATGTTTCTGTGATCTGACTGTCCTCTGTTGTCGGCCATTGCAGGCTGATCAAAGGCCGCCGCCCGCAGTGTCCTTTGGGAAGTCTGCAGTGTACAAGGAAATTCTTTCTCTCAGGATTAGAATTTACCTAAATAAATATATTCTGTCCCTATAAAATGAATTAAAGTGGAACTGTGAGCAAAAAATAAAAATAAAATACCTATATAATGCAGTCTGTCTTTCTGAGTCTCCCCTGTAACATAATTATATCAACCGGTGACCCTTCCAGTAGATCTGTTATTTTTCCATCTCTTTAAAGTGGTTGTAAACCCACTTTTTGGGACTTCTACCTATAGGTAAGCCTAGAATAAGGGGACATCGCTGGATTCTTTTGCAGGTAAGTGACACATAAAGGGCTAATATACGATGCATACTAGCCCATTATGCTTTTCATTTGCAAACTTTGCAGCGAACAAAAGAGTAAAACCCATCGGGGTTTCTCAGGCCAAGCTGTCCAGAAAATGTGTCAGTTGACACTTCTTATGCCCCGTACACACGGTTGGAAATTCCGATGGAAAATGTCCGATCGGACCATGTTGTCAGAAAATCCGCCCGTGTGTGGGCTCCATCAGACTTTTTCCGTCGGAAATTCAGACGAAAAAAATTTGAAAGCAGGATCTCAAATTTTCCGACAACAAAATCCGATCAGACTTTTTCCAATCGTGTGTTGAGAATTCCGACGGACAAAGTGCCACGCATGCTCAGATCAAATTACGAGACCAAAGCTATTGGCTACTAGCCTCTACTTAGTTCCGTCGTAGGCAACGAACGTCACCACCTTCAGAATGATCGCATTTTCCGACAACTATGTCCGACCGTGTGTATGCAACACCAGTGTCGGACAAAATCCGACGGATTTTGTGGTCGGAATTTCCGACCGTGTGTACGGGGGCTTAGATGTGATGGTTGCTTTCTTTCCTTTATTTTCTGCTGGTGATCTGGCCAGGAAGTCTATTGATTTTCAAAAGAAAATCGCAATATGCGTATATTGATTGGTTTGCGCAAAAGTTATAGCGGGATAAGGGGATAGATTTTTAGCATTTTTATTATTATTTTTATGTTTTTATTAGTAATGGCGGTGATCTGCGATTTTTTATCATGACTGTGACATTATGGCGGACACATCGGACAATTTTGACACATTTTTTGAACCATTGGCATTAATACAGCGAATAATGCTATACAAATGCATTGATTACTGTAAAAATGTCACTGGCAGTGAAGGGGTTAACACTAGGAGGCGATCGAGGGGTTAACTGTGTTCCCTGGGAGGTGATTCTAACTGAAGGGGGAGGGGACTGACTAGAGGAAGTGACGGATCGTGGTTCCTAGCTAATAGGAACACACGATCTGTCACTCCTTTTAGAACAGAACTGGGAAGTGTGTGTTTACATACACTCGTCCCTGTTCTGCCTCTCCTGCTCACGATCACTCGTGGCCGGCAGTCATTGCGACCATTGGCCACGAGCATCGGCACCCCAATATCACAAAAAATGGCCTGGTCAAGAAGGGGATTAAACTTTCCTGAGGCCAAGTGGCTAAGCTACGAATCACCCCCCCCCCCCCCCATGTAGTGCAGATAAAGGGAGGATGTTTGAAGTCAAGTCTGGGCAACAACCATGGCTGCCTCCATAGATACCGTGGAGAAGTGAGGGTGCCAGGCACAGGAGGTGTGTTATTCTCACAACCTTTGTAAAAGTAAAAAGGACCCTGAAAAAAGTAAATGAATGCAGTCAACACATTTACAGACTAGTAACCCATACCTCCCAACATTTTGAGCTGGGAATGAGGGACAGCTACTAGAAAATGTATGTAGGCATAGGACACACCCCCTTCCACAACCCCTTAAAGGAGAATTAACCAAAAACAGGTTAATTAAATCCACAAGGGCTTTTTTTTAAAATAGATTATTATTATTATTATTACATACCTCCTAACATTTTAAAATGGGAATGAGGGACACCTACTAGCAAATGTATGTAGGCATAAGACACGCCCCTCTGCCTCGCCCCCTTAAAGGAGAATTAACAAAAAAAAAGGTTAATTAAATCCACAAGGGCTTTTTTTTTACCACTGCTATTCCTTTATATTGCCTTTAAAATTTACAAATGCAGCAATTTGGAAATTGGAAACTTTTTGGAAGATAAAAAGTGAATTTTATATACAACTATAGAGATCAGACCAGAATGAGGGACAAATGAGGAGGGATGAGGGACAGAGGGACATTGCTTTTAATCAGGGACAGTTGGGAGCTAAGGTAACCTAAGCTGCAATATATTACTTATTATTATTTATTTTTCATTTTGGTTTAGGTTCTCTCCAACCCCATTAGAGAACCAGTCTCTGATCCATTTCGAGGCTGACTTGGTACCACCCTCCAAAGTGCAGGGAGTACACTGGTTATCCAGGCTGGTTTTGGCCTTGAGACAACATTGATGCCTTGTGCCAGGAGGAAGCGAGGAGTTAATTACAGAATAGAACGGAGATGAGTTTTATGGCGCGGCACCTGCTGTATTTACGCCGCCTATCCATCCGGTAACTTGCGCACGTCGTCGGAGCTGTTTTACACAAGCGGCATTGGATTCGATTACGAGTCTTCTGTGAATTGCACAGAACAGATTTCTTTTCTTTCCAGCCGATGATCAGCCAGACGACAACAAACCTTCCTGATTCCTGGAAAACGTCCAGAGATCCCATCCTGGGGTGATGTCATCATTACGTCACTGTGTATAAAAGGTCTGCGATGTCATCACATGACTCCGAAATAAAAAAGCTTTATTTTAGCTGAGTACGTGAACATTTTACAGGCAGGAGTTTTTTTTTTTTTTGGTTTGTCTGTTAAAGGGCCAGTGCACCCAGACCAAGGCACTCTATTGGAGAGATCTCTATGCTGAGTTCTTGTGTCTGACTCTGCACACCTGATGTCGCTGATGTACTAAGGTTTCCAGTCCCTGTTGTGAGGAATCTGTCCCCAGAAAACAGGCACCTCTGCATTCATCCCTGGAAGCATAGCTCATAACTGTCCCTGATTTCGAGGGACTGTGCCTAATTTCGAGGGACTGTCCCTGATTTCGAGGGACTGTGCCTAATTTCGAGGGACTGTCCCTGATTTCGAGGGACTGTCCCTGATTCGGAACAAAGTCCCTCACTCCCTCTTTACCCCTCATTTGTCCCTCATTTTGGTCTGATCTCTATAGTTGTATATAAATTGCAATATTTATCTTTCAAAAAGTGTTTCCCAGTGCAAAACCTTTCATCCAATTTCTATATCGCTGCATCTGTAAATTGGCAAAGGCCAGTAAAATAACAGACATGTCATACTTACCTCCTCTGTGCAGTTGGTTTTGCACAGAGCAGCCCAGATCCTCTAGTTTTCAGGTCCCTCTTTGCTGCTCCTGGCCCCTCCCTCCTATCGATTGCCCCTTAGCCAGCAGCTTGCTATGGGGGCACTGAAGCCGAGTCACAGCTCCGTGTGTCCATTCAGACACAGAGCCCTGACACGGCCCCACCCCCTATCTCCCCTGATTGGCTGACTGACTTTGATTGACAGCCGCAGGAGCCAATGGCGCTGCTGCTGTGTCTCATCTAATCAGAAGGATTGGCTTAGACATTCGTGGACATCGCTGGAGAGAGAAGGGGCTCAGGTAAGTAATTGGGGGTGCTCAGGAGTCTGCTACAAACATAGAATGCATTAAGATAAAAAAAAAAAACTTCTGCCTTTACAACTTTAACAACTTTCATAATTTTTTTTGTAAACTTTTCCTTTAAGGGGGTGTGGCAGGGGGTGTGTCCTATGCCTACATACTTATGCTAACAGATGTCAAAAAGTTAGGCGCTATGCTGGAAGTTGGGCACCATAGAACATTGCAGTGCTCAGTCTCCAACTTAAAAGTGGTTGTAAACCTCAGACATGAACAAAGCATATCCCACTATAGTGTGTACTTGTCTCAATCCAGAGCACTAAGTGTAATTTCTGTCTGCTTCCTCCTTCCTCTGCTATCAGCATTAATCACTTTTGACAAGTTTTCCTGACTCCAAGAGTAAAAAGGTGACAGGGGTGGAAGATTCATCAGGTGATTGACTTCCTCTGGTCTGTTCCTGTGTGCTGTGTGAAAGGGGGGGGGGTGTCCCTTCCCTCCAATCAGCTCTCAGAGCTCTCTTTACTGAGCTCTGCAAAGTGTAACTTCAGCTCTCTGCCCCCTTTTTTCTGACAGCTGGGATGCTTTAAAAATTCTGGACTTAGAACGGACGCAGAGAAGAGAAGACTGCAGATAAACAGATGCAAATTACGTAGGAGGATTTATTTAATCTCTGTGTATCATAAAAATGGTGACGGCAGATTGACAGCCTCAGCTCTGTTTCTGTGTACTGTGTGAAAGGGGGGGGGGGGGGTTTCCTACCCTCCAATCAGCTCTCAGAGCTCTCTCCATTGATGTAACTTCAGCTCTCCGCCCCCTGCTTTTCAGAGCTGAGAGATCCTGTGTAAATTCTGCACTTTGAACAGATGTAGGAGAAAGATAGCTGTAGATAAACAAGTAAAAAGTATGTAGGAGGATTTGTTTCATCTCTGTGCATCACCTGAGACTTGTCACTCCACCATTTTAAAGGGGTTGGAAAGTCAGAAGGTTTTTTTATCTTATTGCATTCTATGCATTAAGATAAAAAACCTTCTGTGTACCGCAGCCCCCATCGGCCCCACTAATACTTACTGAAGCCGTCTCGGCCGTCCGGGACTCTCCCTCCTGATTGGCTGAGACACAGCAGCGGCACCATTGGCACCAGCAGCTGTCAATCAAAGTCAGTTAGCCAATTAGGAGAGAGAGGGGGCGAGTCCGAACCGCAGCTCTGTGTCTGAATGGACACAGGGAGCTGCAGCTCGGCTTGGGTGCCCCCATAGTAAGCTGCTTGCTGTGGGGGCACTCAACAGGAGGGAGGCGCTAGGAGCGCCGAAGAGGGAGCCGAGAAGAGGAGGATCCGGGCTGCTCTATGCAAATCCACTGCAACAGAAGAGGTATATATTAAAATGTTTATTATTTAAAAAAAAAAAAAAAAAATTGACTTTACAATCACTTTAAGGCATACTGTGCAAACAACGGCGAAAATTAGGTTTCTAGATTGGCCTGCTTGTACACAGCTATCCATTGTACACTTTCAAATGTTTTTTGTTGTTTTAACTGGGTAATAGTGTAGTTGTATTGCCTGTGTCGTTTGTTTGCCTTACCTTGTAATGATGGGCTTACATGTGGCTGCAGTTTGCAGTGCCATGGCTGATCTATTCCCCTATGTCCATGTATTCATTCACCAGCTGGTCCCTATTTGCTAAATGGACAGGTAGCTTCTTACTTGGATCACACAGGGTCCAATCTATGCCTTACAATTTCTTCTGTGTTGCATCACAAATGTTGTCATGCTAATAATTCGAAGGTGCATAGTGAGCTCCAGTGGCCGCTCATCGTAAGCCCATCACCTACCCCATCTATGGGGCGGGCAGCACTGCCCTCCAGGTGGCGGCTTCCGCTTCTCCTCCTCGGGATCAAGGCGGCTTCCACTGTGCGTCTCCTCCCTCCTCCTCCTAGGCCAATTGCGAACGCTTCTCTTTTCGGCCAATCAGGATTGGCCAGGAGGAGAATCAGTGTAACAATAGCGAATAATAATTCGCTATTGTCACACAACTGGGTGGGCTTGGGGGCGTAGATCCCAATCTATCCTCAGAACAGAAAGCAGGACTCAAACTCCCTATCAATACAGCCGAGTTATTGGCCACTGTTAGGTCTCTCCCTACTGGAAAAAGCCCTGGGCCTGACGGCTTCACCAGGGCTTATTATCTAAAGTTTTTTGATTAGCTCCAGGCCCCTTTATGCACATTTCTTAACTCCCTAGCTACCAATGGGCATCTCCCACAGGGGGCCTCGCTGGCACACATCACAGTCCTCCCGAAAGAAGGAAAAGACCCTACCCTACCACAGAGTTACCGCCCTATTTCCTTACTAAACACGGACCTCAAGATATTCTCTAAAATTCTCGCCTCAAACACCTCCTTCCTGAGATGATACATGCTGACCAGACAGGTTTTATCGTAGGACGGGAGGCTAGGGATAACTCTGTCAGGGCTCTACAACTCATCCACTGGGCCCACACAGGCGATCATATGCCTCCCTATTTGATTCTATCTACAGATCCGAGCATTAAAGGGGTGCAGGTGGGCTCTCTGGAACACAAGCTCTCTGCCTATGCGGACGATGTCCTTTTTCATGTAGTGGATCCAAGTGTCCCACTTCCGAATTAACTATGCTAAATCTGAGATTTTGTCGATCACAGTTCCCTCGGTCCTGGCCTCCTCCCTGAAGGAATCTTTTCCCTTCACATGGGCGTCCTCCTCTAGATACTTGGGTGTCCAGCTTTCAGATCGACTAGACTCCCTATACACACTTAACTATGCCCCTCTACTCAGGAAGATTCGCCAAGATTTGCAGTCCTGGGACAGAGCCTCATTCACATGGGTTGCCCATACAAATATCCTTAAAATGACGATACTGCCCGCATACTCTTTCTCCTGCAGATGGTACCTGTGCATTTACCCCGGTGCTTCTTCATAGAGTTCCGCAGGCTCTTCATTAAGTTTGTGTGGGAAGGAAAGAGACCACGCCTTGCCATGGCGGTTTCTCTGACTGGGTGTCCCCACTAACCATGCACTCCCTGAAGGTATGGGATAGAGTGAATGCCCATCTGCCACTGGCACCGCAGACGTCTCTGCTGGCACCTGTGGGCGGGTATCCATGGTTCCCCCCAGGGCAGCGGGTATCCTCCCTCGGAACCTGGGCGAGTGATGGGGTTGTCAGCCTGGCACGATTTGTGGAGGATCATTCACTGGTTCCACTTACCACCCTCAGGATCACGATATGGTGGCTTCCCCTTTGATTTCTGGAGACACCGTCAAATAGCGGATTTCGTAGCCATATGCAACAGAAACTCACAGATTAGGACTAACCTTACTGAATTTGAACGAATATGGGCAGCTGGTGACCCTTTACTCCATATGATTACAGTCCTCAACAAGATGCTGGAGACAGCTACACCTAGCCCCAAGCCCCTTTTCATAACAGAATGGGAGCGAGACTGTGACGAAACGCTCCCACACTCCTCTTGAGTGCTTTTGTCATATACCACTTCCTCCCAGTCTGAATATGGATCTCAGATATTCCAACCGCTCCCAAGCACTAAACGAGACAAAACTTGCTTAGTGCCAACATGGACTGTTTATTTAGAACCAAAATAACAGCAGAAGAGGAGATCCCCCTCCTGCTTATATTACTCTAACAATACACCTGTAACAAATTAACATGAGCTAATTAACTAATCCCTTTAAGCAGCCGATGTGACTCTGTGCCCATCAGGATTTCACTACAGGTCAGACTTGTTGTCACCAAGCTTCACACAGTTGATTATAAATTATCATAATAACAAACACAAGACAGCAGGAGCTCCATTAAGAGTCAGCCTGTCTCCTACATTGTACAGAGGACAATGTGATCAGCTCTCTCAATTAACATCTTGAGTTCATCAACAAACTAAGAATAGTCTTTACATATATCCTGCATTGAATCTGACTAGCACAGATTATATTGGGTTTCTCATTCACCCTGTGCCCTAGAGACACAGGGTGATTTACACATAAGAGGGTCCGGGGAAGCTGGACAAGGGGCCTCCAGAACTCTCCATGGCATGCTGAGTTCCACAAACCCCCGACCCAAAGTCACTCCTGTCACAGGGACCTCCAGTGTGAATTCACGGATGAGCAGCTGCATCACCTGTATCGTCTGACCCATTTGAGTTCTGTAGATTCCAGGACCCAAGAGAATAACTACAAGCTCTTGTTGAGGTGGTACAGGGTGCCCTCATCTCTGGCTAGAATATTTTCCTTTGCCTCTGACCGGTACTGGAGGGGATGAGGAATGCAGGGAACACTTCTCCATATATGGTGGGAGTGCCCAGTGCTAACACCGTTTTGGTCTATGGTTGGCAGGCATATATCAGATGGCCTAGGTATAGACCTCCCAGCCTCGCCAAAACAATTTTTGCTCCCCCAAAGCCTATATCTCGCTACAAACGTAGTGCTCTCCCCCACCTCCCAATGCAGCAAAAGCCTTATACCAATACATTGGAAAAGCCCGCACATTCCAAGGGAGCTTGACTGGGTTGAGAAGGTGAGGGAGATCATGGAGGCAGAGGACTGGCTCACTACTTGTAAAGGCACCCAAAAACCATTTGAACTTACATGGGCAGCCTGGAAAAACCATGTTCATGACACGACCACAGTTTCATCTAGCCTAGACTTTGCTTTACTGGCCTTAGCAGATCCCACTTTTAAGAGACTTGTCCAAGGGAACCAATACCCAACGACCAGCAGCTCTACATAGGATGTGCCCAATCGGCCTATGAACCTGGTGAGAATTTTTTCTTTTGTCTTTTCTTTTAGTACCTTTGGTACACTCTTGTTTTCATTTTTATTCATGCCACTTGAGCGGTTACCCAATACATTAACATTCATGGTCCCTTAAGTTCTCTTATGTTATTAATGCACTTTGAGTCATATATACACTACCTTTTGATTTTATGATTGGGATTGCCCTACTCTCTCCCCACGCGGGAGTGAGATCTGTCCACATAGACCAAATGTCTGGGACAAGGAGGGTACCCTCGTAAACACAACACATTGATACAGTATGTCTCCCTGCTATTACTGTTGTTTTTATTGGGGCCATGACAGATGTATCCCTCGTATCCCTCCTTTATCCTTTTCTCTCCCCCCCCCCCTCTCTTTATGTGCACTCCCTTGTTATAATGACAAAATGTTACTAAAATAAAGATTATATAAAAAAATATATATACTAGTTAAAGCTGTGATGTTTTAAAATTATTTTAAAGAGTATCTAATAGTGAGTAAGGAATTAGCATGATTATAGAAATAGTCTAGTCTGGATGATTCTAGGGCAGGGGTATCAAACTCAATTTCATTGCGGGCATCAGCAGTACGGTATCCCTACGGTATACGGTATCTGTAAGACTATATACATTTATTCAGGTTTTTTTTCTCAGAGAATAGATGCAGGAACCCAACCATCCACCCCCCCTCCCCGCCAAACCGCATTGAACGGTAGGTGTGGCCAAATTGCACCAGCTGGAGAATCTTAAAGGGGCAATAGGTACCAGGAGTGCTTTATGCATGGATTTCAGAGATGTGCTATGTAAAGAGTGCAGAGCTCAGGGGTGCACTATATACAGAGTGCAGAGTTCAGGGGTACATTATTTACAGAATTAAGGGATGCACTATGTACAGAGTTCAGGGTTGAGTATTGCACTACATACAGAGTGCAGGGTTTAGGGTTGTGCTATGGACAGTGTGCAGGGTTCTGCTCTCTTTTACAGGCTGTCCACATCTCACTTCCACCCCTCCTTGGCTGTCACCCCTGCATTTCTCTCCCCCATCCTCCATCTCTGCACACATCTCCTTCCACAGCCCTCATCTTCCCCCCTCACCCCAAAAATGCGTCCACTTATCTTATCTACCCTCATCTTAAAAAACCCCATTGGAATCCATGCATCCGGGCCCCGGCATGTAGATTAGGGGGCCGGATGCATGGATGGGGGGGGCGGCACCCGTGCGCTTCTATGGATGGGCCATCACTGATATTGAACACATCTACTGATGATGCTGGAACACATCTGCTGGTGATGCTGGAACAAATCTGCTGGTGATGCTGGAACAAATCTGCTGGTGATGCTGAAACACATCTGCTGAGGATATTGGAACACATCTGCTGGTGATGCTGGAATAAATATGCTGGTGATGCTGAAACACATCTGCTGAGGATATTGGAACACATCTGGTGATGCTGAAACACATCTGCTGAAGATAATGGAACACATTTACTGGTGTCACGTACCTGGTGGTGCGAGCCCGATATTGCAGAGAGAGACCTCCCTTGCGTCTCCCACTCCTGGCTCCCTGGTAGGGGGACAGGCGACCCAGGAGTGAGGAGGAGCACGGGTGCCTGGCAGGATCAACAGACCGGTGGAGTGACAAGGTCAACTCAGCGGACGAGCTGGTTCGGTCTAGCAGGCAGGATAGCAGAGCAGGGTGGATCTGGATGGGCAGGTCAGCAGACTGGATAGCAGAGCAGGCCGGAACTGGACAGGTAAACTGGTTCAGCAAACACACAGGATAGCAGAGCTGTCTGGATCTGGATGGACAGCTTAGCAGACTGGATAGCAGAGCAGGTAGGATCTGGATGGACAGCTTAGCAGACTGGATAGCAGAACAGGCCGGAACTGGACAGGTAAGCTGGTTCAGCAAACACACAGGATAGCAGAGCTGGCTGGATCTGGATGGACAGCTTAGCAGACTGGATAGCAGAGCAGGTTGGATCTGGATGGACAGCTTAGCAGACTGGATAGCAGAGCAGGCCGGAACTGGACAGGTAAGCTGGTTTGGCAAACACACAGGATAGCAGAGCTGGCTGGATCTGGATAGACAGCTTAGCAGACTGGATAGCAGAGCAGGGTGGATCTGGATGGGCAGGTCAGCAGACTGGATAGCAGAGCAGGCCGGAACTGGACAGGTAAGCTGGTTCAGCAAACACACAGGATAGCAGAGCTGTCTGGATCTGGATGGACAGCTTAGCAGACTGGATAGCAGAGCAGGTAGGATCTGGATGGACAGCTTAGCAGACTGGATAGCAGAACAGGCCGGAACTGGACAGGTAAGCTGGTTCAGCAAACACACAGGATAGCAGAGCTGGCTGGATCTGGATGGACAGCTTAGCAGACTGGATAGCAGAGCAGGTTGGATCTGGATGGACAGCTTAGCAGACTGGATAGCAGAGCAGGCCGGAACTGGACAGGTAAGCTGGTTTGGCAAACACACAGGATAGCAGAGCTGGCTGGATCTGGATAGACAGCTTAGCAGACTGGATAGCAGAGCAGGTTGGATCTGGATGGACAGCTTAGCCGACTGGATAGCAGAGCAGGCCGGAACTGGACAGGTAAGCTGGTTCGGCAAACACACAGGATAGCAGAGCTGGCTGGATCTGGATAGACAGCTTAGCAGACTGGATAGCAGAGCAGGTTTGATCTGGATGGACAGCTTAGCCGACTGGATAGCAGAGCAGGCCGGAACTGGACAGGTAAGCTGGTTCAGTAGACAAACAGGATAGCAGAGCTGGCTGGATCTGGATAGACAGCTTAGCAGACTGGATAGCAGAGCAGGTTGGGTCTGGATGGACAGCTTAACAGACTGGACAGCAGAGCAGGCCGGAACTGGACAGGTAAGCTGGTTCAGCAGACAAACAGGAAGCAGGACTTTGGAACAGACTGGATCAATATAGGTGATCAGGCTTGACACAGGAAACAGAACCTCAGAACGGGCTGGAGCAATACAGGTGATAAGGTTCATCACAGGGAACAGAACTGCAACCGGACTGGAGCAATACAGGTGATCAAGTTCATCAGAGAAGGTCAGGTATCAGATTGGCATCAAGGTACTAGGGGATGAGGCAGAAGGATGGTCACAACAAGCCAGGGTCGGGTACAGGCGGATAGCTGGATAGTCTCAGGTAAGCCGGGTCAAACAGGTCAGAGGAGAGGTATCAGGATGAGGTAACATACACCACAACGCTGTAGAGCAGACAGCGGGGACCGTCTGCCCAGGCCAGGTTTAAATAGGCTAACTGGCGCTAACTAGAGCGCGCACCTGTCTCCCTGTGCGCGCGCCTGTGCACGGCCGCACACGTGCACGCGCCCGGGCGCGCATGTGCATGCGCAGTGGCGCCTGTGGGCCAGGACGGCCAGGGTTTAGATTTCTGGCAGGATCTTCATGACAGCTGGTGATACTAAAAATACATCTACTGGTGATCCTGAAACACATCTACTGGTGATACTAAAAAACACACCTGCTGATGATGTTGGAAAATATCTGCTGATGATACTAAAATTACATCTGCTGGTGATGTTCAAACACGTCTGCTGGTGATCCTGGAACACATCTGCTGATTATATTGGAACACATCTGCTGGTGATACTAAAAACACATCTGCTGGTGATCCTGAAACACATCTGCTGGTGAGACTAAAAACACATCTGCTGGTGATCCTGAAACACATCTACTGGTGATACTAAGAAACACATCTGCTGATGATGCTGGAACACCCTCCTTGCAACCTCTCACATACAGAGAGCCTGTTTATTGGCAGTGTTTGTGTGGCTCACAGTTTTACAATCTAGTAAAATTGTAAAATGTAGTTTTACTACATTTGTGCAAAAATAAAAAAATATAGATATGTTTGGGGGCAAGGTTGATAAAATATTGCTTGATTCCTGCAAGTGAGGATATTGGAACACATCTGCTGGTGATGCTGAAACTCATCTGCTGGTGATGCTGGAACAAATTTGCTGGTAATGCTTAACGCAACCGCTGAGGATATTGGAACACATCTGCTGGTAATGCTGAAACACATCTGCTGATGATATTGGAACACATCTGCTGATAATACTAAAAACACATCTGCTGGCGGCGGTGCGTCCATAAAGGGCGCAGGAGCGCCGCCCCTCTCTCCTGTCACTCACTATACACCATAGATAGATTCATGCATTGCATGAATCTATCTATGGTCGCTGCTGACACCCCCTATTCAGGTGTCCGGCCCCTTTTCGGTCACCAGGCGCCTGAATTACAGCGGTGGGGGTGTTTTTTGGAAACACCTGATTAGCGCCGTAGGCGCTAATAGGCGTCCAAAAAGGTGACAAGCGGGCGCAACGCTGTGCGTTCCTTGTCACTCAGCAGCAGTATGTTAGCAAACCGAAGGAATTCGGTTTGCTAACATTGTACGGCCCCTTAGCCAATCAGGAGCACAGGTCTGTGTTACCTGTGCCCTGATTGGCTGAAACGACAGGCACTGTGATTGGGCGCCTATCAGGCGTCCAATCATAGCAGAGGATGAGAGGATGAGAGGAGGAGCGGGCAGGAGAGGAAATGGAGGACACCAATGCCACCGTCACCCGAGACAAGGTAAGTGCAGAGGTGGGGGGGGGGGCACAGTGGCAGCTTCTTTGCAGGGACAGCTTTATGGCAAAGTGGCTGTGTATTATGGCAAAGTGGCTGTGTTTTATGGCAAACTGGCTGTGTTTGATGGCAAAGTGGCTGTGTTTGATGGCAAAGTGGCTGCGTTTGATGTCACAGGGGCACAGTGGCTGCGTTTTAATGGGCACAGTGGCTGCGTTTTAATGGACACAGTGGCTGCGTTTTGATGGGCACAGTGGCTGCGTTTTAATGGGCTTTTTTTTCAGAATTTTTCAGTTTATTTGCGGCCCCCCAAAAATTTTGAGCACCAGCCGCCACCGGCTGGTGATCCTGGAACACATCTGCTGGTAATGCTGAAACACATCTGCTGCTGATATTGGAACACATCTGCTGGTAATGCTGAAACACATCTGCTGGTAATGCTGAAACACATCTGCTGATGATATTGGAACACATCTGCTGGTAATACTAAAAACACATCTGCTGGTGATCCTGGAATACATCTGCTGGTAATGCTGGAACACATCTACTGGTGATCCTGGAATACATCTGCTGGTAATGCTGAAACACATCTGCTGAGGATATTGGAACACATCTGCTGGTAATGCTAAAACACATCTGTTGATGATATTGGAACACATCTGCTGGTAATGTTGAAACACATCTGCTGGTAATGCTGAAACACATCTGCTAGTAATACTAAAAACACATCTGCTGGTGATCCTGGAACACATCTGCTGATGATGCTGGAACACCCTCCTTGCAACCTCTCACATACAGAGAGCCTGTTTATTGGCAGTTTTTGTGTGGCTCAAAGTTTTACAAAACTATGTTCTCCTACATTTGTCCAAAAATAAAAATAATATAGATATGTTTGGGGAAAGGTTGATAAAATATGGGCTGATTCCTGCAAGTGAGAACAGCTGTTTGTAATAAGTTAGATCTTTGCACATTTTATATTGTAGCTGTTGGTTGCGGAGTAAATGGCTTCATGTTGAGAATGTGGTTTATGAGATAGGAACTGGTAAAAGTCTCATTTCCAAGTAAATTGATTGTCATGAATATTTGATATTGATCCCTGGGGGATAATCCTGCAGTCATTCAGTGCTGACACTATTCTGTTTCCTTGTGCAGTGATCCGCTCTTCCTCTTATCCCCCCCCCCCCCCCCCCCCACACACACACTCTCTTCTAATGTCCTGGCCTCTCTTCTTTCCCCCCGTCTCTCCTTCTCACTCTCTCTGGTCACCAACAGGCAGATATCGAGGTGAAAATCTCTTACAGCTGGCAGCAATGAATGAATCAATCTGGAAATCTGTGCTGGAAGCTAGCAGTGAGATCTGATAATAAAACCCAATTCACAGATGCTGGCATTAAATCCATGGGGAACACTTCCTTCTGCTTTCTACAATTTTTTTCTTTAAAACAAACCTGTCATAGGGCGCTGCCATTACTTGGCTTTCCTTCTAAAAATTGCTCGATCCTCATTTTAATAATAATAAAAATGAAATAAAAAATTATCATTAAATATAAATAAATGAAAAATGGTTTGAAACTCATTATAATAATACATTATAACAAATATTATAAATAAATATCAATAAGTAAAAATAAAAAAAAATATATAGTTTAAACCTCAATATTCTAATACATTCTAATAAATATTATTCAAAAATAAAAAAATGTGATCCTCATTATAAAAAAAAGTGGCCAAGAGCCAATCAGTGGGCACGTCTGGCCCCGCTGTGTAGTCTGGGGAGGGGTACTTAAGGTGCTGAAGTCACGTGTTCGGGGTTCGGCCGCAGTCCTGCTTCCTGGTTCTGGACCGGGGTAGCCCCCCGCAAGGGGTCCCGGGCCTAGGAGCTTTTGACGTCCCGCAAACATGGTCAGTTTGGTCCGGGCAGGGATCCATCTGTTCCCGAGTCTCGAAGCCGGTTAGCCCGAGGCCCAGTAACTGAAGGAGGATTCAAGGCGTCCCGCTGTGCTCTCAGTATTGGAGGGGCACCACAGCTCATACAAGTGACCGGGGGAGGACTCTTCAGAGGAGGGCCAACAAGCTGGCATCTCAGTAAGGCTGCATTCACACCTGAGCGTAGCGTTTTCGGGCAGAAAATCACGCGAATTGCGGCTTTTTGGGACGTTTTTTACCACGATTTGCGGAGTTTTTTACCGCGTTTTGCCACGATTTTGTACAGAGCAAAAGGTCACCAATGTAAAAAGAAGAAAAACGCCCAAATCTGCCCGATTCGAGTGACAAAAAAGGGTCCGGAACTTGTTTGAGCTTCAGGCGTAGGGCTTTAGGCGTTTTGGAGTGGAGATGTGAACCATCTCCATAGAGAATAATGTATTTTTTCCCCTCTAGCGTTTTGTCGCTTCAGGCGACAAAACGCTCAGGTGTTTCAGCCTACGAGCCTGGGAGCTGAGTTGTATGGACAATAGAGAATCCACACTTCCACAGTACTGCCAAGGAGACAGAGAAAGTTGCAGGTACTGTGAGAAAGGTTCCCTTTCACCTTTGGTTGCAAATTTATTCTGTGTCAGAGAATTTTTGCAGGTTTCCGGATCACATTGTTGGCTGCCAAACCTCTGGCTAGAGGTTTGTCCGGCATTGAAGCACCCAGCTGCGAGTGGCTACTCTCTGGGTTGATTAGAGACATTCTGTGGATGTCAGCAGTTCAATGTGCCTGAGTTTCTTCACCCGTACCCTCTATTCCTATCTAAGACTGTGTTATGTTGGATGTTACCCCTGCAGAATAAAAACCTTTTCAAGGACTTTTATGTGTCAGTATCCAAAGTGTTTGGGTACTAACCCTGGGAACCCCTAGACATTCACCGACAAGCCAAGAGGAGGTAACTGGTAAGCCCAAAAGTCAAGGCCGCCCCTCAAGGGGTTATGGCCGCTACACATATTATAGCCATACCTGGAGTTCTTCTTTAAACCCATTCCACTCATCACTGTGTGAACATAATTGAAGTTAGACCTTTAAGTGAGGAACAAATGTTCATGAAAACACCATTCCACTCTCACCGCCCACCCTGCTTCCTCCTGCCTCTGTAAAACATTAATTGATATGGAAAATTCTGTATTTGTTCTGGTTCAGCGTGACCAGGCTTTTAGGGAAACCTGCGACTTACTTCACCCTCCAATGAGCTCCTAATTGCCTCGGCGTTGGTGAAGCTCAGCACGATATCGTTAGGACCATTTTATGACAAATACCTCGTCCCAATATTTTCACCTGTTTTATGCCTCGGCTCCCCAGCCTCCCGTGTAAATATTACATCCCATTAGTGTCAAATTGTTACCTTCCTGTAAAGCCAGGACAGGTTAGGGCATTACGGGAAAAGAACAACAAGCCAACTTACAAACATTTAAAAAGAGAAGTGTTTGTACGAGAATGCTGGCCAACCAATTCTTCCAATTCATTCAAATTTCGGTATGAATAATAATTTTGGGTTGAAGGAATTCTACAGTGAAATGTGGTGTTTGATTGTTGGACATTTTTGACAGCATAAAGGTGGTTATGTACACAACATTTATTATTTTGATCATGTAATTGATTATTTTAGGGGTCTCCAAAGTACGGCCCCTGGGCCAGATCTGGCCGGCTACAAGATTTTATCCTGCTCTTGCCTAGAGTCAGTGGTATATCCTTAATGTGTGCAGATAGAGGATTCAGGTCTGCAGAGGTTGCTTATGATCTCTGCGTCGACCTGATGTAGGGACAACTCTGATGAGGACCCTGGTGTAAGGGAGGACTTTGATAAGGTCCCTTACATAAGGGAGGGTTCTGATGTAATGGTGACTCTGATGGGGATCCTGATGTAAAAGGGGACTCTGATGAGCAGCCTAATATAAGGGAGGACTCTAATGGGGACCCTGATGGAATGGGACTTTGATGAGGACCCTGATTTCAGGAAGGTTTCAGATGTAAGGGCGACTCTGTTGAGGACCCTGATGTAAGGGAGGACTTTGATAGGACCCTTACATAAGGGAGATCTCTGATGTAATGGTGACTCTGATGGGGACCCTGATGTAAGAGAGGTCTCTGATGTAATGGAGCTCTGAAGAGGACCCTGATGTAATCTAGGACCCTGATGTAATCTAAGACCCTGATGTAATGGGTCTCTGATGAGGACCCTGATGTAAGGGAGGTCTCTGATGTAATAGGGCTCTAATGAGGACCCTGATGTAAGGAGGTCTCTGATGTAAAGGGGCCCTGATGAAGACCCTGATGTAAGGGAGGTTTCTGATGTAATAGGAACTCTGATGAAGACCCTGCTTTAAGGGAGGACTCTGATCTAATGTTGCTTTGATAAAGACCCTGATGTAAGGGAGGTTTCTGATGTAATGGGCTCTGATGAGGACCCTGATGTAAATGAGGACCCTGATGTAATGGGGCTCTGATGAGGACCTTAATGTAAGCAAAGACCCTGATGTAAGGGAGGTTCCTGATGTAATAGGAACTCTGATGAAGACCCTGTTGTAAGGGAGGACTCTGATCGAATGGGGCTCTGATAAAGACCCTGATGTAAGGGAGGTTTCTGATGTAATGGGCTCTGCTGAATACCCTGATGTAAGGGAGGTCCCTGATGTAATGAGGCTCTGATGAAGACTTTGATGTAACGCATGACTCTAATGTAATGGGGCTCTGATGAAGACCCTGATGTAATGCAGGACTCCAATGTAATAGGGCTCTGATGAAGACCCTAATGTAAGGGAGTTATCTGATGTAATGGGGCTCTGATGAAGACCCTGATGTAAAAGAGGTCTATGATGTAAAGGGGCTCTGATAAAGACTCTGATGTTAGAGAGGTTTCTGATGTAATGGGAACTCTGATGAAGACCCTGATGTAAGGGAGGTTTCTGATGTTATGGGAACTCTGATGAAGACCCTAATGTAAGGGAGGACCCTGATGTAACGGTGCACTGATGAGGACCCTGATGTAAGGTAGGTCTCTGATATAAAGGGGCTCTGATAAAGACCCTGATGTAATGGTGCGCTGATGAGGACCCTGATGAAAGGGAGGTCTCTGATGAAATGGGGCTCTGATGAAGACACTGATGTAAGAGAGGTCTCTGATGTAATGGGCCGCTGATGAGGACACTGATGTAAGGGAGGACCCTGATGTAATGGGGCTCTGATGAAGACTCTGATGTAAGGTAGGTCTCTGATGTAATGGGAACTCTGATGAAGACCCTGATGTAAGGGAGGTCTCTGATGTAATGGGGCTCTGATGAAGACCCTGATGTAAGGGAGGTCTCTGATGTAATGGGGCTCTGATGAAGACACTGATGTAAGGGAGGTCTCTGATGTAATGGGGCTCTGATGAAGACCCTGATGTAAGGGAGGTCTCTGATGTAATGGGGCTCTGATGGGGATCCTGATGTAAAAGGGGACTCTGATGAGCAGCCTAATATAAGGGAGGACTCTGATGGGGACCCTGATGGAATGGGACTTTGATGAGGACCCTGATTTAAGGAAGGTTTCAGATGTAAGGGCGACTCTGTTGAGGACCCTGATGTAAGGGAGGACTTTGATAGGACCCTTACATAAGGGAGATGTCTGATGTAATGGTGACTCTGATGGGGACCCTGATGTAAGAGAGGTCTCTGATGTAATGGAGCTCTGAAGAGGACCCTGATGTAATCTAGGACCCTGATGTAATGGGTCTCTGATGAGGACCTTGATGTAAGGGAGGTCTCTGATGTAATAGGGCTCTAATGAGGACCCTGATGTAAGGAAGGTCTTCTGATGTAATGGGGCCCTGATGAAGACCCTGATGTAAGGGAGGTTTCTGATGTAATAGGAACTCTGATGAAGACCCTGCTGTAAGGGAGGACTCTGATGTAATGGTGCTCTGATGAAGACCCTGATGTAAGGGAGGTTTCTGATGTAATGGGCTCTGATGAGGACCCTGATGTAAATGAGGACCCTGATGTAAGGGAGGTTCCTGATGTAATAGGAACTCTGATGAAGACCCTGTTGTAAGGGAGGACTCTGATCTAAATGGGCTCTGATAAAGACCCTGATGTAAGGGAGGATTCTGATGTAATGGGCTCTGCTGAATACCCTGATGTAAGGGAGGTCCCTGATGTAATGAGGCTCTGATGAAGACTCTGATGTAACGCATGACTCTAATGTAATGGGGCTCTGATGAAGACCCGGATGTAACGCAGGACTCCAATGTAATAGGGCTATGATGAAGACCCTAATGTAAGGGAGTTATCTGATGTAATGGGGCTCTGATGAAGACCCTGATGTAAGGAAGGTTTCTGATGTAATGGGAACTCTGATGAAGACCCTAATGTAAGGGAGGTCTCTGATGTAATGGGGCTCTGATGAAGACCCTGATGTAAAGGAGGTCTATGATGTAAAGGGGCTCTGATAAAGACTCTGATGTTAGAGAGGTTTCTGATGTAATGGGAACTCTGATGAAGACCCTGATGTAAGGGAGGTTTCTAATGTGATGGGAACTCTGATGAAGACCCTAATGTAAGGGAGGACCCTGATGTAATGGTGCACTGATGAGGACCCTGATGTAAGGTAGGTCTCTGATATAAAGGGGCTCTGATAAAGACCCTGATGTAATGGTGCGCTGATATGGACCCTGATGAAAGGGAGGTCTCTGATGTAATGGGGCTCTGATGAAGACACTGATGTAAGAGAGGTTTCTGATGTAATGGGGCCCTGATGAGGACCCTGATGTAAGGGAGGACCCTGATGTAAGGAGGACTCTGATGAAGACCCTGATGTAAGGGAGGTTTTTGATGTGATGGGAACTCTGATGAAGACACTGATGTAAGGGAGGTTTTTGATGTGATGGGAACTCTGATGAAGACACTGATGTAAGGGAGGTTTTTGATGTGATGGGAACTCTGATGAAGACCCTGATGTAATGGAGACTCTGATGAGAACCCTGATGTAAGGAAGGACTCTAATGGAGATCCTAATGTAAAGGAGGACTCTTATGTAGACCACGATGTAAGGGGGGACTGTGATGGGGTACCTGATGTAAGGGGGGACATTTATTAATTTATAAAACTGCTTTAGGTGGCCGGTGAATATTTGTCAAGTATACTATGTGGCCCTTGTTCTTAAAAGTTTGGCGACCCCTCGATTATACTAATCTTTAATCCCCCCTCACTTTGCCCTTCCCCACCCAACCAATTGCTGTGTCACTTTAAAAAATATTCCAAGCTAAAAGTATCTTTTTCTTTCCTGTATCTGTGGTCACATAATGTGCTGGACGCCCAGTATCATCTAGTGCTCCCTGGTCTGCCCCTTTCATTCATCAGATTTCAGTTCCTTCAATCATGGATCGCTCGGCATCACATGTGTGTGGTAGATAGGACGGTCTGTCTAGGAACGCCCACTCCTCAAGATTGACACCCTATCAAGGCATTTTGATAGTTTCATTACTCCTTCCAAGAATAAAAGAAAAAGGTGCTTCTACCCCAGATTATGTAGAGATCCTCCTGAGCTGTCGGGTGTAGGATGTGCAGTTGCTCAGCTGTCAATGAAGAAAATGGATAGAATACAATCTGCAACTACTTACATGCTCTTAACAACTTAAGGACCGAAAGGTTTTACCCCCTTAAAGCGGAGTTCCACCCAAAAGTGGAACTTCCGCTCATCTGATTCCTCCCCCCTCCGGTGCCACAATTGGCACCTTTCGGGGGGGGGGGGGAAGGGGGGCAGTGTACCTGTGTATTGACATTCTGGCTGGGGCTCCCTCCTCCTTCCCCTGTCGCTGGGCTAGTAGGAGAGAGGAGCGGAGTGGAGCACATGCGCAGTAGGGTTCCTGGCGTGAAGCCGAAAGGCTACACTGCCAGGTACCTTACTCGCAATGGCGGTGGCAGCACCTGACAGCTGATGGAAAAATCACCTGCGGTGCCGACATCGCTGGACTCCAGGACAGGTAAGTGTCCTATTATTAAAAGCCAGCTGCAGTATGTGTACATGGTCCGATCGGACACTTTCCGTCGGAATTTCCGACCGTGTGTACGGGGCATTACTGGATGAACACAGAGATCCGTCTTCCTGATTAGCAGGAATAGAAGATCGCTCATCCCTGTCAGAAAGGTGGTCTGCCTTGTTTACATCCGCAGAATCGCTGTTCTGCCTCTCTGGGTAGCGATCGCGTCCACCGGACCCGTTGATTGGCTCCTCCTCTGGCCAATCAGAACGCCCCCCTCATCGCACCCCACCCAGTTGCTTTTCCACAAAACAACGTATAGGTAGTACGTAGTTTTGCCCATTAGAGCCGACCTGCCGCAGTATATGTACTGGGGCTGGTCGGCAAGTGGGTAAATAAGCCCAAATTTATTATATCCCCATAAAAGATGAGTATATACAGAAAATGTTAACGCGTTTCAGCCATGATGACCTTGCTCACTTGCTCCTTCCAAGAACCAGCCGACTGCTTGCATCAAGACCAAGGACTCTTGAGGGGAGCATATAAAATGTGATCATGAATGCTTTATGGTCTCCTGATCATTCTTTTGTCATTGTCACAGTAAAGTGTTAAACCTTAGTAGACAAGTTGCAGAAGTTAGGACACATTGATGGGGGAGCGGGTAAGGAACATTGTGTCTCTGACAGTAATGACAATGATTTTATCTGTAACTGTTTACAAGACTAGGCATTAATCGGCTTTTTTTTTTTATACAGCGCCAATTACTTTGAGCTCAAAACATTGAATTATTCTTCCATCTGAAAGAGCTTCATAATAGGAGAGCACCGGAGGGGACAAGATATACCCAACTTGGGAGTTGTGGCTCGGCGCTTTCAGAAAATTGATTAGCAGGATGGAAACAAATATATTCTTATAGAAATACAGCTTTTGATATTCAGTGAAATGAACCATTCACAGGTTTACAGGGAAATCTATATTAACCATTTCAGCCCCCCGGAAGATTTGGCTGCATGACCGGGCCATTTTTTGCGATTCGGCACTGCGTCGCTTTAACTGACAATTGCGCGGTCGTGTGGTGCTTCGCCCGAACAAAATTGACGTCCTTTTTCCCCCAGAAATAGAGCTTTCTTTTGGTGGTATTTGATCGCCTCTGCGGTTTTAATTTTTTGCGCTATAAACAAAAACAGCATCAATTTAAAAAAAATATATATTTTGTACTTTTTGCTATAATAAATATCCCCATTTTTTTCATATCTTTCCAGGTCCATCAAAGCAAACGATGCCCGCAGTTCATTTTCTTTCTAACACAGCCACAGCTTGTTAGAGAATCCTGTCCCCTGTCAGAATGCTGCAGACAAGGACCCTTGCTTTCTAAGTGAAAGCAGTGGTATCTCTACCAGTGGCGACTGGTGCTCTATTTTTTGGGGGGGAGGCAAACAAGCCACCCAATCCCCCCTCCATTCGTTGAGTCGGTTAAACCCCCCGTCGCTCATTCGATCTGCGAACAAACCCTTCTCCCCCTTGTCGCTCGCCCATCTGCCCATCAGCCCCGCACTAACCCCATCCAGGTCACGGGCAGCTTCGGCAGCTTCCCCCTGCGTCTCCTTCTTGGCACCTCCTCCCCTGCTCCCGGCTAATACGGTCACTTCTCCTCTCAGCCAATTGTGTCTTAAGACTGGCTTCCTGATTGTCTGGGAGGAGAAACAGGAAGACGATAGCGAATTTTAATTTGCTATTGTCACACAACTGGGTGGGCTCAGGGCACAGTGCTCTGCGCCCTGAGCCCACCTTTTTTTTAACCAATCAGAGCCTCAAGCTCTAATCACATGCTTCAAACAAACAAAAAAAACCCCATTGAAATCCATGCGCTTGTCGCCCGGCATGTAGATTAGGGGCTGGGCACATGGATTAGGGGGGTGCCCCTAATGGAACGCCCGCCACTTCTCTCTACAAAGGTCTAACATATCCCCTTCTGAGTCAGACCTATAGCCCAGCAATCTACATGTTGTGGCTCATGATCCCTGCTGAATAAAAAGCTTTGACTGTGACTCAACAGGGGGCGTGTCAAACCTCTACAGGGGGACTGCTGCTTCCTCGCAGAGAGCAAGGGTCCTCCTCTGCAGCATGCTGACATGGAATAGGATTTTCTATTAGGCTGTGGCTGTTTTTTTTTTTTTTTTTGCTATACAAACTAAAAAAAGACTCAAAATTTTGGAAAGAACAAGAACAATATACTTTATACTTTCTGTTATTAAAAAATATACAATAAAATCAAAATTCGTTATAAATTTAGGCCAAAAGGTATTCTGCTCCATGTCTTTGGTAAAAAAAATAAAAATAAGCATATAATAATTAGTTTATGTGAACGTTATAGTGTCTGCAAACTATGGTGTGTGTGTGTATATATATATATATATATATATATATATATATATATATATATATATATATATGTATGAAAATTGATCAATCCTGATGTACTGATGGCCTGATACAAATATCCCCCAAATTACCCCTTTTTGGAAAGTAGAAAGTCCAAGGTATTTAGTAAGAGGCATGGTAAGTTTTTTGAAGCTGTAATTTTTTGGACAATGAAGAAATTGAATACAGATATGCCTCGGTTAACGACTTACCTGTTTAACGACCGCTCTGACTTACGACCAGCTCTCCCCCACCCGCGCAGGACGACTTACCGCCAGCTCTCCTGACCCACGACTGCTCGGACTTATGACCAGCTCTCCCGACCAGCGCGCAGGACGTCATGTCATCATTCTGCATCAGCCTCGTTCTCACCCCCAGCCTGCTGTTTTACAGGTATGTACTGTACTGTACTCTGTTCTCCTAAATGCCCCTTCCAGCCTTCTGTATACTGTACTGTACTGTTTTATGTCTTATGTCTTACTGTAATGTACTCTGTTCTCCTAAATGCCCCTTCCAGTGTTCTTTATACTGTACTGTTTTATGTCCTTATGCACATAGTACTATAATGTAATGTGTGCTTGTACTGTATACAGGTATTGCCCACGCCATGTCAGCAAAAAGAAAAAGCGTACCTGCAGAAAGTGCTCAGAAAAAAAGAAAATCTATTGATCTTGATATGAAAGTTAAGTAAATAGCAAGTGAATTGGAACTTGCACATTCTACCATTTTGACAATCCTAAAGGATAAGGATAGAGTGAAAGAGGCAGTAAAAGCATCAACAGGACAAGATAATAACTAGGCAGTGGACGTGCCTCATTCATGAAATGGAGGAATTGCTGCTGGTATGGATTGATGACCAAATAGAAAAAAGAATGCCAATGAGTCTTTTATTGATTCAAACCAAAGCAGTATTTTTGAGAATTTGAAAGTGAACAAAGGAGAAGATTCGACTGAAACATTTACAGCAAGCCATGGGCGGATTCAAAGGTTTCATCGAAGACACAACCTCCATAATCGGAGTGTCAGTGGGGAGGCTTCAAGTGCAGATGTGGAAGCAGCTGCAAAGATTTGTGGTGGAGTTTGATGAAATCATTGAAAAAGGTGGCTACTGTCCAGAGGAGATATTTAACGTGGATGAAACTGGACTTTTTGGGGAAAAAAAGCCAGAAAATGTCCTACATACACAAAGAAGATAAAACAATCCCCGCTTTTAAAGTCTGGGTCACGTTGTTGTTGGGAGGAAATGTTAAAGTTAAAGCCTCTCCTCATCTACCGTTCACAGAACCCACGTGCATTGAAGCAGGTTAGTAAGCACACACTGCCTGTTTATTATCGTGCAAATAACAAAGCATGGGTGATACAAGCTTTATTTGATGATAAAGGCAGTTCCCTTTCAAATGATTCTCCTGCTTGATAATGGCCCAGGCCACCCCCAGCATCTTGATGACCTACATCCAGACGTAAAGGTAGTGTATCTACCTAAAAACACAACTGCTATCCTACAACCCATGGGTCAGGGTGCAATAGCAACATTCAAGGCCTACTATTTGCACAAAACCTTTTCCAAAGCTGTAGAAGCAACTGAAAATGATAAAGTTACCCTTCGTGATTTTTGGAAAGCTTACAACATTTTACACTAATGCCCCATACACACGGTCGGAAATTCCGACCACAAAATTCGTCTGATTTTTTCCGACGGATTTTGTCCCACACTGGTGTTGCATACACACGGTCGGACAAAGTTGTCGGAAAATCCGATCATTCTGAACGTGGTGACGTTCGTTGCGTACGACGAAACTACGTAGAGGCTAGTAGCCAATATCTTTGGTCTTGTAATTTGATCTGAGCATGCGTGGCACTTTGTCCATCGGAATTCGCTACACGCGATCGGAAAAAGTCCGATCGGACTTTGTTGTCGGAAAATTTGAGAGCAGGGTCTCAAATTTTTTCCGACGGAAAAAGTCCGATGGCGCCCACACACGGTCGGATTTTCCGAAAACATGGTCCGATAGGACATTTTCCGTTGGAAATTCCGACCGTGTGTACGGGGCATAAGACATGTGCATTTGTTTTTCGTCCGAATGCATTTTCGTCCGAATTTTAGGTATTTTCGTTATCGTTTTAACAAACGAAAGTGCAGAATCTGAAAAACTAAAGATCCAACATAAACAAATACTTTATTTTCGTTTTCGTTGTGACAACAGTTCGATATAGATAGGAGATTCGACGCTGACAATAACAATCTGTGTCCATCGAACCTGTGGTCGAATGTGCTCTACGTAGAGAGAAAAGATTTGACGTAGAAAGAAAAGATTCGACGTAGAGAGAAAAGATTGGACTTAGAGAAAAGATTTGACATAGAGAGAAAAGATTTGACATAGAGAGAAAAGATTTGAGATAGAGAGAAAAGATTTGAGATAGAGAGAAAAGATTTGAAATAGAGAGAAAAGATTCGACATAGAGAGAAAAGATTGGATATAGAGAGAAAAGATTCGACATAGAGAGAAAAGATTCGACATAGAGAGAAAAGATTTGACATAGAGAGAAAAGATTCGACATAGAGAGAAAAGATTCGACATAGAGAGAAAAGATTTGACATAGAGAGAAAAGATCGCTGCTGGAATTGGGTGAGGAAAGTAAAATAAAAATAATGATGATGATGAATGTTATTGGCTGATTGTAACCAAAGAGGAGGAGCAGTAAAATAGCTAGAATTAAGTACACACTTACAGCCAACTTACTTTCACTTACAATTGCTAGCAGAGAGAGACACACACTGAATCATTTCAGAAGACAGTCAATCTTAGCTGCTCCGTTTGTCAGAGAACCTGAATTATTTAGCAATTAAGCATAAGCACAGCAGCAGAACAATAGTGAAGCAAGCTACAGTTCAACCTAACTTTCTCATAATAATCTGCTGCTATTGTGTTAGTGTTGTGAACTTGATAGTGATACTAGTGTTGCTAGTGTTGTGATAGCCACAGAGGCTGCCCGTGTTGTGGGGGGGGGGGGGGGGGATTTATTATTATAGATTCTATATTATAGATTGAGATTCTATATAGATTCTATATACCCTATCTTGTTACCAGTCTGATCAGTGATCACTATCACCAGTACATTTTCAGTTTGAACTATATACATTCAACATGAACGACAAAGATTAGACAAAGCATCGAAAAACATACAAACGTCGAATCTTTGGCTTATGGTGTCTGTCGAAAGTTCTAAGAATATTCGACGGAGCAGCTAAACTATACAGAGTCCTACAGTTTAGCTGCTCCGTCGAATCTTCTTTGAACATTCAACAGACACCATAAGCCTTCAATGACAGATTAATTCATTTGGATTTTCAGACGAATGCAATTTTTAACAAAAAACAAAATGAATAAAAATTAATTTCGGGAGTAACTAAATAAATTAAATTTTTCGGACGAAAACGAAATTCCGAAACGAAATATTTCAGTGTGCACATGTCTATTTACACTGCATAAAAAACATTGCATCAGCTTGGGAGCGAGTAACAGAAAAGTGTATGCAGAGTATATGGAAAAATGCTTAAAGCGTTTTGTGAACAATGGCGAAGAGTTTGATGAAACAGATGTTGAAGTTATAAATCATAAAAGTGTGCAACATGCTTGACTTAGATGTTGAAGTACAAGAATATGTAAAGAGAAGGTGCAATCAGCGCAAAAAGTAAAAAGAACCCCCCAAAAATTCAAGGGACACTGACAGATTTTCACAAAAATCAATAACAAATATCAAAAGAAAAAGAAGTGCAGCGTAATATAGCAATAAATATAGTATATGGTCCAAGATGCTGGTGAACTACAAGTCCTAGAAAGATGACTCCACCAGTGAAGATCAGCAATTTCAATAATGATGACAGACCCTCCACCTTCGATCTAAGTTCTACGCTCACCTTTTGGCATGGACTCCTGAGCTAACAGGTAGTCCTGCAAGCAGGTCCCACACAAAAGGTAGGTAGCAGAAACGAATCAATTGCCCCCATTGAGAGTATCGATCTGGAGGAGAAGTTCTAATTGATTCGTTTCTGCTACCTACCTTTTGTGTGGGACCTGCTTGCATGACTACCTGTTAGCTCAGGAGTCCATGCCTAGAGGTGAGTGTAGAACTTAGATCGAAACTGGAGGGTCTGTCACCATTATTGAAATTGCTGATCTTCACCGGTGGAGTCATCTTTCTAGGACTTGTAGTTCCCCAGCATCTTGGACCTTATACTATATTTATGGCTATATTGTGTTGCACTTTTTCTTTTGTTAGATGTTGAAGTGACCGATATTAAAGAATTAATGGAATTTTTTGAGGGAGAGCTAAGTAATGAAGATTTAATAGAGTTCAAAGCACAGCAGCGCTTAGAACAAGAAGAGGAGGAAAAGGAGTAAACAATGGAAGAATAATGCCCCGTACACACGATCGGACTTTCCGCCAACAAAACCGTGGATTTTTGTTTGAAGGTTGTTGGCTCAAACTTGTCTTGCATACACACGGTCACACAAATGTTGGCCAACAATTCCAAACATGGGAACGCGGTGACGTACAAGACGTATGAGGAGCCGAGAAAAAGGAAGTTCAATAGCCAGTGCGGCTCCTTCTGCTTGATTCCGAGCATGCGTGAACTTTTGTGTGACGGACTTGTGTACACACGATCGGACTTTCCGACAACAAAGTTTTATTGGCGGAAAATTTGAGAACCTGCTAGCCAACATTTGTTGGCGGAAAGTCCGACAACAAATGTTCGATGGAGCATACACGCGGTCGGACTTTCCGACAACAAACTCACATCCAACATTTCCCGTCGGAAAATCCGACCGTGTGAATGCGGTGCGGAAGTTCACAGTCATGGGGTTAGCTGACATGTTCTCAAAAGTGAATGTAGCTTTATTACAATTAGAGAGTATGGACCCAACTGTTGAAAGGTTCTCTATAGTGGAACGGCAGATGAAGGAACCTATGTGATGTTATCGTGAAATTTATGACGAAAAAATGGAAATTACAAAGCAGAGCACCTTAACAGAGTTCTTCTTGCAAGCTACCCCTACCAGTTCTATCATTTCCTTGTCGTCTTCTCCTTCATCTACAACTCCTGATGACCCTGCTGGTAACTTCAATGATGATACTGATGACCCTGCTGTTAATTTCATTTTCAATTTCAGTGATGACACTGGTGACCCTGAAGCACTGTCACCCATTTGATGACTAAAATGTTACTCTAAATGTCTACTGTACAGCATACGTTTACTTTTTGGGCACTGTACACTCTATGTATCCTGTACAATACAGTACAGTACAGTATTTTTATTTTTGTTTATATTTTTGTGTTCTGTACTTCTGCAAAATAAAACAACATTATTGCATTGGAGTTTTGTGTTTAGACCTTTTTTTTCAGAATACAGTACAGAACAGTAGTTAGGAATGCTTAAAATATTGATTACTTAGGGTTCCTCATTTAACGACCAATTTGTTTAACGACCTGGTCGCTGGAATGGAACCCGGTCGTTAAGTGAAAAGTACCTGTGCAATTTTTATTTTTATTTTTTTTACATACTGCCAGCAGTGCAGTACAACGTCATCATATGACTGGTATGACATACATATTATTATTATTATTATTATACGATTTATATAGCACCAACAGTTTAGGCAGCGCTTTACAATGTATAGGGGGGACAACACAATTACAGTACAATACAAAAGGTACAGGAGGGCCCTGCTCATAGAGCTTACATTCTAAAGGGACGGGGTGGTGGTGACAGTATGACATATGACAGTATGCACAAAAAAAGTTATTTCATTTTTATTTAATTTTGTTTTTCTTTTTTTTACTCTTTTTTTTTTTACAAACTTTCATCAGAGTAGTTTAGTGAGGGGGTGAGCAGGTTTTTTTTTTTTTACACTGCTAATGCTTAGAACAATGATTCTAACAATGACGACATTGATCCGCTGTGTCAGCCTGCAGCTGCCGCCCTGCTGAAGTAAATGTATTGTGGCAGGGCAGCTAGTGGTTAAAATGCAGTACATGCAATGTTCACCGGTCATTTAAAGTATAAAGAGACAATAATCTTCTCATGCCTTCTGTGAAGACTGGCAGCTTACTGAGTGAGGAAACATTAAGAAGAAGAGATGGGTCTATCTAAGGACTAAATTACAGGGAAGCAGGATTATACCATTAACAAATATATAAAAAAAAAACTAGTTGTAGTTACACTGAATTGCCACTAGATGTCAGTACCAAGACAATACATACATATTGAAATCCAAAGCTACAGTATTGGATACATGATAAGTGTTCGAGAATTTAGCTAATTTTAACCTGAAGGTTCAATATAGATTTCTGTGTATACCCATGGGCATCCGCAGGAGGGGGCAGGGGGGGGGGGGGGGTCAAGTGCCCCCCCCCCCCCCCTGGAATCAGCAAGGTGTTCACTTGTCCGTGAGCTGAGCAGTCCGCTGCAGACTTTTTTCTGAGAGAAAAAGAAAAAAAGGGTGCACCAGCCTTGTGCATTATCCTTTGGATATATTTTATTAAAAGTAGGTAAAAGGAAAATGACTCACAAACATGTGTAGATAACTCGCAGTGTAAATAGTCTCCAATCACAGCAATTGGTCTAAGACAGATGAACTCCGGATGGTCATGGAGGAGATCACAGGGGCCACTGCTGGCTGACGCGTTTCGAAGGAATACCTTCTTCCTCAGAGCCCAGCATAAGGTCAGCCACTGTTTGCTCCCAGCACAGGGATTCCCTTAACCCTTCATAAGCTAGGTTTCCAGGTTATGAGCTTGATGCTCCATGGGTTTATACAATACACTGGCTCCAATGCTCATACAGTATAGCTGTTTTCATCAAGATCAAAATATGGGCACCCACAACATGTATTGCACTATAAAAAGATGTGCATTCTCTAGGCTATTTATATGGGCATGGTACACCTGAGTAACTTCCAATACAAAGCGAAGATGAATTATCTCTTATATAACACATATCTTTCCAGTGGAAATTAGAAATAGTTAATCAGACAATGGCAGTTTGATCCTTCTATTAAGCGTCTGCATCAGGTTTCTCAAACCTTTGTATGCCTGCGCTTTAGGTAATAATGACTAAGCCCCTCCCCTTAATGACATTGTCAAAAGGGGCGGAGCTTGGGTTACCTTAAAATGACACCCCCCCCCAAGAAAGTTCTGTGGACACCCATGTGTATACCTATCACCTTTACATTTTGTTGAATATCGAAAGATACTTTCTTATAAGAATATTTATTTTCCCATTCTCTTAGACAATTTTCTGAAACCGCCAAGCGATAATTCTTGAGTTAGCTAAATCTTGTCCCCTCTGGTGTGCTCTTATTGTGAAGCCTTTTCAGACACAAAAATAATTCAAGGTTTTGAGCTCAATGTAATTGGCATTATATAAAAAAGCTAATTAATACTTAGCCTTGTAAACAGATACAGAAAATAATGCACACCTTTTGTTGGGTTGCACTCACCATTCTGCTCCAATGTTATGCTGTAAATTACTCTTCTAATAATACGCTGTGACCTGACATAAAAAGAACACATTCATAAGGGATTCCTTGAAGGCTTAACAGTGACCTGATTGCTAAAATATGTGCAGAAGTATAGAAGAATCAGGACAGTGAAGGGTACTGACCTATGTTCTCTCAGTCCATGGACTTCACAGTATGATTACGCCACCAATACACTATATTATCAAAAGTATTGGGACGTCTGCCTTTACACACACATGAACTTTAATGGCATTCCAGTCTTATGCCAGCCATACACGGTTCGAATTTCGAAAGAATTTTCTTTCAAAAATCGTATCTAAAAATTTTCGTATGAATTTCGCACCATTAGTGGGCTGCAGTAACAGCCGATTTTCATTCGGAAATCAAATTTGAGGAATCGGACATTTTTTGAAAAACGACCGATTTTCTAATCAATGATGGGATAATCGTGCGAGAAATGTAATAAGAAAAGAAAATTTACGGAGAGAAAAGAAGATTCCTGGCCAAGAAAATTCTTTTCTGTAGCAACATGAGGTGAAATTGAAGGCTTGGTCGGCCGAATTTCGAAAAGATCACAAAAAAAACAAACTTTCTGATTTTGAAAAGAAAATTCGTTCAAAATTCGACCATGTATGGCCTGCATTAGTCTCCTCTCGTGCACTGGTCCAAATCATTTGGTGGAGAAGTGTGACAGGCCTGCAGCACAGCAGTGGTGGGAGGAGCGAGGAGGAAAACACCGATCAGGCCAGGCTAGCACGGCCGCGGCGCCGTGGGTGTTCTGGCCAAAAGAAAACTGCAAAAGGAAGCAGCCAACTGGGGCCGGAGCGCACCCTTATAGCGACGCCACCGACTCCCCACAATGTGGCACCCGGGGCGAACTGACCCCGCCCCCCCTCCCCCCCGTTGATACGCCCCTGCCCTCTGAGTGATCCATGTACATTGCAAGGAGTATAACAAAGTTTGTTGCAGATTCCTACCTTTTGTTATCCTGAAGAAATCCCTGTGTGTTTGTCTGTGCCTCTGTTCTGAATGGGTCTAATGGGAGTGGTTTCATAATTAACTGTCAGGTGTGGCAGCAGCAGGGCACTGCTGAGGAAATCTGCTGGGTCTGCATCCCTTTAGACAGGTTCCAGTATTAATAACAAATAAAAGAATGTTGTCTGTGTTGGCAGCCACTATGCACACCTATGCTGCTCCCTGTCTTTGACGTGGGGCTGCGACTCTGTATCCACGGGCTAGGGACACTTCTACTTTGGCAGGGGAGGAATATAGGATGTTGGATGCTAGTATACATTTCTGATTGATTCACATGGTGGGTGGCGCCCACTCTGATGGGCGTGGCAAGATCTGGTGGGTGTTTACTTGGACATGTGTATGTGGATACATACAGAGGTAACTGGAGGAGGCCAGTCATTCACCGCTTTGGCTCTGAGAAAGAGGGTCCTCCCTCGAAAAGCGTAAGCCATTTGCGATGCCATCTGGTCCCCCCCAACATCCGGTCCAGGTTGCAGGTGTCTAGAGACACGGCTCCATTTTCTGGTGTATTGACAAGCCTTTTTATCACGTTTGTTTGCGAGTATGACTACTGCTGTTACACTTTTTAATAAATGTTATCTTTGGTAATGCACAAGGTCGGCGGGCTCTTCTTTCTTCTTTATATACTTTATTTTCTATGTCAGATTCACTCACTTCTGTCTCCTCGACCCACAGGCCATTAAAGCGGGACGGTACTGGGGAAAAAAATAAATAAAAGCCAGCAGCTACAAATACTGCAGCTGCTGACTTTTAATAAATGGACACTTACCTGTCACAGGTTCCAGCGATGTGGGCAGCAGAGGCCGATCAATCGATCGGCTCTCTGCTGCTGCCAGCGCCATTCTCAGTGAGGGAATCAGGAAGTGGCTTCACTTCCCGGTTCCCTACTGCGCATGCGCGAGTCGCGCAGCGCAATGAGAATCGTCAGCGCTGTCTGCCGGGACACATGTGTGTCCTGGCAGACAGCGCGCCAGGACAGGAAGTGGCGTAAACTCCCGTGGGAGTTTATGCCCGGAAGTGGGTGCAGATACCTGTCTTAGACAGGTATTTGCACCCCCCTCCCCCCTGAAAGGTGCCAAATGTGACACCGGAGGGGGGAGGGTTCCGAAAAGAGGGAGTTCCACTTTAGGGTGGAATCCCGCTTTAACATTAATACAACACAACAGAACACTATATAGACTATGCAGAATACTGTATCTAAATTGTCTGGCTCCTTTAGCTAAAGTTCCAGAGAATGAAAGCAGACCTTTTTGTGCTAAATAACTTTAGTCACTTGAGCAAATAAAGAGAGTATATAAGGGTTGAAATGTATGTTATGCCTTGGAATCCGGCAGTCTTCAGCTAGTCTTACAGCGTTATGAATAATGTAATCCTGGATGGTAGGATATAGCAAAGTTGGCTGATCTGCATTTCACATCAAACTTTCCTCATATGGCTTTAATTGGATTGTATCCAATAGGATTACTGTTAATAAAGATGTGAATAGGATATAGATGTCTGCATACATTGTTCATAGAGTGTAAAGACTGACTTCAGTGGCACCACAAGTACCAGAAAGCTGGATTAAGTAGATGATGTCTATACGCAGTGTTCTAATGAATCTATATGGGCAAATGCCCACTCACCATGCTGGTTACAGAAGCCGATGGTAGTGATGCAGGTGATGAAGGCTCTTTTAGGAACTCCTCCCTGATTCCTGGCTCTGAGAATGGCGTCTGACCCCATCACAACACGTGGCCTACTTGTCAGAAACCATGAATCAGACTGAGACAGAAGTACAATTGAATTACACTTGTTTAATAATAATAATAATAATAAAAAGGTAAACAGAGTAAACGTAGTCAAAACATAGCCAGAGTTCAGAAACTGGAATGGATAGTCAGACAAGCCAAAACGTCAGGGAGCCAGAGATGAGCGTAGTAGAACAGCAAGCAGGATCTGAAGCCAGAAGGAATGGCAGCCATGCAAGTCTTTAACAGGAACACAGGAGAGCGTCTCTAGAGATGTGACCACGTCGAAGGCAGAGATCATCTGGACTGGATGGCTTAAGTAGGCAGGACTGACAAGCAGGATATCATCAACAGGTGAGTCACTGTGGAGAGAAAGGAGCTGGCAATTAGCAGACAGCTCAGCGGCCAGCTTTGAGAAGGAAGGGCTGAGTCCAGCCGTGACACTAATCGGGAGTGCAGGCGTCGCTGGAAGATCTGGAACAGTCTCCGATCCGCTGTAGTGGAGAAACGATGCTGTCTGCAGAGATCTCTCTGGATGCAGCTGTACGACTCCCCATTGTGCAGCAGCTTGCACTAACACAGAGCTCATGCTTGCAGAATCCAAGCCGGTGTCCCAAGAGAGCGATGTATGCCTAAACCAGTCCATTTATATCCTCTCCCAGCAGTCTCTTCTGTCTTCTCAGCTATCTGGTAATAGTAGTTCAGGCCAGTCCTGCTGGAAATTGAAACCTCAGCATTCTGAACTACACATCCCATGATGCTTTGCTCTTCTCTAAGTTTAGTCTGAAAAGAAATGACACATAGAGTCCAAGCCAACACTAGAGGGAGACAACCCTACATTAATTAACGCTGTACACTGTCCCTGAATTGCAAGCATAATAGCCAGCTCCTGGCTACACTAGCAATAGAAAGTGAGTCCAGAAGTCGTATCAGGTTAATGGATACTCTAATGCCCCATACACAGGATCGTAAATTCGGCCAGCAAAAGACAGATGAGAGATTTTGGTCGGAAAATGCGACCGTGTGTATACTCCATCGGACTTTTGCTGGCCGAATTCCAGCCAGCAAAAGATTGAGAGCAGGTTATCATTTTTTCGGTCCCCCCGACCAGCTGAATAGGTGCAGCAGCAGGTGTCCTTGGCAGATGATGCAGGCTCACCCAAGGTGCAGGGTCTAAGCACTAACCAGTATTCACCAGAGCTCCTGATTTTGGAGATGGGTTTCGATGCGTGTTAAAACCAGGTCACAGTCCTCAGAATTGCCTCTTCGGGGGGTGAGCAAGCTGGGGTCCAGTAGCAGATATAGCAGGTAAGGCTCAAGCAGAAGCATAGTCAGTAAACATGCCAAAGGATGGTAACATATGGTTGCAGGTTGGGATTAAGCAGAAGTGCAGTCGAGGAACGAGCCAATGGTCGGGTGGTAGCAGAGATACCAATGGAGGAGGAGTGACAAGAGTGATGTATTTGCTGGAGAACAATAATCTGGCAAACAAAACCAGAGACATGGCTTAAATTAGGAAGTTCATGGGAAAAGCAAAGAGTTCAAGGTTCATGGGAAGCAAAACATAAGGTAAGGTTGTCTAAACAATCAGGCATGGAGCAGTCCAGTATCTCAGGTGGCTCAGCGAGAAGAGTCACTGCCATACACAGCAGAGACCCCGGGCTCAGGTCAAAGCCCTGACAGTTATCAGCTTAAGGCATAATATAAATGGGGATAAGGGCTTGAGTCAAAAGGATTTAGGTTCACAATTTCTCATGTCGTGGGCCTTGTTGGTTGGTAAGGCTTTATGGTGATGTGAATTGGGGCTGCTGTACTTCAAGCAGTAAAGGGAATCTGCCTAGACTAGCCTGGCAAGCATTGATGGAGGTGCACCGATGAACTTGGAGGAGAAGCTTGCAGAGTTCCAAATGGAATATTTCTGTTGAGCTGGAGTTCCATTTGGGCTGGTCTGGGTAGGTGACAGAGCTTAATACTTCATTGCCATAAGGATATGAAGATTGGGATGCTTACACTGTCCAAGTTTTTAAGCCATACACATACTGATGGTTTTAGGTGGTAAAGCTGTCTCCTGATGAAATAGAAGGTTCTGCGTTAAGGCCTCTATGGCTGGCTTGAAACTTCCCGATCTCTCCCTATGCAGTTCTGCCAATTTGGTCTAAAAAATAACTCTAACTAGTTGATAATTAGTTACACTGAAGGTATTAAAATACACATCTTTATGAGTAGTTTCTGTGTGTAGTCCATGTTGTACTTTCTGGTAATGCAATATAGTGGTTGAAGTTGACTGTCCAAACCTACCAGACTTCTTTTTACGTAACACTCCAGTATTAAAGACACTTTATAAAATAATTTCCAACTGTCTCTTATTAGTGGGGAAGTCCCTTTCCAGTGCAGTAATCTAAACTCATTCCCTCATTTGGTCAACCTACAGTCCTCACATACCAAAAATAACCAGCTAAAAAGTCTGTACTGGACTTCTGGACAGCTTGCTGATATCTAATAATAGTTGGTCACATTCAGCTGGACTTCTGTCATCTTGAAGATGTTTCGTAGTTTGTCCAAGCCACTAGTTGAGTTCTAACTGTCAGGAAGATACTCCAGCATTTATATCCATGCAGGAAACACTAACATCTTGATCCACCTACCAAGGCAAATGCTATTGTCTAAGAACAGGATGGAAGGTGTGAAAATTGTGAAACATGCTGATATATAGGGTTGTGAACATTTTTTTTATGTTTTGAGTCCATGACCCGCCAATCCCCAACACCTTGTATGGTTTTGTTTATGAGCCCCCCTCCCAGTGCCAGCTTGATAAAACCTCCAACCTCTGTGGTATGGGGAGCAGAGCGACTCCCTCCACTTCATCACACGAGAGGCGAACTGTGTGTATAAACCAACGCGTATATAGACACCGCTTTTCCATTCACACATTGTGTCAGAGGCGCAGCGGCGGCTGAGGACTGTGACTGTGTCCCGACTCCCGAATGAATGGAAGCAAGCAAACATTCATTGATGGGCACTGGTAGGCTGCATTTGATGGGCGCTGGTGAGGCTGCATTTGACGGGTGCTGGTGAGGCTGCATTTCATGGGTGCTGGTAGGCTGCATTTGATGGGCGCTGGTGAGGCTGCATTTGATGGGCACTGGTAGGCTGCATTTGATGGGCGCTGGTGAGGCTGCATTTGATGGGAACTGGTGAGGCTGCATTTCATGGGTGCTGCTGAGGCTGCGTTTGATGGACGCTGGTGAGGCTGCATTTCATGGGTGCTGGTGAGGCTGCATTTGATGGGCGCTGGTAGGCTGTATTTCATGGGTGCTGGGGAGGCTGCATTTGATGGGTGCTGGTGAGGCTGCATTTGATGGGCGCTGGTAGGCTGCATTTGATGGGCGCTGGTAGGCTGCATTGATGGGCGCTGGTGATGCTGCACTTAATAGGTGCTGGTGAGGCTGCATTTGATAGGTGCTGGTGAGGCTGCATTTGATGGGCGCTGGTGAGGCTACATTTGATGGGTGCTGGTGAGGCTGCATTTGATGGGTGCTGGTGAGGCTGCATTGGATGAGTGCTGGTGAGGCTGCATTTGATAGGTGCTGGTGAGGCTGCATTTGATGGGTGCTGGTGAGGCTACATTTTATGGGTGCTGGTGAGGCTGCATTTGATGGGCCCTGGTGAGGCTGCATTTGATGGGCGCTGGTGAGGCTGCATTTGATGGGCGCTGGTGAGGCTGAATTTGATGGGTGCTGGTAGGCTGCATTTCATGAGCGCTGGTGAGGCTGCATTTGATGGGCGATGGAAGGCTGCATTGATGGGCGCTGGCGAGGCTGCATTTGATGGGTGCTGGTGAGTCTGCATTTGATGGGCCCTGGTGAGGCTGCATTTAATGGACGCTTCATTAAAAAGGTGGGTTATACATAAGCAGGGCAAAGGGGGTGGAGTCCTGCCTACATTCAGCTACATTGCCACTCTTTGCCACAATCCCTTGGCGCTAGAAACTTCTAGCTGGTGCTCACCAAAGTAAATGTAGCCAATTCCTCTATTTGATAAACTTACCGGTGAAATTATGTTTCAGTTTTTTGTATTTTGTGTTTCCAGAAGGATTTCTCTGGTGATGTTCGTTCGTTGCACATATGACCCTGCATACATTTCGTTTGTCTAAGCACTGTACTTTTCCAATGAATACAAATGATTCGACTGCAGCATATAAAGTCAGTCATTGTGCAGAAAACATAACTCACCTGGATTAACATACTAAGCAGTTTGGTGCCAGCGGGGGATGGGGGGTGCAGGGGTCACTCACAGCGCTGTTTATCTGCATCCACTGACAGCAAATGGTATAATCAATAAAGTGCATACCCTGGATGAATATTGATAGGTTGTGTGTGACGTTGTGAAGTTGCTTGCTCAATGTTAATTCTTTACATGTGTTTCTTTTCAGATTCTCCTGGAATTTGGAGTCATGTTCCAACAATGGGCGCTGGCAGTTGTGCTGCAGTGGGGTAAGACTGCCCGTTATCTTACTTATCTTTTTTTTTTTTTTTTTAAATGATACTAAACATACACTTTCATTTACATTGTCTCTTCTCTTTCTGTATGTGGATGATGGCACTGTAGATATTTTAATAATAAAAAACATCTAAGTACCTTTTTCCTAATCAATATACAGCTGTCACATGACCCAGCTCTCTCCCAGCCTGTCTGCAGGGAAACATAAGTAGGAGGAGCTTCTAGTCCTCTGCTGCTGGTCACATGTGCAAAATAAAAAAAACTACCTTTTGAATACAGAGTAAAAATAAATAAATAATATCAATAAACTGTTTAACCACTTCAGCCCCGGACCATTTGGCAGCCAAAGGACCAGAGGTCTTTTTTCAATTTTGCACTGCACTGCTTTAACTGGTAATTGCGCGGTCATGCAATGTTGTAACCAAACAAAATTTGCGTCCTTTTCTTCCCACAAATAGAGCTTTCTTTTGATGGTATTTGATTGCCTCTGTGATTTTTATTTTTTGCGCTATAAACGGAAAAAGACCGCAAATTTTGAAAAAAAAAGATATTTTCTACTTTTTGTTATAAGAAAAATCCAATAAACTCAATTTTAGTCAAACATTTGGGCCAAAATGTATTCAGCCACATGTCTTTAGTAAAAAAAATGCCAATAAGCGTATATTTATTGGTTTGCGCAAAAGTTATAGCGTCTACAAACTAGAGTACATTTTCTGGAATTTACACCGCTTTTAATTTATGACTGCCTATTTCATTTCTTGAGGTGCTAAAATGGCAGAGAAGTACAAAACCCCCCCAAATGACCCCATTTTGGAAAGTAGACACCCCAAGCTATTTGCTGAGAGGCATGTTGAGCCCATTGAATATTTTTTTTTTTTAGTCCCAAGTGATTGAATAAAGACAAAAAAAAAAATAAATAAAAATTTTTTCATAAAGTTGTCACTAAATGATATATTGCTCACACATGCCATGGTTATATGTGGAATTGCACCCCAAATACATTCTGCTGCTTCTCCTGAGTATGGGGATACCACATGTGTGGGACTTTTTGGGAGCCTATCCGCATACGGGACCCCGAAAACCAAGCACCGCCTTCAGGATTTCTAAGGGCATAAATTTTTGATTTCACTCCTCACTACCCATCACTACCTATCACAGTTTTGAAGGCCATAAAATGCCAAGATGGCACAAAACCCCCCCAAATGACCCCATTTTGGAAAGTAGACACCCCAAGCTATTTGCTGAGAGGCATGTTGAGCCCATATTTTTTTTTTTTAGTCCCAAGTGATTGAATAAAGACAAAAAAAAAAAAAATGTATTCAAAAAGTTGTCACTAAATGATATATTGCTCACACATGCCATGGTTATATGTGGAATTGCACCCCAAAATACATTTTGCTGCTTCTCCTGAGTATGGGGATACCACATGTGTGGGACTTTTTGGGAGCCTAGCCGCGTACGGGGCCCCGAAACCCAAGCACCGCCTTCAGGATTTCTAAGGGTGCAAATTTTTGATTTCACTCCTCACTACCTATCACAGTTTCGAAGGCCATAAAATGCCAAAATAGCACAAAAACCCCCCAAATGACCCCATTTTGGAAAGTAGACACCCCAAGCTTTTTGCTGAGAGGCATGTTGAGTACATGGAATATTTTATATTTTGCCACAAGTTGCGGGAATATTACAAACTTTTTTTTTTTGCCCAAAGTTGTCACTAAATGATATATTGCCCACACATGCCATGGGCATATGTGGAATTACACCCCAAAATACATTCTGCTGCTTCTCCTGAGTACGGGGATACCACATGTGTGGGACTTTTTGGGAGCCTATCCGCATACGGGACCCCGAAAACCAAGCACCGCTTTCAGGATTTCTAAGGGCATAAATTTTTGATTTCACTCCTCACTACCTATCACTACCTATCACAGTTTTGAAGACCATAAAATGCCAAGATGGCACAAAACCCCCCCAAATTACCCCATTTTGGAAAGTAGACACCCCAAGCTATTTGCTGAGAGGCATGGTGAGTATTTTACAGCTCTCATGAATATTCATTGAATATTTTTTTTTTTAGTCCCAAGTGATTGAATAAAGACAAAAAAAAAAAAAAAATGTATTCAAAAAGTTGTCACTAAATGATATATTGCTCACACATGCCATGGTTATATGTGGAATTGCACCCCAAAATACATTTTGCTACTTCTCCTGAGTATGGGGATACCACATGTGTGGGACTTTTTGGGAGCCTAGCCGCGTACGGGGCCCCGAAACCCAAGCACCGCCTTCAGCATTTCTAAGGGTGCAAATTTTTGATTTCACTCCTCACTACCTATCACAGTTTCGAAGGCCATAAAATGCCAAAATAGCACAAAACCCCCCCAAATGACCCCATTTTGGAAAGTAGACACCCCAAGCTATTTGTTGAGAGGCATGGTGAGTATTTTACAGCTCTCATGTGTTTTTGAAAATGAAGAAAGTAAAGAAAAAAACATTTTTTTTTTTTTTTTTCAATTTTCAAAACTTTGTGACAAAAAGCGAGATCTGCAAAATACTCACCATACCTCTCAGCAAATAGCTTGGGGTGTCTACTTTCCAAAATGGGGTCATTTGGGGGTGGTTTGTGCCATCTGGACATTCCATGGCCTCCGAAACTGTGATTGGCAGTGAGGAGTGAAATAAAAAAATTACACCCTTAGAAAGCCTGAAGGCGGTGCTTGGATTTTGGGGTCCCGTACGCGGCTAGGCTCCCAAAAAGTCCCACACATGTGGTATCCCCGTACTCAGGAGAAGCAACAGAATGTATTTTGGGGTGTATTTCCACATATGCCCATGGCATGTTTGAGCAATATATCATTTAGTGACAACTTTTTGTAAAAAAAAAATATTATTTTTTTTTTTTTTCATTATTCAATCTCTTGGGACCAAAAAAAAAAATATTTAATGGGCTCAACATTGCTCTCAGCAAATAGCTTGGGGTGTCTACTTTCCAAAATGGGGTCATTTGGGGGGGGGGTTGAACTGTCCTGGCATTTTATGCACAACATTTAGAAGCCTATGTCACACGTCACCCACTCTTCTAACCACTTGAAGACAAAGCCCTTTCTGACACTTTTTGTTTACATGAAAACATTTTTTTTTTTTGCAAGAAAATTACGTTGAACCCCCAAACACTATATATATTGTTAAAGCAAAGGCCCTACAGATTAAAATGGTGGGTGTTGCTTTTTTTTTTTCCACACAGTATTTGCGCAGCGATTTTTCAAACGCATTTTTTGTGGAAAATACACTTTTTTTTATTTTAATTCACTAAAACACACTATATTGCTCAAATACATTTTTAAAAGCCTTTAAAAGCCTTTACAGGTTACCACATTAGATTCACGGAGGAGGTCTACTGCTAAAATTACTGCCCTCGATCTGACCTTCGCGGTGATACCTCACATGCATGGTGCAATTGCTGTTTACATATGACGCCAGACCAACGCTTGTGTTCGCCTTTGCGCAAGAGAAGGGGGGGCAGGGGTGCTTTTTTTTTAGTTTTTCTTTTTATTTAGCTTTTTTATTTTATTTTTAAACTGTTCCTTCCATTTTTTTTTTCTTAGTTATCATTTTTATTGTTATCGCAGGGAATGTAAATATCCCCTATGATAGCAATAGGCAGTGACAGGTACTCTTTTTTTGAAAAAAAGGGTCTATTAGACCCTAGATCTTTCCTCTGCCCTCAAAGCATCTGACCACACCAAGATCGGTGTGATAAAATGCTTTCCCAATGGTGCGGTGGGTATGCCCACCATTAGAATACCTCCCTTCATCCACCCACTTCTAATGATGGGCATACATGCACCATTTATATATGCCGAAGCATGGGGGCATCCTCCCGCAAAAAAGTTATGCCACGTACACATGGTCGGACTTTTTTCGACCATATGTACGTGGCATTAGGAGCAAAATCGCTCCTCCGCCCTCTGCTGCCCCCATGCTTCGGCATATATGCTCTTTTTTTTAACTGTGGTGGTGAAATCACCTCCTACAGCGTTGGAGTCGCGGCTTTATGTATCGTGGGAGCAAACGCTGTTGCTGTCAAGATAAATAAATCCACGCTGCAACTGAATGGCGTACCTGCTAAGCAAATAATGGTTAACATTAAAACAAAGTAACATTACAGTATAACAGTAAGACCTTACCATACCATACCTGCAAAGCAAATACCAAAAAAAAAAACATAGTAAAAAATAAAACATTTTGTTAACGCAACCGGTGCCTAAAATATATATATGCCGAAGCATGGGGGCATCCTCCCGCAAAAAAGTTATGCCACGTACACATGGTCGGACTTTTTTCGACCGTATGTACGTGGCATTAGGAGCAAAATCGCTCCTCCGCCCTCTGCTGCCCCCATGCTTCGGCATATATGCTCTTTTTTTTTAACTGTGGTGGTGAAATCACCTCCTACAGCGTTGGAGTCGTGGCTTTATGTATCGTGGGAGCAAACGCTGTTGCTGTCAAGATAAATAAATCCGCGCTGCAACTGAATGGCGCACCTGAAAACAAAAAAATGGTTAACAATAAAACACAGTAAACAAAATTACATACCTGAAAAGCAAGCATGATAAAACATAATAAAACATTGCAGAATAGAATAGAGTAAAAAAGAGCAACAATAGAGAGAGAGAGAGAGAGAGAGAGAGAGAGAGAGAACAATAAAACGACAACTATTTTTGGTTTTTTTATTTTATATTTTTTTGGGGGGTTTTTTTTTTGTACTTTTTTTTTATTTTTTACACTTTTTTTTTAAACTATAACTATAATTTTAACTGTAACGGTCGGGTCTCAAAATGCGATGGCATTCTTGAGACCCTGTAACTATAATTTTAACTAACGGTCGGGTCTCAAAATGCGATGGCATTCTTGAGACCCTGTGAAAGTGTATCCTAGCCTGTGAAATGCTGTACCCTACGCTAAAACCTCACTAGTGAGTGGTAGCGTTCAAAACATTCACCAACGCAGAGACCAGGATTGTCAGGACAGCGTGGACAATAATAACGGGTGTCACGCCTACATCCGCGCTTGGTACAGACACGACATCTTTTTTGGGGGCTCGTTGGGTAGGGGTACTCGGGAGGACATAAGGATAATGCCTCTCATACAGCCGGCTAACTGCATTTGGTTCGGAATGTTGAGGTGCAGAACCGTCTGGAAACAGAAGGTCTGTGAGAACCTCTTCCAGGAATTCAAGGAAGGGTAACCTCCCGCCTGAAGCTCCGTATAGCACATGAGCATTCAGAAAAGCCAATTGGAACAAATAAATAGACACTTTTTTGTACCAGCGTCTAGCCTTACGGACAACTAGGTACGGCGCCAACAACTGGTCGTTGAGGTCCACCCCTCCCATATTAAGGTTATACTCGTGGACACAGAGGGGTTTCGTCACAACACCAGCCGCCGTACGAATTTGGACTGTCGTGTCTGCATGAAGGGAGGTAAGAACGAAAACATTCCTATTATCCCTCCACTTCACAGCGAGCAAGTTATTACACTTCAAGCAGGCTCTCTCCCCCAGCCTAAGAGGGGAATCTACAAGCCGCTGGGGAAAGCCCCGGCGATTAGGTCGCACGGTGCCACATGCTCCAATCTGATGATCAAACAAGTGACTAAACAGTGGCACGCTCGTGTAATAATTGTCCACGTACAAGTGGTACCCCTTTCCGAATAAGGGTGACACCAAGTTCCACACTATCTTGCCAGCGCTCCCTATGTAATCTGGACAGTTCTCCGGCTCTACGTGACTATCTTTTCCCTCATAAACCGAAAAGCTCCACGTATAGCCTGTTGCCCTGTCACAGAGCTTGTAGAGCTTGACCCCGTATCTGGCACGCTTGCTGGGAAGGAACTGTTTGAAAGACAAGCGGCCAGAAAACTTAATCAGGGACTCGTCAACGCAGACAACTTGATTGGGACTAAACAAGGCTGCAAAACGTTGGTTGAAGTGGTTTATGAGGGGCCGAATTTTGTAGAGCCGATCAAATTCAGGGTCTCCACGAGGACGACAGAGTTCATTGTCACTGAAGTGCATGAACCGCAAGATCTGTTCGTATCGTGCCCTGGACATGGAGAGAGAGAACACGGGCATATGGTGGAGCGCGAGGGTGGACCAATAAGACCTCAGCGTCGGGAATTTATGCATGCCCATGTTGATGGAAAGGCCCAGAAAGGACTTAAATTCGGAAACCGTAATTGGTTTCCAATCTCTGGCAAGGGAAGGCACTTGGGGATTAGCGGCGATGTATTGACCAGCGTATATATTACTTTGGTCCACAATAGATCTATAGAGATCTTCCGTGAAAAACAGCGATAAAAAATCGGATGGCTTAAAATCAGCTGTTTCCACCTGAATACCGGGTTGGCCAGTGAATGGGGGAAGTACGGGTCCTGCAGAAGTGGTGGGCACCCAATCAGGATTGGCGAATTCTGCAGGAAGGACACTATGTGATCGACGGGCCTGCCTTTGTCTTCTTCTTGGTGGCAGCGGGACACTACTTGTGCTTGCCACCTCGCCAGCTTGAACTGCACTTATGGGACTCGCCACGTCACCAAGTGTTACTGCAGTGCTGGTTTGACTACGTCCAGGGTGTACTAGGCCGCTGGTGCTTGCCAGTTCACCAGAAGGAATAGCGGCGCTAGTACTTCTCTGCTCCATACGAGAGACCTGCGGTTCCTGCACCTCAACAACAGCAGAAGATCGGGATCGGGTACGCCTGACCTTAGCAGGGACCTCACCTCCGTCGCCAGAGCTATCTGTCATGGAGCCGCTGTCGTCTACTGGGTCGTATTCTGAGCCTGATTCTGACAGATGAGTGACCTCCTCTTCACTATCTGACATACTCAGAAACAAGTAGGCCTGTTCACTAGTGTACTTGCGATTTGCCATTTTGGGCTCTAAATTTAGTAGTACACTAGTGAGATTCACAGGAAAAAAAGCTCCTAGGCTGCTGGCGACTGAATCAAAACGCTACCAAAAAAACTGTTAGCGATCGCAGGGATCAGGCCTGACTCTGCGAACGCTGCAGTTATGTGTGCTTAGTGTTTTGTAAGTGACAGTGATCGATCGATACTGCACTTGGGTGGGCTGGGCTGGGCTGGGCGGAGGGGGAAAACGCAGGTGCTAGCAGGTATCTGGGCTGATCCCGCTAACAATGCGTTTTTTGGAACCCTAAACTGCTGGGACGCTAGTATAGATCTGATCAGATCAGATATTGATCTGTTCAGATACTATACCACTAAGGGAGGTGTATGCTTTGCGCGTGGGTGTTTGCGGTGCTGGCACTAACCTGGGGCGACGCAGACCTTATTTGTCCCTAAAACCTAATTGATATCACCCGCCGGGCGATCAGGGGGTTAAACCGATAGTTGGGTAATAAATGGCGGGTGCCCTGACAGTATAAAAAACAAACTATCTAACCAGCGTCACCCGTAACAGTAATACGGTGATCACTGGTGAAAGGGTTAACTAGGGGCAATCAGGGGGTTAAAACCTTTATTAGGTAATATATGGGGGTACCTGACGATATATAAAAACCTGACGGGGAACCTAAATAACTAAATAACTAACTGGCTAACCAGCGTTACCAGTGACACTTATACTGTGATCACTGGTGAAAGAGTTAACTCTAGGGGCAATCAAGGGGTTAAAACCTTTATTTAGGTTGTAATATGGGGGTACCTGACCTATAAACCTATTTATAATCCTATATAAACCTGGCGGTTACCTAAAAAAAAAACTGGCTACCTAGCGGCACCAGTGACACTAATAGAGCGATCAGAAAAACGATCGCTTAGTGACACTGGCAAAAGGGGGTGAAAGGGTTACCTAGGGGGCAATCAAGGGGTTAAACCTTTATTGGGGGGGGGGGGGGGGGGGTAGGGGGCTACCTTAGACCTAAAGGGGCCTAAAACTAACTGCCCTGACAGTTATTTCAGTCACACTGACACTAAATGCAGTGATCAGTAAATAAATGATCACTGCAATCAGTGACACTGTGACAGGGGGGGGCAGGGGGTGATCTGGGGGGTGATCTGGGGGTGACAGGGGGGTGGATTGTGTGCCTAAGTGTCCTGGTGTCAGTGTACTGTTGTGCACTTACTTGCTGTGTCTTCACCGCTCGGCGTCCCAGTCAGAAAGACCGACACGAGGAGCGTGACGTCACTTCCCCTTGCCTGTGTTTACAATTACACAGGCAAGGGAGAATGTGATTCGCCAGGAGCGATCGGGAGGGGGTGGCCAGAAACCACTGGCCGTCCCCTCTTCCCGCATCGCTCCTGACACGATCCCGACCGTCCCTGCCGGCGGAGGGGGGTCCGATCGGACCCCCCAACCGCCTGAAGAATGGCACGTACAGGTACGTCCTTTTGCCTGTACGTGCCATTCTGTTGACGTATATGTACATGGGGCGGTCGGGAAGTGGTTAAATTGTCATACAAATATATATTTGAAATTAAATCTTTATTATTTTGTGGAAATAACAAGGTGTGGGGGCGGATTTCTGCCAGTCACGCCCCTCCAGCCTGTGTCTTAAAATAAAGCCTAGTGCACACTATACGTTTTTTTTTTTTTTTTTTTTTTTTACAATCAACCCAGCCGGCTGAAGAGCTTGGGAGGCGATACTATACTATAGACATGTGCACTGCTGAAAACTTTGTTTGTTTTCATTTCAGTCGTTTTTGGGGTCATTCATTATGATCGAAATTCGTAAATTCGAAAATCTGAAAATTCGGAAATTCAAAAATGTGGAAATTCAAAAATCCGGAAATTCGGAAATGTGAAAATTCGGAAATTCGAAAATTTGGAAATTCGAAAATCCAAAAATCCGGAAATGTGAAAATTTGGAAATTCGAAAATCAGAAAATTCGAAAATAAGAAAGAAAATCCAAAAATACGAAAGAATGAAAATCTGAAAATTCTTAACAATAGCTAACTAATATTAACTAACTATTAAATTATAGGTATTGGAATTTCCTTTCAATTCCAATACCTATAATTTAATAGGTTTTTTTTAACTTCAAAATGTTCCTTTATTGAAGCGTAAGATCAAAGCATGATACAACATTTGTCCAACATGGACTAAATCAAAAAGATACAGTAAGTGAATTTTCATACAAAAGATATTCAATATGTTAATTATGCAACATCACACAGGATGATAGAGGGAACCCCGTGATATGACTGAGTCAAAAGCTGGTGCCGGTACTACACCCCTACATATCCGGAGCCTTCGTTCCGGGGTCTATTCTCACCTATGCCGTCCATGGCTGACAAATTTTTATTAAACTTCTTCAGGCAGTTCTATGATTTAATAGTTAGTTAATATTAGTTAGCTATTATTTAGAATTTTCAGATTTTCGTTCTTTCGAATATTTGGATTTTCTTTCTTATTTTCGGATTTTTATTTATTTTCAAATTTTCGGATTTTCAAAAGTAAAGAATACGAATTTGTCCGATGTTACGAATTATCTCATTCATTACGTTCACTAGCAGCCAAATTTGAAAGGAAATTCCAATCCATATAATTTAATAGTTAGCAATAGTTAAGTTAATATTAGTTAGTTATTATTTCAGATTTTAAAATTTTCCGGTTTTCGAATTTTCGTTATTTCTGGATTTTCGTTCTTTTGAATTTTTGTTTATATTTTCGGATTTTCGAATTTCCGAATTTTCGGATTTCCGATTTTTTGAATTTCTGAATTTTTTTAGTTTCCGAATTTCCAGATTTTCAGATTTTCAAATTTCCGAATTTTTTTATTTTCGAATATTAATTCGGAAAGATTCGTTAAACGGGTTTTCGTTAATTTGGATATTTCCGAATTAACGAATTTGTCAAAACACATTCGGAACGAAACAAATTGCACATGTCTACTGTACTAACAATCCGATGTTAGTGCAGCGATCTCCCCGCTGAGCTATGTGTTCTGACAGGGGGACGGCCCACCAGAACACACTGGTCAGCCATCGACTGAGAGCACTAATCGGATGCCAATCGTCAGACTTTTTTCGGTCATGCTTCTTATACAGAAGCCGGACATTAGGTCAGCTTCTGTCGGACCGGCTGCCGTACACATGGGCCAAATGTCGTCTGGTTTCTAATGAACCAGCCGATACTGCCCGATATGAGGCCCATGTGTACAGTGGTGAATCAAGCTGTAATATCCCACCCCCATTGTGTTTAGCTGGTTATTTGGCATGGAGGAAGAGGGAGGGAGTTGGCTGTCATTTACCACTGTGTATACAGTGCTCTTGGAAAGTATTCACAGCGCTTCACTTTTTCCACATTTTGTTATATTACAGTCTTATTCCAAAATGGATTAAATTCATTATTTTCCTCAAAATTCTACAAACAATACCCCATAATGACAACATGAAAGAAGGTTGTTTGAAATCTTTGCAAATTTATTAAAAATAAGAAAAACGAACACAATCGCATGTACATAAGTATTCACAGACTTTGAGTATGATTCTACAAGCTTGGCACACCTATTTTTAGGCAGTTTCTCCCATTCTTCTTTGCAGGACCTCTCAAGCTCCATCAGGTTGCATGGGGAGCGTCAGTGCACAGACATTTTCAGATCTCTCCAGAGAGGTTCAATCGGGTTCAAGTCCGGGATCTGGCTGGGACACTGAAGGGCATTCACAGAGTTGTCCCGTAGCCACTCCATTGTTACCTTTGCTGTGTTTTTAGGGTCATTGTCCTGTTGGAAGATGAACCTTCACCCCAGTCTGATGTCCAGAGCGCTCTACATTGCTGCATTCATCTTTCCCTCGATCCTGACTAGTTTCTCAGTTCCTGCCACTGAAAAACTGGCCGTGTCCTCTGGAGAACTCCTGGACAAGCTGACCTGCTCCTGCTGTCCTCTCCTTGCTCCCGTGCCTCCAGGAAGTATTTCCTCTGTGTGTTGTAGAGGGTCCCACCAGAGCCTGAGCCCCAGGCCTACCCCCCCCCCCCCCCCCCAGACTAGGGGGCACCCTCAAGACACACCAACAGCCTTCTCAATACTCCTTCTCCATCGTCCACCCCTGCTGGCATAACCCATTCGTTTTTTTGAGGTGCCTGCCCCTTGCCAGCCCATTTTGCTGAAGATTGGCTGAGGTCCTCATCAATATTTTAAGCAGCTCCTCCTAGACTCCACCCTCTATTTCTGGAAGCTTCTCCAAGGTTCCAGAGAGCATGGGCGTTACCAGAGGTGCTGCTTGCTGAGTCATCCAGCCTCCCTGAGTCACTGACCCAGATTCCACCTAGGCCTGATTTTTCTACACTAACAACCATGTACACTTGCTAGAGTTTGCTTCACATAATATATTGAGCATGTCCCACATCTGGGATTACATTTAAGTAGGAGGTCTAGGTGAAATTTCATAGGCTTTGGAATTAAAAGAGACGTAAAGGAATTAGATTCATACTTACCTCGGTGGATGCAATGATGCTGCATCTGTCCCCTCGACGCCTCTGCACTGAAAACCAAGCGATCGAACATCGTCGATCGCTCGATTTTTAGATCTTCGTGAGCAGAGAGCTGGAGACTGTCAGTCACAGCTCTCTGCTCATCTTCCTCCTCACTCATTGGAGCACTGAGCCGAGGAGGGGGTGGAGCGTGCCATCTCAGGCTCTCAGCGGCTCGCAGAGAGGCTGAGACGGGTGTCAGTTCAAGCACCTGGCAGATCCAGACTCCGTGGTTGAGATGACGTGGTGCCTGGACTGACATTAGGGACATCAGCAGAGAGCAGACTTCAGTCCACTTTCTGCTGAAATTGGGTCACAGGAGTGAAAAACTAATTGCACTCCTGTGACCCATAGGAGAAAGAAAGCCAAACAAGCTTTGGCTGGACTTCTCCTTTAAATTAGTTAACTCAATAATTATAAGTGTAGCGCTGGCTCCTGATGAGCAGGCGCTATTTTTTTTCTCAAATTAAGTTGCCTAAAGCCACAGTTGGGTTTCAGGATAATTTCTCCAAATTTCTGGTTTCAGTACCAGTCCAGCTGGGTTGCACTAGGTACTCCTTGACTGCAGGTGTCACTGTCACTGCCGGAGAGAGTAGAGTAGAAGAGTAGAAACGCAGTCTAGCTGGATGCATTCAGTGCCACTTACTGCTCGGAACCAGCCCAGTGGGAGTGTTTCTCCCGCTGTGAATTCTGGAGGGTGGTATTTAAGGTACGACACCATGTGACGGGGCTGTGTTTTTTCTGTCTGTTTGGTTCTGGTGGTCCTCCTGACCCAGCCCCGTGGCCCTCCTGGCCTGGGGTGCAGAACCGTGTATCCTGTTTCTCGGGCTGGCTGGCCCGAGGTGACGCAACTGAGAGGATAGGCCCAAGAGGATCTTTGAGCCCATTGATCCAGGGATGGTCCGGTGCCGTCTCTTTGAAGAGAGAGGCCCAGCAACTGGAGGATCCAGGGGAGGACTCTTTCAGGTGAAGACCTGAAAGATTCTGGTATCATATGGAATTGTTCTTCAATCTCTCAGTAACGCTAAAGCTTAAACTCACACGTCTGTGGCAGAGACTGTGTTAAATACCCCACCGACTGCTAGGTCCAGTGAGAGGGAATTATCCGGTGGTGGCTAGATCTATCAAGAGGAACCATTGTCTTTTAGATCATTAAGAGAACTTGAACTCGCAATGCTGTGTACCTGAACTCACCCCTAACCCTCTACCCTTTATTACGAGACTTTGTCTTCTTTTCTAAATAAACAACACAAAAGAGGATTCAGTGTCAGTTTCAACATTCTTTGGGCCACTTTCCACGTGATCCCCAAGACGGAGAAGCAAGTAGGTGAGGTAACGGTGAGCCCAAATAAAACCAGCAGCTCCTTTGGGCTTCGGGCTTCGTTAGTGCTACATAAGATTGAATGAATGATTTTTCAGAATTTTCATACAAATGTTAGAACAAACTTATACTGGTATATGGCAAGCTTTAAAGCAGATCTTTAAAGCTTGCCTTTCATCTATCTGAAGCAGCAGTAGTCATTTTGAAGATCCTACCAAATAAAGTACAGCTTCCAGCTTGGCTGCCTGTGTTTAGACTTGGTTTTCTCCTTGAAGAAAGCTGTTGGACTCTTACCTGGCAATGCTCATGGATAATACACAGCAGCCTCGTAAACCGCTCCTCTCTAAATTGATATGTTGATTGTCCAGCTGCCTCCCTTAGCCGTGCTTCTACGTGACTAACAAGCCAATCCGTCAGAAGCCTGCGTGAACCTTGGAGATGTGAGAAAAATCTGTCTTCATATTACCCTCCGACAGGTTATGTTTCCAGAGGCTTGATTAATTGTGCAGCTCTATCTCACATCTCGGTGCTATTCATCAAGCCCCTTATTAAAACCTCATGTAAATTCTCCCGTTCGGACCATTATCTTCAACGTGAGGAAATCTCTGACAATTTCACAGTATCATCTGCTAAGCGTGTAGTATTAATCAATAGATTTCTTACTAGGTGAAGACATAAAACAATGAGGCCTACTGCTGCGTGCTTTCATATGCAGTGATCAGAAGGTGCGGCTTTTACATCTACACCGCTCAGGGTTGACTTCACCGCAAGCCAATGGTGGAGGTACCTAGGGAAGAGGACGCACTATGAATGCAACCATGGGCATTCGCAGAACTTTTTTCAGGGGCATCATTTTAGGGTCACCCATGTACCGCCCCTTTTCGACAATGTCATTATCATGGTCAGAGACTGCAGACGTAGTACAGTCCCTAGGATAAGTAATGGATAATGGCCAACAGGCCCTCTTACCAGACCCAGCGAAGCGACAGCAGTGATCCCTCCGGCTGGACGATAGCTCACTCTGGGTTCCCCGGGGGCGAATCTGGTCAGTAGTGTAGCATGTCTGTACCCTGGTAGTGGCTCAGTGTTTCGCTCTCTGGTGGTGCTGGGCAGCGTGGCTCTCTCTTGTGGTGCTAAGCAGCGTGGCTCTCTCTCTGGCTTCCGCCCAGCACACTCCTTATTCTTTGTCCTGTAGCACTCTCTCCCTCAGCTTATTTCCAGGCTGCAGTCTCTAAATCTCTCTCTTGATCGAGCTGTAGCCTCCTTCCTGTGGAAAATGGGGCTGCCAATCTTTGGGACTTCATGTCACATGATGCTCTCCTCTCCTAGTCTCCTTTGATTGACCCTCAGCTATGGCCAATAGGGAAGGAACGGAGTGGGCAGGAAGCTGGGCCGGGAACCTGGTGAGAGCCGTCGTCTCTTCTACCTGACAGGAGAAAGGGGGGGGCAAGCGGGAGAAACCTCTGACAGCCCACAGCTCGCCTTTCTCCTATCACAGCGCCGCCGAGTTCTCTGCTGAAATGAGCAGGGAAAAGAAGTCACACTACACTGATGGGGGGGCCTGACAGCACCTTGATGGTGTCACCCCACAGGTGGGTGGCACCCGGGTGCGGGCTGCCTGCACGACGCAACTGTGCTGAATTTAAGATCCACTCCCTGATTCCAGGGGGGGGGGGGCACTTGACCCCCCTTGCCCCTACCTGCGGACACCCATGAATGCAACCCTGGATTTGAACATGTGTGTAAGAGTAGTCCAAGAAAACCATTTTTTGACTATCAGTTGTGAGAGCTAACTTCAAATAGTAAAACTTTAAGGACATAGCCACTCACTTTTGCTTTTTTAGGGGCTTTATAGGATATACCCCTCAATTGCCACACCCATAGAAAAAAACAAAAAGGTCTTTTTTGAAGGATTTTCTTGCCCAACTTTATTAAATGAAAGTTCCAGAAAAACACAAACCATGAGTTCCCCTCACAGGGGTGATCAGCATTGCTCTTTCATCAGAAAATATTTGACATTCAGGCTCCTGGCTTACGCATTTATTACTGCTCCTCTGGCTTTACTCTTTAGGCCCTTGTCTGACTCTTACAGACAGTCTTCACACACGCTTGGACCATACATTTATTAGCCCCTTTCTTTCCTGGCTCCCACCTCTCCTAGGTGGAGCCCTCCTGGGTAAAGACCTCCTCTGTCTGTCGGGGTGGAGCCCAGAACCCTAGTCAGGTCATTCCTAAAAGCCCAGAACACACTTGTCCAATTAGTGTGCTGGTGGTTCTCAAAGCCAGGACTCAGTATTGGAGATTTCATCCCACCTAGATCTCTAAGAAACCTCCAGGCCCCAAACTGAGTTTTACCAAATGATGAGGAAACTTAAAAATTAAACAAACCTACTGGAGCCCCTCAACCTGCCTGGATGAGAATCTTGGGTCGTAAACTCTTTTTACCCAATAGCAGGGCACAGCACTGTCACACATTGTTATGATACCCTTTGGTAGGTGAAGGGAGCTCTTCCAGGGTGAGAAATATAAGTAACAGTTGTTCTTCACAAGATCTCCTGATGGTGGAGCTGGGTCGGAAACTCCAGTGGTCTTCCAAAACTCTTTGCTGTAACTGTCACTAGGATTCCACCCCTGGAATTGACTAGGAGGCAGCAGGTACAAGCAGTGTTGGTCATCCTACTTTAAAAAAGTAATTAGTTAAGTTACAAATTACTTCTCCCAAAAAGTAATTGCGTTAGTAACTCAGTTACTACAATGGAAAAGTAATTAGTTACGCAGCAAAGTAACTGACTTTTTTTTTTAAATATTCTATACGTGTAACTAAGGGGCGGGTCCAGTATTACTGTAACCAAGGGGCGCATTTATTATTATTGTTATATATCGTGTAACCAAGGGGCTGCTCTATTATTACTCTAACCAAGGGGCAGATCTGTTATAGCGTGTAAGCAAGGGGCGGGTCTATTATTATTATTATATCCTGTAAGGGGCGGATGGCTACAGAAGAGGGTGAATGTTAAATTAATGGGCAGAGCTCGATATATAACAATAATAATAAATGCGCCCCTTGGTTACAGTAATACTAGACCCGCCCCTTAGTTACACGATAGACGCCCCTTGCAGAGTAGCACGAGCATCAGGAGCGTGCGGCATCGCCTCGTACAATTACATGTTAACTGCGCCTGCACGGTGTAGAGTTCACTCAGAGCTGTTTAGGTTCGGCAATTTTCGGAAGCTCCGTAGTCCTTCGTACAGCGCAAGCGCTGCACCTGCGCAGTACAGGGGGTCCTTATCCGGAGGGAGAACTTTTTCGGCAGGACACCGGAATTACACTACTGCCATCTAGTGGCGGTAGATGTAATTGGGGTAACTAAGCCAAAGTAATGGGAACTGAGTTACCATGAGGGAAAAAGTAATCAGTTAGATTACTCGTTACCCTCTAAAGTAACTGCGTTAGGTAACTCCGTTTATTTTAACTCAGTTACTTACATCACTGGATACAAGAGATCTACAGTGTGGAGACAGGAGTGTGAAGCAACACTACAACATGTCCAAATTGGGGTTCCAAGCACCAAGTGGCCCCGAGATACTGGGCCCCAAATTCGGTCAACTGTGTCCATCTGCAGCAATGTCATTTGGGGCCCCTTTGGGTCCAGAGACCCCAAATTTTGGCTGCAGCTAGAGGGGCATCTAGGAACCCTTAACTACCGAGTTTGAAGTTCAGGGGACCTATGGCATGCAAATGGGCACAGTGAGGCATGCAAATGGGCACAGTGAGGCTGGAAATGGGCATTGTTGACCCCTCTTTTCCACTTACAGTAGCTGCGCATTTCTCACCCTAGGCTTATACTCGAGTCAATACGTTTTCCCAGTTGTTTGTGGTAAAATTAGGTGCCTTGGCTTATATTCGGGTCAGCTTATACTCAAGTATATACGGTAAGTGGAAATTGACGTGGCTATATAAGTACCTATAACAAATAAATAATAACATGCTGCTGTCAAAAGTACATTACATTTTATTTTTTCTGCTAATAAATCATGGCAGGATTGATAGATAAAAATCATCTTATAGTATGCATGCTTAGCAGTGCCAGGACAAGGTCTTCCAGAGCCCAGGTCAACCATGCCAAATTGCGCCCCCCCCCCCCAAGATGTATGAGCATTATGTGTCGGCATAAACTCCCCCCACAAAAACACTGAGCATTAATCTGAATGCTTACTCTCTAAGCATAAATTTCCCCTCCTCCCAATACAAATCCGACCCCCTGCTGAAATACCTACTCTCAGCACAACCCCCCCCCCCCCATCCTTCAAATCCCCCAGCTCAAATGCCCCCCCCCCCCAAAAAAAATCACCCCCCAACACAAATCCTTTACTACTAAAATTTCCCCTTCTAGTACACATCTTCCCCTCCCACTTAAAAGTTCCCCCTCCCAGCACAAAATCCCCTCAAATCCCCCCTCCTAGCACAAATCTTCTTTCCCCCCTCCCAACACAAATCCCCCTAAATCACCACTCTTAGCACCCCAAATTTCCACTCTTACAAGCAGAACAATACTTACCCCCTGTCGCCCCTCAAATTTCCCCTTCCAACACAAATCCCCTACCCCCCCAATCTCCTTGTGGCGCCCCCTTCCCACCTCACATGATACCTCAGTACCCGGGGCAGCCGCCCATCCTGCCCACCCCTTGTCCCGGCCCTGATGCTCGGTGTACAATGTGAAGAGACTTTAGCACAATGAAGTGTGTTCAGTAAGGCAATGCAAAATATCTTACGTTTTTTATTTTATTTATATGACTATGAGTGTTTGAAAAGTCAGTCTGTGATTTATGGGGATGTTAGTTGTGGGCAGTTTGAATTATATAACAGTTTCTGGTACTGCAATAAGCATGCGTGTGATATATTAGTGGTGTGGTGTTTTATCCTTTCGCTGCCAAATTTTTTTTACCCCATTTTTATATACACATTTATTTATCATAGACATTTATATATACATCCATAGCGCAACCTCCGTAATGGTAAGATCTCCTCCTCCCCCGTTTATACGCACTCGGGCCGATGCAGCTGTGTTTGTAATTGGCCCTATGGATGCATAAAGAGAAAAATGGGCTCTTAAACGGAGAGTGCCTGAGAGTATACTTCAACTGCACCAAATACAAACATCTCTGCAAGGTCTAATAGATGCAGCAGCGTCAGCTGGAGGGGTAAGGCACTGTTTTTTTACCCCCAAAAGCTAGTGTATGTATGCAAAAACTAAATAAATGTAAAAAAAAAAAGAAAGAAAAAAATATTTTATAAATGCTATTATGTTATATAAGTTAAGAATGGAGAGAGTGCGGCACCAATTCATTTTTATTTAGAATCCAGCTATATAATGTGGGAAAAAAAGGGGTTAATTTACTAAAGGCAAATAAATTGTGCACTTTGCAAGTGCAGTTGCACGCTGCAAAGTGTGATTGCTCCGGAGACCTTGCTACACAAAAATGTAAATACTATTTTAAAGTAACACTAAACTCAGACTTAACATGGGGAATTCTTTTGCAGTCTGTATTCTTGACGCAGAAAAGTCCATTCCATTGCTCCCAGCCTCCTTCACATCTCCAAATTCCTTTTTTTGCTGCTGTAACTTCCTGTTAGAGGGTGACTACATTCCTCCCCCATGGTCCTAATGTATGATCGAAGGTAGCCACCCTCTTGTGCTGGCTCGCTAAATGGACTATGGACTTATGGTATTTCTTCATTTATATAATAAAAAATTAAAAAAGTGTGGTGATCAAACACTACCAAAAGAAAGCTCTATTTGTGAGAAAAAAAATTATATAAATTTGGGTACAGTGTTGCACGACCGCGCAGTTACCAGTTAAAGTAGTGCATTGCTGAAAAGCAAACAATGTCCTGGTCATGTTGGGGGTAAAACCTTCTGGAGGTCAAGTAGTTAAAGCGGAGTTCCACCCATAAAATCAACTTTACATAAATCCATAGTATCTCCATGAACAACAACATTTGGAATTTTGTTTTACTCACTCAGTAACCACTGTTGCTATGGGGTCCCTTCTATTCTGCCACTTCTGGGTCCGCTGAGATTGATGTCATATCCCTCGGCGCCTGTGCTCCTGGGAGATGTGGGTCATCTTTCCCAGGAGTCAGTGGGCAGCGCCGAAGCCTAGAATCGCGTTGTTTAAAGACACGAGCAAAGGCAACAACGGGGCGGGCACTTCCTCCTTCACCGGCCGTTGTTATGGCAACAACATAATAATCCTTTCCCTGCGCCCTGTGTAAACGGTGCATGCGCGAGAACGGGAGGTGCATGCTGTGTATCCAGCATCACCATATCCAGGAAGAGAATGCTAGTGGGCTTCACATGCCCACACTAGAGATGGAAGCGCTCTGCAGAGAAGAATAAAAAGTAAGTACTATAAAAAATGTGAATTGAGCGGCGATTTCATTAAAAACATAAATTAATAGATTACCTTTTAAAAAAAAAAAAAAATAATTCTCGGTGGAACTCTGCTTTAACCACATGCTGACCAGCGCACAACGATGTACGTCGGCACAATGGCACAGCTGGGCAAATGGGCGTACAGGTACGTCACTTTAAATCGCAGAATACTCCGTGACCGTGGCCGCGAGTCCTGCAGACTCGATGTCCGCCGGTGTCCCGCGATCGTGTCACGGAGCGGCAGAACGGGGAGATGCCTTTGTAAACAAGGCATTTCCCTATCCTGCCTAGTGACATGACAGAGATCTACTGCTCCCTGTCATCGGGACCAGAGATCGCTGTCATGTCAGTGGTAGCCCCCCCCCCACAGTTAGAATCACTCCCTAGGACACACTTAACCCCTTGATCGCCCCCTAGTGTTTAACCCCTTCCCTGCCAGTGTCATTTACACAGTAATCAGTGCATTTTTATAACACTGATCGCTGTATAAATGACAATGGTCCCAAAATAGTGTCAAAAGTGTCCGATGTGTCCGCCATAATGTCGCAGTCACAATAAAAATTGCAGATCACCGCCATTACTAAATAAAAAAAAATAAAACATTTATAAAAATGCAATAAATCTATCCCCTATTTTGTAGACGCTATAACTTTTGTGCAAACCAATCAATATACGCTTATTGCAATTTTTGTTTACCAAAAATATGTAGAAGAATACGTATCGGCCTAAACTGAGAAAGAAATTAGTTCTTTTATATATTTTGGGGGGATATTTATTATAGCAAAAAATAAAAAAAAAATTATTTTTTTTCAAAATTGTCGCTCTTTTTTTGTTTATAGCGCAAAATATAAAAACGGCAGAGGGGATCAAATACCATTAAAAGAAAGCTCTATTTGTGGGAAAAAAAGGACATAAATTTTGTTTGGGTGCAACATCGCACGACCGCGCAAATTATCAGTTAATGCGACGCAGTGCCGTATCCCAAAAAGTGTTATGGTCAGGAAGGGGGTAAATCCTTCCGGGGCTGAAGTGGTTAAGGCCACTTGGCTGTATGGTATCAGACTTTGGATTTATTCCATCTCTTTTCTTTTGAGTTTTTTTTTTTATAAACCCAATCCCGCCGCCCCCTCGCCCCTGTCAATCTCTGCACATGATCGATAATTATATAACTTAGCTGAGACAGAGTTTTTTTGTTCAATAATAGTGTCTGGCAACTGGTAGCTCATTTTGTTTCTCATAATAGAGTATTTGTGTCTAGCAGCACCTTCAAAAGCCTTACAGTTGTCTCACCAATGTAATATAAGCTGCATGGGCACTTGATTAGATAAACTACAGAACTCATCTGGTAGGTGAAGTTACCATTTTGAATTTATGAGCATCCATATATCAATTGCATTCAATGCTCCAACCTCATCAAGGGATGATCCTTCACCCATCCTCGCTCTGGGAAGATCGTACTCATAAATAGTAACGTTACCTCTCAGACGAGTTTTGTGGTTCATTTAATCAAGTGCCCATGTGGCTTATAATACATTGGGGAGACGACACACACAAAGTTAAAACGCATTGCTAGACACAAATACTCCAATAATAGAAAACAAATTCACCAACCAGATGCCAGACATTTCATTGAGCAAAAAAAAATATATAATTATTGATCATGTGCAGAGATTGAGGAGAAAGAGGAAAAAACTCAAGAGAAAATAGACGTCATGGATCTATAGGTGTGGTACCCTACAACCACTGGGCCTTCATACACATTATGATTTCTTTGTGTTTTTATAAAAAAAAACACTTTTTGATCAGTGAGACATTGTATCCTCTACTTTTATAACTTTTTTTTTTAGTTTTGGATACAAGGGGAGGGATTAGAGCCCCAGTCAATGTTTATTGCTGTCTGTGCCCCCATTAGGGAGATTCCTCCTCTCTATTTGTCCTGTTTACCATGATCTTTGAAAGTGAAAGGGATTAGGGGATTAATTCCAGAGATAAAACGATAATTCTTCTGCTCTACAAGACTCTGGTCCGGCCGCACCTGGAGTATGCTGTCCAGTTCTGGGCACCAGTCCTCAGGAAGGATGTACTGGAAATGGAGCGAGTAAAAAGAAGGGCAACAAAGCTAATAAAGGGTCTGGAGGATATTAGTTATTAGGAAAGGTTGCGAGCACTGAACTTATTCTCTCTGGAGAAGAGACGCTTGAGAGGGGATATGATTTCAATATACAAATACCGTACTGGTGACCCCACAATAGGGAGAAAACCTTTTTGTGGAAGGGAGTTTAAAGCGGTGTTTCACCTTAAAAAAAAAAAAATTTAAAGTCAGCAGCTAAAAAAAAAGTAGCTGCTGACTTTTAATAAGTACACTTACCCTCCCAGGGCGCCCGCGATGTCGGTCGTGGAGGCCGAGATGTCCCTCGGCGATCCGGTTCCAGCGCCACCATCCTCAGTAAGGGAAACGGCTTCCCGTTTCCTACTGCGCATGCGCGAGTCAGCGCGCGGCCTACTGCGCATGCGCGAGTCGGCGCGCGGCCTACTGCGCATGCGCGAGTCTAATTTGTGAATGGGGAAAGCGATGTGTTGTGGGACACAGTTCCCATAACACACCGCGCCCCATTCACTAGAAGACGGAAGGAGAGAAGATCACCGCGGCGCTGGAAGAGGCAGATTAGGACGATCTGCCTAGCAACAGCCATTTCTGGTAAGTAAAAAAAAAAAATTTTTTTTTTTTCATTTTAAATTGTTATTAACATTTTTTTAAAGTTTTTTTTTTCAGGGTGTCCCACCACTTTAACAAGACACGTGGCCGCTCACTAAAATTAGAAGAAAAGAGGTTTAACCTTAAACTACGTAGAGGGTTCTTTACTGTAAGAGCGGCAAGGATGTGGAATTCCCTTCCACAGGTGGGGGTCTCAGCGGGGGGCATCGATAGTTTCAAGAAACTATTAGATAAGCACCTGAACGATCACAACATACAGGGATATACAATGTAATACTGACATATAATCACTTGATGGACTTGTGTCTTTTTTCGACCTCACCTACTATGTAACTATGTAAAGTAAAAAAGAAAACCTCAAATTGTGTGTTATCCCCAGAAAAGTAATAGATGGGAAATCTTCCAATGGGGACACAATAGTTGGCTACAATAGTTCTGGTGAGCTAGGGGGTCCCCAAAAATGTCCTTTGATTTGCAGAGATTTCCTCTCACTTCCTGTTTGGCTATGGGACAGGAAGTGAAGCGAAATCTCCGCAATAAAACATAGATGGCAACATTTTTTTTACAGTGGTTATAACCCTCCCTTACTCTATCCAAAATGAGAAAAAAGTTTTGCCCATAGTTCTACTTTATTATCAGGTATGTACTTATCAATCATATCGTGTTTGTATTTTCTAATGTTTCCAAACATTGGATTTATTATGGTATTATATCACAATATGACATAATACTGGAATACCTGTTTTCAAACATCAGTCGCACAAATTGGATTATTTATTGTCCTTACTGTTTAATATCTTTTCTACAAAATAAAAAAAATAAAAGATTGAACCAAAATTACTTTTTGAATTACGTTTTTACAGATACTCTCAGGTGATGAATGCTGCTGTACATTGTTATCATTATGTGACATCTATCTATCTATCACCAACCCCCCGCCCTTACCCCATCTAGGTTGCGGGCTCAGGCTCTAATCACGTACTTCTAAAAAAAAAAAAAAAAAAACCCCATTGGAATTATGTGTCCGGCTTGCATGTAGATTAGGGGGCCAGACGCATGGATTAGGGGGGCCAGACGCATGGATTAGGGGGACAGACGCATGGATTAGGGGGCCAGACGCATGGATTAGGGGGGCGGCGCCCTAATCTACATGTGGGGCACTGGACGTATGGATTCCAATAGGGGCTTTTTTTCTTATCTATTTAAGGCTGGCCATACATTATACAATTTTCTTGTACAATTTTGCTTACCGAAAACCATATCATTTGAGGTCAAACATAAGCACTTTCAATTTGTATGCAATCAGGCTGGCCCTTGCACTACATAGTTGAAGTTAAATCTAAAGGAAATTGAACAATAAAACTGTATAATGTATGACCAGCTTTATCTATCTACAGTGCCTTGAAAAAGTCTTCATACCCCATGAAATTTTCCACATTTTGTCACGTTACAACCAAAAACTTAAATATATTTTATTGGGATTTTATGTGATAGACCAGGGGTGCTCAACCAGTTGCCCGGGTGCCACATGCGGCCCGCGGTGCCCTCTGATGTGGCCCGCAACCTCCTGCTCTGGGATAAAATAGAATAGAGTACTGTTATTAAAGGTCAATTTTATTAATAAAATCACAGTGTATATTTGGGCATATCTGTTCTGCAGTGGTTACTGGGCTGCTTTCAAACTGATCTGCAGGTGCAGAGCAGTGCACCTGAGGGTTACCTGCACTGAGCCATAGACTTCTGTTATTACCTGTGAGTTTGGTGAGCTTTCTGAAGGTGCACCAAACCTGCAGAATATAATAGAAGTCTATTGCAAAGTGCAGGAAAGCCAAAGGTACACTGCGTTGCACACGTGGTGCGGGTAAACTGTAGTGCATCTGTGTGAAAGCAGCCTTGGGCCCCTTTCACACGGTCAATCTGACCCAATTGGACCCTCCATTCACCTCTAAGGAGTAGCAAATGTAAACCGACTTGTGTCCTACCTCCAATCCAATCCAATCCAATCCGGAAAAAAAAAAAGAGTATAGTGGGCTGTGTCCGTGTCCGCTCTTCATATACAGAGCAGACACAGACCTGCCATCCACCCGCTCTGCTCATTGTGGCCCATGACCAGTTACCATGTAGCTTATGTGGCCCTCGCTCTTCAAAAGGTTGGGCACCCCTGTTGTAAACTGTTGCTGCTTTGTTTCAATACAGGTTTTTATTGCACCTGCCTGTGTGAGTTATTGTCTCTTAACCATGCTGCACCCTACTTACATGTAATTCTAGCACACTTCCTGTGTTAAGGTGACAACGCTGCTCCTCTGCAGATATAGTACAGTGAGTGTTGTCACCCTATCACAGGAAGTATGTTACTGGCAGGTGAGAATAAAGGGGAAAAAAAGACTGCAAATGAAATGCAGCCATCTTTTTGTTCCTATCCATCTTGCTAGTGTTCTGTGCTTCTTTTGCAGAAAGTCTCCTAATAGCAGCGATGGCGTCACCTGAGATGTACAAGATACTCCCATCAAGCATCTTTCTGTCTTTGTTTACTGATAAACCCCCAGACACCCCTACCAATGGAAGGCCAGCACAGGATCTCAGCACTCTTCTAGAGGGAAGTGACATCTTGAGATCCAGGAAATTCCAATGCACCAGTCAGGACGGCAAGAAAACTTCAGCTCATGGCCCATTGTGTCTGTGGACAGCCAGCGATCAATATGCATCAATTGATGATGAATACAGGGAACTGAAGACACAAATTCTGTCCGCCCTCCCTTTTGCCATACATCTAGGAGGTGAGTGGTAGTAGCATCCTCCATTCACCTGTTCACTAACTGTGTAACCAAGCCATGTCTAAAGCCTCGTACACACAATCGGATTTTCGGCAGGGAATTGTGTGATGACAGACTGTTGGCCTAAAATCCGACGTTAGTATGCTCCATTAGACAATTGTTGTCCAACTTTCCGCCAACAAACTTTGGATGGCAGGCTAGTAAATTTTCGGCGGACAACTGTCTGTTGTCAGATTTTCCTATGGTCTGTACACAAGTCCGTCACACAAAAGTTGAATGTACAAACACGCATGCTCAGAATCAATGCTCACCAAACACGACATTATCAGAAGGTGCCCAAAGGGGGGCGATCAAGAGATGAAATTCCTCGTAGTACGTCACTATGTTCGTGTTTGTTGGGCAACGATTGTGTACCGTTTGTATGCAAAACAAGTTCCTGGCACACGCTCTTCGGACAAAAGTCTGACACTTTGTTGACCAACAATATGATCATGTGTACGAGGCTTAAGCCTATTCAGTAAATCCAGAAAGCCACAGCAACCAATCAGAATTCATCTTTCAGCATTTTGACTGGCCAAAACCATGGTGATGTCACTCATTGAGAGTGCAGTGCGTATGTGCCGGTCCTGTTGCTACTATAGCAAATATCTTCTAAATGGTGCATGTTTAGGAGCTACTTTCTGTACCTATAGGAAAGCCTTATTTTAGTACAAGTACTAGTAAACAAGATAGTCTTCACTACCACTTTAAAGGATAAGTACAAAGCTCTTTTGGCTGTACTTATTCTGTTGGTTAACAGGAGTGCAGTTGGTTCTGAAGCCCACTGTCGGTTGCCGTTACAGAACCGGTCCAGGCTGGGGCAAGGTTGCTTCAATAAAGTCGGGATCTGCCCATGACCCTGGACCGGTACCTGGCTCAGCCTCTCAGCAAGCCGCTGAGGGCCTGGGCCACCTGCTCCCACCCCCTCTACAGCCTAGCTCTCCAGTGACCATGGGGGTGGCAGTCACTGTGTCTGATCACTCAGTTCTCAGTCTTAGAGCTTAGGGGGATGGATGCAACATCCACTTAGGTAAGAATGATTAAAAAAAAAAAAAAAAACCCAAACGTCTCTTTTAAAAAGATGCCAGGGCTGGGCAGGAAGGGCTACATTGACTATTATAAACTGGCCAGTCCACCCAAATCTGGTATTGCAGTGTTTGGTAGATACTGGAGAGTAATACCGCGTACACACAAAGTCAGACAGAATCTTTTCATCGGATATTCCGATCGTATGTGGGCCCCAGCTGACTTTTTTTTTAAAAAATTCCGACAGATCTAGAAATATAACATGTTTTAAATATTTCTGACGGAATCAATTCCTATCGGGAAAACCGCTCGTCTGTATGCTGTTCCGACGGACCAAAAACGACTCATGCTCTGAAGCAAGTACGAGACAGCATCTATTGGCTACTGGCTATTGAACTTCCTTTTTCTAGAACCGTCATACGTGTTGTACGTCACCGCATTCTAGACAGTTGGACTTTGGTGTGACCGTGTGTAGGCAAGACAGATTGAGCGGAACTCCGTCGGAAAAACTGGCAGAGTTTATTCCGACGGAAAAAACGGTTGCGTGTACGCAGCATTAGAGCTCCTGACTGACGCTTTTGTCATTTGGGGATTTTATTGGTGAGATCCATTGGTGGGTTTGAGCACCGAGAGGAGTTCCCACCATCACCAATGGATTTGTATGTAATTTACATTTTGGAGAATGTAACAGGAGGAGCTGAAACACAAAAAGATGGGTGGGGACATCTAGAACTTCCAAAAGAACAGGAACAGAGCTGGGACTTCTACTAGAGAGATCTCATTGTTGGAGTATCTAAGAAGCCAACCAGGCTATACCTGTAAGCAAACTATTGGTTTCTTAGTGGACTGGCCTTTAAAGGTACTTCATCTATATTGTACAAATAAAAAGGCCTACATACAAATAAAAAAATTGTATTCTACAATACTGTGGACACGAAAACCGTGGACAGTCAATTAAATAGCTTGTGTCAAGCAATAGAAGTCGGATGTTAATTGGTTGTTTTGGGAAGTGCAATCATTTTCCTCCAATTTGTAGTACATAATATATTTTCTCATTCTCAGATCACTCGTGGAACTTGCTTCTCTGGAGAAGGGAGAACAGCAGCCATATAACCTGCAAGATACAATATATGACGGAGGAAGCAGATGTGATTGAGGGGCTTAAGCTTAACCTGTACTATGCACGGTAAGGAAATTTCAAAAATATACTGGGATTTTTTTCTGTAGGACCTGATGGATGACAGCTACTGCCTACTGTAATCTGCAAAGGAGGCTTTCTAAAGAACTTCCAACTATCCATCATTTGGAAGGACTGTCCCTTTTTTTGAACCAAATCCCTCTGTCCCTCTTTCTTAATTTGTCTTCTTTTTGAACTGATGTTGACCTTTATAAAATTGTATGTGTAATGGAGGGCTTGTAACCCTTTTAGGGTGAGGCTTCATCCTGGTTTCAGTCACTTTGGGCTGGCTTTCCTTTCCCATGGCAGGGTACACATACTTGTGGTGAAGATGCTAATGTAGTGGTGTATGAAAAGAGTAGAACCATGAAGATCTCCAGCAGGTGGTGGTAAGAAATCCCACGTGTCTTCCCCTCAACGGAACCCAGTTTAGGGCCTATTCCAGTTATGAGGTATAGTAACTCTGTGAATGAAGTTTGAGGCTAAGGACACAGGCTTAGATCACTGATGACCATGTTCCTCATCGCAGGATAATGTGCCACCAAGATGTTAATGCTTTACCATTATTTGGACCCTGTAATGCCGTTTTACCATTTAGTAAAGAAAGCAGATAAGTACTTCCCTACTGGACATTCTGGTAACGGGTGAGCCGAGTATGATGCCTGGGATGGTGTGTAGGGTTTATATACCCCTGTGGGGTCTTGTGAACAATGAGGGCAGCTGTACTGGTATTCTTTCTGTGACCCTGAAAGCCGGTTCACACTGAGGCAGCACGACTTGCAGCGCGACTGCCTCAGGGGACCTGCACACTACTTCAGTGGCGACTTGCAAAACGACTTCTGTACAGAAGTCAATGCAAGTCGCCTGAAGTCGCCCCAAAAGTAGTACAGGAACCTTTTTCTAAGTCGGAGCGACTTGAGTCGCTCCTATTAGAACGGTTCCATACTACAGAACGGGACGCGACTTGTCAGGCGGCTAAGTCGCCTGACGAGTCGCCCTTGTGTGAACCGGCTCTGAGGGTGTAAGACAGAGTGTGGAGGATTAAATATCCTGGAATGTAAGAGAAAGGGTTTCCAAACAGATGCAAGTGAACCATACAAGGACTGTGAGATTCACATGGATTTTGGGCCACACATACAGTGGTGTGAAAAAGTGTTTGCCCCCTTCCTCATTTCCTGTTCCTTTGCATGTTTGTCACACTTAAGTGTTTCGGAACATCAAACCAATTTAAACAATAGTCAAGGACAACACAAGTAAACACAAAATGCAATTTGTAAATGAAGGTGTTTATTATTAAAGGTGAAAAAAAATCCAAACCATCATGGCCCTGTGTGAAAAAGTGATTGCCCCCTAAACCTAATAACTGGTTGGGCCACCCTTAGCAGCAACAACTGCAACCAAGCGTTTGCGATAACATGCAATGAGGCTTTTACAGCGTCCTGGAGGAATTTTGGCCCACTCATCTTTTCAGAATTGTCCTAATTCAGTTACATTAGAGGGTTTTCGAGCATGAACGGACTTTTTAAGGTCATACCACAACATCTCAATAGGATTCAGGTCTGGACTTTGGCTAGGCCACTCCAAAGTCTTCATTTTGTTTTTCTTCAGCCATTCGGTGGTGGACTTGCTGGTGTGTTTAGGATCATTGTCCTGCTGCAGAACCCAAGTTCGTTTCAGCTTGAGTACACGAACAGATGGTCGGACATTCTCCTTCAGGATCTCTTGGTAGACAGCAGAATTCATAGTTCCTTTTATCACGGCAAGTCTTCCAGGTCCTGAAGCAGCAAAACAGCCCCAGACCATCACACTACCACCACCATATTTTACTGTTGGTATAATGTTCTTTTTCTGAAATGCAGTGTTCCTTCTACGCCAGATATACTTGGACACACACCTTCCAAAGAGTTCCACTTTTGTCTCATCGGTCCACAGAATGTTGTCCCAAAAGTCTTGGGGATCATCAAGATGTGTTGTGGAGAAATTGAGACGAGCTTTGATGTTCTTTTTGCTCAGCAGTGGTTTTCTCCTTGGAACTCTGCCATGCAGGCCATTTTTGCCCAGTCTTTTCCTGATGGTGGAGGCATGAACGCTGACCTTAACTGAGGCAAGTGAGGCCTGCAGTTCCTTGGACGTTGTTGTGGGGTCTTTTGTGACCTCTTGGATGAGTCGTCGCTGCGCTCTTGGGGTAATTTTGGGCGGCCGGCCACTCCTGGGAAGGTTCACCACTGTTCCATGTCTTCGCCATTTGTGGATAATGGCTCTTACTGTGGTTCGCTGGATTCCCAAAGCTTTGGAAATGGCTTTATAACCCTTTCCAGACTGATAGATCTCAATTACTTTCTTTCGCAATTGTTCCTGAATTTCTTTGGGTCTCGGCATGATGTGTAGCTTTTAAGGATCTTCTGGTGGACCTTACTGTGTCAAGCAGCTCCTATTTAAGTGATGCCTTGATTGTGAACAGGTGTGGCAATAATCAGGCCTGGGTGTGGCTAGAGAAATTGAACTCAGGTGTGGACAACCACAGTTATAGTATGTTTTAACAAGGGGGGCAATCACTTTTTCACACAGGGCCATGATGGTTTGGATTTTTTTTCACCTTTAATAATAAACACCTTCATTTACAAATTGCATTTTGTGTTTACTTGTGTTGTCCTTGACTATTGTTTAAATTGGTTTGATGTTCCGAAACACTTAAGTGTGACAAACATGCAAAGGAACAGGAATTGAGGAAGGGGGCAAACACTTTTTCACACCACTGTATATTCACAACCTTACCTTAGGTAACAATACGGAGACAAATTCCACAGCTAAAAGGTAGAGGTAATTCAAATTCTGAGGTCCATGATCTGCAGTAGGCCCCTTAACATGGAAATTGGCTTATCAACCGCTGCTAGGAGGCACTCAGTTAACTATCAAAAGTGTTATAATTCCCTAAGAAATTCAACCTCTAAATTATTGAATTTGTTTCGGACAATCAACATCTGCCTTGATACATTCCATGGTGATTGGATTCAGGTGTTTCTGCTTCCTGTGTGGCTATAAATACTGGGGTATGTTCCTGACGTTCATTGGAACTGAAGAAGGGGTTTGGCTAAGCTATGAAATGTCTTCAACATTACAGAACAATGCCAACTGAATGGGACATATATACAAAAAACGTAGCGCTAATCGTAAACACAATATAAACAGTGAATACCACACTAACAAACACATATGACATGTGAGTGGGGGTGACCCCAAATAAAGTCCAGATGGAAACCAAATAAATTGGAAGTGAGTTCAAAGTATATGTGAAGGCAAAATAAAACAAACAGTCCCAAATAAATCAAGTGAGGCACTAATATCCACGGATCTCTATAGACAATTCAGGAGCATATAAAGACCAGACAATGATGTCTTAAACAACTTGACAGACGATGTAAAAAGATTGAATACTCTTACCACAAAAGATGGATACAACTGCCGTACGACATTGTATCTTGTAGGCTTGTGCGCTTAGCCTCTTGCGCTGGAGGGTACCGGATCAGGCAGGACCAAAGCAGCAGTGCAGAAGAGCAGCACAACAGATGAACAGCATGCACCCAAGCTGAGAACTCCCAAGCGATTCAATCGATGGACTCCCCAAGGTTGAAAGGGTACAAACAAAAAAAGCGGAAGCGACTCTTCTACTGGAGCATATCACGGGTATGCCCCAGTAGAAGACCGTATTGTGTCGAAACGCGTCGGGCCAGCTATCTCGTGTTTCTCACATTGCTGATCCCTTTTTTATCTTCTATTCTCGAGATTTTATTGTCACATGTATGATGTGAATAAATTTTAGTCAACTTTTGACCTGCACCATCAGAGTCGCTTCCGCTTTTTTTGTTGGGGAGTCCATCGATTGAGTCGCTTGGGAGTTCTCGGCTTGGGTGCATGCTGTTCATCGGTCGTGCTGCTCTTCTGCCCTGCTGCTTTGGTCCTGCCTGATCTGGTACCCTCCAGCGCAAGAGGCTAAGCGCACAAGCCTACAGGATACAATGTCGTACGGCAGTTGTATCCATCTTTTGTGGTAAGAGTATTCAATCTCTCTACATCGTCTGTCAAGTTGTTTAAGACATCATTGTCTGGTCTTTATACGCTCCTGAATTGTCTATAGAGATCCGTGGATATCAGTGCCTCACTTGATTTATTTGGGACTGTTTGTTTTATTTTGCCTTCACATATACTTTGGACTCACTTCCAATTTATTTGGTTTCCATCTGGACTTTATTTGGGGTCACCCCCACTCACATGTCATATGTGTTTGTTAGTGTGGTATTCACTGTTTATATTGTGTTTACGATTAGCGCTACGTTTATCGTATATATATTACTTTAGACTTTGTTTGTTTTGTATTTTAGCTGCTTTTTTCACATATCTAAGGTTAGCACAGTTTTTTTCCCCAATTCACCAACTGAATGGGACAACTACCAGCTATTGAATTTGTTTTTTGAAAAGTCAGTATAAAGGAGAACTTGTGGTGAAAAAATCAATTGTGGGTTTACCCATTATTAGTCCTTATGGTCCATGTAACTCAGGGCATGGCAGGGTTGTGTCCATTACCTAAATACTTTGGCTAAAATGTGTGAAGGTAGTCTACTTTCTCCACTGCAGGTGGCACTCAACCGCAGCAGCATTGCAGATGGAGGGAAAGTCAAGAGGAACATGGTTCCTCTGTGTTTTTTTGGGTCACTAGGGGAGCTATCCGATTGGATGCTGCCGCCTAATGTGACTCTGGTGGCCATTATGGGTCAGGAGTCTATTTAAGACCCTGGGTCCCGTGCTTGGCATGCATTTTGCATGTGGGTAGTGTAGGGACAGGTCATCCTTCTGTCAGGGACAGTATTAGCAGCAGGGAGAGGTTCCAGATGAGTAGGGAAAGAGCAGGGACACGCCATCCTTCCTGGAAGCCTCCCCATTTAGGTACAGACCAGCCAACCCGCATTCCATCCCTTGAGACAGACGCTGTTGGTGCACCCGTGACTGACTGTTATACTCTTCACTGCAACATTCTGTGAGTGCACCCGGTTGGGTTGTCTTCCCACCAGGAAGTTGTGCTTTGTTGAACCAGTCCAGTACAGTTCTGTTTCTGCAACTGGACTCTGCATGTTCAATGCCGCTGCACCACGCTGCACCTCCCCACAGGTATCCCTCCTTCTTATCTCAGAAAGTTAGTAGGTATGACAGAGGGTCTCAAAGCCCCTATCATAACAACTGTCTGTGCTACTTTTTATCAACCAGTCAAATCAAGCAATATCAAAGGAAAAGATCCATAAGCCGCATATCATGAAGCAGACCCATGTGCATGAGGTGAGATGAATGGCAGCCTCAGCCCAGACCCCAGCCAGGCCACACCCCCAACACGGTAAGTTCCAAGGGGCAGAACGATAACGTATTGGGGGCGTGGCCTGTATGGAGTCCAGGCTGAGGCTGCCATTCATCTCACTTCATGCACATGGGTCTGCTTTATGATATGCGGCTTATGGACCTTTTCGTTTGACATTGCTGCAGCTTGGAGCTAGGACAAGATCCCTGTCCCCGCCTGCACTCACAGCGGTCTAGTTGGACTTAACCTGAGCGGCACCTAAATTTTGTCTTTTTGGGTCACAGTCAAACTCAAGCTTGCAGTGGAAAAGACTGGTAGTGAACAGAAGTTTTAATCTGTGTGAATGACACTTTTGGGAGTAACAAAAAATTTTCATAGCTGCACGTCCACCGAAACTGCATGCACATTTGTTCTGTGCAAATGGGGCAAAATCAAATGTTCTCAGGCTTTATTCTCTTCAGTTCAAATGTGTGAATGTGAAAAATACCACATAGTGGCTACTAGATGGCGCTGACTACCATAGGAAATAAATATGCAGTTTAGCTCCATCTCGTGGCCATAATGGAGTATTTTTTGTGTTCATGCATTTGAATTGAAGAGAAGATAGGTTGGGAACAATTGAGTTTGCTGCATTCACACAAAACGAATGTAACTGCAGTTTCATTGGACAGACAGCTATGTAGATTTTTTATACGCACAGCCCTTGGTGTAACACGATTGCAGTTAATTGGCTGAACCACGCTGTAGCAGAGAACCTCATTTAGTCACGCACGATAACAAAATCGTTTAGTTCAGCTAACAGGCTTCAATGCTCATAATTGCAAATGCCAATCAATTGTGATCAATTCCACACCAAAACCTAAAGAAGTTGAAATATGTCTCCAAATAGAAATAAATTGTGTTTGTTCTCATTGTTCTAGCTAAGGTCAGAAGGTGAAAGCAGCATCCGATTGGTTGCTTTGAACAAGTAGCCCCCCCCCCCCCATTCCTGAATCTTTTTGAATCCTGTTTGTGTTTTAGTTTAACTTTTTTTTGTATGGAATTTTATGTAGAATTGTTTCAATATGTCGGTGGCTCGAACACAAAACCCGAGAGGTGAGCCAAAAGGAACAGCATGTCCCTTTGCAGGGGATTGAGAAACATTCAAAGCACTCCATTGTCCGTATGACGTTCTGGGCCGTAAACTATTTAGACTTAATATGCCAAGATCCCAGCAAATGTGCTTTTCCGGGAAAATGAAGTCGGTGTTCTCTTGCGAAGTCCTGTACCATATGTGAAGCAGAGCAGAGACTTCCCTCCCTGAGAAAAAAAGATTGCTGTCTATTAAAGTAGCAATTATGATGTACAAGTTCTTCAAGCACTCGAGAACGCTCTCTGTCCTGCAGTTATCTTATTACTTCACCGCAAAAAAGCTAATTGGTCTCTTATATTGCATTAAAAGAAAACTGTGCGCTAGCAATGGTCAACTGCTTAAAAGGTCCATGAACCTGAAAGTGCCTAGACCAACTTTTCTGAACCGTTTTACCCCAAAGGAACCCCTACAATGATTTTCAGGTCCCAGAGTACCCCTGTGCAAACCAATTCATTGGGTGTCAGTGGGAAGAATGCCCCCTTACATTGGTGGCCAGTGGGAAGATTGCCCCCTTACATTGGTAGCCAGTAGGAAGATTGCCCCCTTACATTGGTGGCCAGGGAGAAGATTTCCTCTTTACATTGGTAGCCAGTGAAAAGATTGCACCCTTACATTGGCGGCCAGTGGGAAGATTGCCCTCTTACATTGGTGGCCAGTGGGAAGATTGCCCCCTTACATTGGTAGCCAGTAGAAAGATTCCCCCCTTACATTGGTGGCCATTGAGAAGATTGCCTCTTTACATTGGTAGCCAGTGGGAAGATTGCCCCCTTACATTGGTAGCCAGTAGGAAGATTGCCCCCTTACATTGGTGGCCAGTGAGAAGATTGCCTCTTTACATTGGTAGCCAGTAGAAAGACTGCACCCTTACATTGGTGCCCAGTGGGAAGATTGTGCCCGTACATTGGTGGCCAGTGGGAAGATTGCCCCCTTACATTGGTGGCCAGTGGGAAGATTGCCCCCTTACATTGGTGACCAGTGGGAAGATTGCCCCCTTACATTGGTGACCAGTGGGAAGATTGCCCCCTTACATTGGTGGCCATTGGGAAGAATGCCCCTTTACATTGGTGGCCATTGGGAAGAATGGCCCTTTACATTGGTGGCCAGTGGGAAGATTGCCCCCTTACAGTGATGGTCAGAATGCCACCCTTACAGATAGATCATTGGTGTCATGCAGCTGGCTCTGCCAGGTGGCATTGTCGCCAGGACTATGCAGGCACCATCAAAAGGGAGGTAAATCAATCACAGCTCTAAGAACCCCTAGCAATCTCTGAAGGAACACTGGGTGAGAATGGTTGGCCAGGACAACCATGGTTTTATAAAATGCACATCAATAAAGCAGAACTTCACGCTAAAAGGGAAATTCCCTTTTAGCGTGAAGTTCCCCTTTAAAATCTTCTTCCCCACTTCTATCCCACTTTTGAATGTTTTTTTTTTTTTTAGTTTTAGCAGGTACCTGCTCCCAATTCGGTTCCAACCCCTAGAATTGGAATGGATGTCCCCCCCCCCCCGCCCCACGCCCCCAACCGTCTGGAACAATTCCATACTTTGGGAAATCTTTATCGTTCCAAAAAGAAATAGAAAACTCAAGCCCCATTGCAATGTAGCATTACTCAGCTTTTGTTAAGTTTCATGTGATACATTGTAACCTGTATAGGACATATGTTGCTGTACGAGTCCCTGCTGTTTCAGTGACAGCGCTCACAGCAGGGGCAGAATTTATTAAGCTCTCTCAGCTGGTAATGGGGTTGTTCTCCACTCCATATCCGCCATTAACTGTAAATTACAGCTGAACTTTTCTCCTAATCGCACATCATTTTGATGGATTGTGCTCCGTACATATATAATGTTCACACTTTCCGCTTTACCATCATTCAGGAAAAATACGAATGGAGAGAGAAAAGCTGCTGATTGCCGATGCCTGGGATATAAATCATGTGAGTGTGTCATACAGCCTGGAAGAGACAATGATGATTCCTATATCCTGTGGATGGAGATTGTCACTTCTGTCAATGCTGTGCTCTCCCCACCGATGTCCACGGAAGCTTCCACTATTAGTAAGTGACATTTCTATTGACTACATCATATATTTATAACTGGTATTACAGAAGAGATCTGTATTTAGAGACTACTGGTTTTAAAAACGTATCTCTCACATAGGCAGTGAAAGACACAATAATGAATGCATCAAACTCATTTATAGATATAAATGTAAAATTCCATTTATTAGTCAAAGAAGATGTATAAAATACCCAACGTGTTTCAGGTTTTACACAGATGTCCCCTTCATCAGGGCTGTGAAAGATTGGAATAAACTAATATCATTAGTAAGATAATGTAACCAAATGGAAATAATTATGTAGATAAAAACATATAAAACTTATGGAGCACTGACCCCCAAAGGAGCTGCTGGTTTGAATTGGGCCTACACTCTACCAAAAAACCCCACTAATTTGACTCAATCCCCTGGGCACAGCTGTGGTGCAATGCAATACAGTATAACATGAAACAATACAAGATACCTGTATATTGAACCCAGGATACAACTGAATACTTAATCAGATATATTTTTACTGAAGAATATATAAACAGGTGGTTACAGAAATTGTACTGTCATCCCAACATGGGACGACAGCACAATATATTTCAATACAGAACAATATAAGATATATATATATATATATATATATATATATATATATATATATATATATATATATATATGTGTGTTTTAACCTGGGAGCTCCCCCTATATTAAAAGCTATGCGTAAGATCTCACTGAAAGTACTTTATCCGAGAATCTTCTTTCTTCACTAGCTAAAATGACTCCTTTGAAATTTGTAATCCAAAGTATGTGGAAGGTTGTGGTGGACAGAGTTTCAATACAAGAAGATTAAGAGTTTTTGATAACGTAACCCCCCCCCCTTTTTTTTTCCCTCTCTTTTTTTTTTCCCCGGTTGTTTTTGTTTTGTGTCAGGTTGGATATGTGGAAAGATATCCATAATTTGGGTGATGAAATAACCATATTTTCTATATATGTATGAAGAAGTGTAAACTTGAACCTGTTTATGTATATGTGTGTATAATAAATTACAATAAAATCAGATTGAATCAAAGTATGTGGAAGGTTAGATGTCAGTTGCTCTGTTACTCCTCCGTGGAACTACAGATTCCAGGGAGGCCTGTGAGTGAGTCTAACTGCGCGTAACAAGTTAACAAACGGTGGGCCGTAACCCGCTCACCAACTGGATCGGAGTTTCGTGTGATGATTGTATTCTGGTGACTACAGCTTGCTTCCCCGTCAGCTGGGCCCGACACTCCGTACCGCTCCACTTTATGAATCCGGTCACCGATGCTCTGGTGAGTGTCTCTGAACCTTCTCTCTCCGGTCACCGTCTCTCAGGCTCCGTTAGGTCACTTCGCAAACAGGCAGGTCTCCGCTCTGTAGAAGCTGTAGGCCGCTCTCTCCGGGAAACCTCCTCACAGATCCGCACAGGCCGGCAACGTCATCCCAAGAGAGCTAAAATGGCCGCTTGGGTTCCTTTTATCTCCTACCCAGAATGCACTGCATAAGAGAGTGTTCATGGGTAGGTCACACAGACTCCTGGGTAACAAGGTAAACCTTCTAAATCAAAACACAGTCACTTCCTGTACAAGTCTTTAGATTGTTTAGAGATAATAATACACAAGTGCGTTACCCATATTTGGTCACTAGATGGCTCTGGGTACGGGAACCACAGCAATGTCCATGATCCCTACATTTAAGTATATATAACCACATCAATAGGCAAGGATGTCAGCGCTACATGTAAAAAATGACCAGACAATATATTATTTATCTAAAGCTATCATAAAAAATAATAAAACTGTTATGTAAAATAATACAATTATAAAAGTGCAGCATAACCTGATTTAAAACCAGGCTGCTGATTTGTCATCTTATACAGCATAAAACCTTAAAGCTGAACTCCAGTAAACTGGCAGAGACACATGCACGCATGAGAACCTGCAAACAGCCTCTTGGGGTGCATGAGATAGAAGTCCCAGTCGCCTCTTTTGTTTGCACTGACGTTGGAGCCTTTATTAAACAGAATTAGACAGAACCCTGATATTAAGGGTATACAGTTGGGAAAACAGGAATATAAAGTCTCCATATATGCGGATGACTTACTTTTCTCACTTACCAGCCCACAAATCTCATTACCAAATCTTATGAAAGAAGTGGAAAGATATGGGGTCCTGTCGAATTTTTAAATAAATTACAGTCGGAGGCGATGGGGGTGGCTCTGGCGGGCCCCATGCAGAATAGCCTACAGAATAACTACAAGTTAAGGTGGACAACAACTCCATTAACCAGTTCCCGACCGGCGCACGACGATGTACGTCGGCAGAATGGCACGGACAGGCATAAGGGCATATATATAAGTCCCTTTTTAAATGCCTCCGTGCCATCGGGAGCGCGCTGGGAGCGGCGCGCTCCGGCGTCGGTCGGGAACCCCATGAGGCCGGTCATGGGTCCCGCGGACTCGATCACCGCGGGGACACCCGCGATCGTCTCAAGGGAAGGCTGAACGGGGAGATGCGGAAATAAACAGCATCTCCCCGTTCTGCCTAGCAACTAGTGACACCGATCTCTGCTCCCTGTGATTGGAGCAGAGATCAGCATTCACTAGCTGACAGCCACGCCCCCCCACAGTAAGAAACACACCCCTAGGCATACTTAACCCCTACACTGCCCCCTAGTGGTTAACCCATTCACTGCCAGTGTCATTTATACAGGAATTAATGCTTTTAAATAGCATTGATTGCTGTATAAATAACAATGGTCCCAAAGATGTGTCAAAAATGTCCGATGTGTCCGCCATAATGTCGCAGTCACAATAAAAATCGCTGCCATTACTAGTAAAAAAAAATGATTAATAAAAATGCTATAAAACTATCCCCTATCTTGTAAACGCTATAACTTCTGCGCAAACCAATCAATAATCGCTTATTGCAACTTTTTTTACCAAAAATATGTAGAAGAATACGTATCGGCCTAAACTGAGGAAAAAAAATGTTTTTTTATATATTTTTGGGGGATATTTATTATAGCAAAAAATAAAAAAGAATGCGTTTTTTTTTTTCAAAATTGTCGCACTTTTTTGTTTATAGCGCAAAAAATAAAAACCGCAGGGGTGATCAAATACCACCAAAAGAAAGCTCTATTTGTGGGAAAAAAGGACGTAAATTTTGTTTGGGAGCCACTTTGCACGACCGCGCAATTGTCAGTTAAAGCGATGCAGTGCCGAATCGCAAAAAGGGGCCTGGTCCTTTGGCTGCAAATTGGTCCGGTCTGAAAGTGGTTAAAGTACTTAGGAATACAGATCCCTCCAAAGTTAACAGATATATATGTGTTGAATTTCCTACCACTACTTAGGGAAGTTAGAATATTATTAGACAGGTGGAACGAAGCTATACACTCTTGGTTTGGGAGATGCAATATTTAAAAAATGAACATAGTGCCAAAATTTCTGTATTTATTCCAGGCATTGCCTATTTTTATTCCCATGAGCTACTTCAGTCAAACTCGTGCCGAATTCACAAAGTTCATTTGGGCAAGTAGGCACCCAAGGATCAATAGAAATCTGTTGGTAATGCCGAAAAAGGCAGGTGGAATAGCCGCACCAGACTTATACAAACACTATCAAGCGGCCCATCTCGGCAGAATAATTGATTGGAATAGACATGGAGGATAAAACTTTGGATTTCTATTGAAAAACAAGTAAGCCCCGTACCCTTGAACAGAGCTATTTGGTGTTATGCAACTTTACCCTCCGAGTTAAAAACACACCCTATGATTGGACTGACATTGCAAATAGGCTGTAGGATTATTCAGAAACCTAGATTTTCTACTCCGAATTCACCTCTGTGTCCCATTCTGGAGAACCCAGATTTTTCTACGGGCCCAGAGACACAAGTGTTTGGGAAACTGAGGGAGAAAGGATGTTTTCAAGCCTCACATTTCTTGAAAGCCAGTAGGTGGCCATCGATTGAGGACTTTATACAACAGGGAGGACAGTTTGAAATACCTTGACTAAGTACAACATAACTCATTTTGTGCTACCCATATGTACACTCCCACCCTTACCATTCCCATTAACGGAAACCACACATAACTGGAGTGTAAATTAGGCCGTAGCAGCCTCCTTTATTAAATATCAAAATATAACTGAACTTTTTTATAAACAAATAAATAACCAATAAATAACCAATAACTGTATACCAATGAAGAAAACTCTGACGTAGGACTGTAGGACTTTACCCCCCCCCCACCCGTTTTAGCGTAATCAAAACTCGTGCACTGCGGTCATATAAACTATAACTAGGCCTCAAGCTGACATGCTAGCTCAGAGACAACAATATTCCCGCAGTGCAGTCATCCACCATATTCCTTACATCACTTATAAGGAATATTAACAAACGGGCCCATATCTCCAATGGGTCCCGCATCAACTTCTCTGTGGGGAGGGGGTTTCTTCTCTATACCTACGTCAGCCAACATCCGCCAATGCTACGACGTCCAAGCCAACCTGTAAAAAATTTTTTATCAAACACCTGCAAAAAAAAAAAAAAAAAAAAAAAAAAAAAAAAAAATAGGGAGGGAGGGCGGGAACTTTTTTCTGGCTGGAATGGCTCCTTCCCTGGCCGTTGCCCCTCCTCTTCCTGTTGCCAGCTCCACCCCACCCCCTCCTATCCTAACTCTTAAAGGGGCATACCTAAATGGCATGTTAACTCTACTCATGCCAGCCCTGCGCCTATTTTCCTCTGTTCTCTGCTGCGGGCTGTTCTTGACTAAGTACAACATAACTCATTTTGTGCTACCCATATGTACACTCCCACCCTTACCATTCCCATTAACGGAAACCACACATAACTGGAGTGTAAATTAGGCCGTAGCAGCCTCCTTTATTAAATATCAAAATATAACTGAACTTTTTTATAAACAAATAAATAACCAATAAATAACCAATAACTGTATACCAATGAAGAAAACTCTGACGTAGGACTGTAGGACTTTACCCCCCCCCACCCGTTTTAGCGTAATCAAAACTCGTGCACTGCGGTCATATAAACTATAACTAGGCCTCAAGCTGACATGCTAGCTCAGAGACAACAATATTCCCGCAGTGCAGTCATCCACCATATTCCTTACATCACTTATAAGGAATATTAACAAACGGGCCCATATCTCCAATGGGTCCCGCATCAACTTCTCTGTGGGGAGGGGGTTTCTTCTCTATACCCACGTCAGCCAACATCCGCCACCGCAAACAAGGTTAAAACCTTAACCTTGAGCGCGCCTCCACACCCTAAGTGCTCTTTCAATTCCGTCTTGTATACCCATGGTCCACATATCAATGCCCACTGGGTTCAGATGAACCCCGTCAGCCCTCAAATATCGCCACGTCTCGGTCTCTAGCTCTCTGTGTCTGATCGCTAAGCCACCGTTTTTAATGAAAAACCTGCTCACCTCCTGATTGATCTTACTTCTGGCCCTGTTAACCAGTTCCACTGACCTCGCTAGCCGCCATGAAGACCTGGCTATCATGTCCGACCATACAAGGACAGTTTTTGGGAAAGCCGCCTGTAGTAGGCAGAAGTCATGCTTGATGTCCCTGGTGATGTCTAGTTTTGTCCTCAAACCCAAATCATTCCCCCCCACATGAATCACCAAAACCTCAGGCGGCCTGTCCCGTTGTGCAAATTTGTGCGCCTCCGGGACCAGACGGCTCCAAAGCATCCCGGGGAACCCCAACCATTTAATGTAAGCCTCCCCCCTGGAAAAACCCAGCTGTCTCCCGTCTGGCCTAGCATCCCCCCTCCTAGCACCCCAGCAAACATAGGAATGTCCCATGATCCACACGAGACTCGGCGAGGTATCTGAAAAGAAAACAATAAGAAAATTCCGGTGAAAACTCATCACAATGTACCACACGAAACCATGCCGGCACATAACGCACACCACTCAATAAAATGTCAAATAACTAAATCCAGTCTGACATAAGACCGGAATCGCCTCGATTCCCATCTTCCAATCCGTTTTACAGCTTCTTCCGTTAGGCCCCACCTAACTGCTTCCGTTGCCGCACCAATTCTAAATGAATGCGTGGAAAATTTCTGATCCCCCAGACCCAGGATGACTAAGGATTTCCGAAAGATAGAAATAAATTGGAAACGCGACAGCGCCACCCCATCCTGATGTACTAAAAGAGGGCCATCCCCCGTTGGCCTTTTTGTCAAATAAACCTTTGTAACTAAAACGGGGCAGAGTTTGGCGTCAGGAATAGCGAACACCACCACATCCTTGCCTCGGCCCTCCTGATCCGTTTTAGATCTACGCAAACGCATCACAAGTCTATCTTCCATGTACCGAACGTCCCCTACCGCTAATCCATCCCTTGTTTTCTTGGAGGAACTCACCAGCTCCCCTATTCGAAAAGCGCCGAAAAAAGCCAACACAAAAGCTGTGCAGAAAAGCCCCACCTCATATACGGATCTACAAACTATAGGCAAAATGTCCACCATTCTACCCAACAGTGCGAACGTAACTGGTCGCCTCTCATCCCGGACCCTCTTCCCCCGGCGATAACCCTTCAATGCCTGACGTGCCCAAAACTCTTTTGTCCAATCTCTCCCCCCTTCAAGCTTGAACAAAAATGCCATGGCCGCCATAACCTTCCCTAGCCTCGACACGGAAACTCCCTGTTCCATGTGTCTGGCGACAAAATATATAAATCGCAATCTAGTCTCTCCTTTAACCGCCACCGCTGCCCGTTCATGGAAAGCAAACCATTCGTCCCATACTTTTTTGTATGTTTTCCATGTTCCCTCGCTCAATGACCGCCTGATCCACTCACCTATCCTTCCAGGGCAATCTTCCATAGTTCCAAAGGACACGGGACGCCGTGACGCTCTGCCCCCGGTACCAGCTCCCGAAATTTCTCCCACTGAAACCGAGAAAGAGCGTCAGCAATCACATTGTCCACTCCTGGTAAGTGTACTGCCTGAATGAAAATGTTCATCTGCATACACCGAAGCACCAAGTGTCTCAACAAACGTATCACCGGCGGTGACGCCGCAGATACCTTATTAATCACCTGTACCACCCCCAAATTGTCGATGTGGAAGCGCACCTTCCGATCCCGAAAGAATTCGCCCCACAATTCTACCGCCAATACCACTGGAAATAACTCAAGCAACAACATATTCTTGAGCATCCCTGCTTTGTTCCAGCTGTCCGGCCAAGGGCCGGCACTCCAATGCCCCTGGAAAAATGCCCCATATCCCGCTGACCCCGCTGCATCTGTAAACAATTCAAGGTCGAAATTATTCACCGGGCCAATCATCCACAACGCTCTACCATTAAAATTGTCCAGAAACATGTGCCACATTCTCAGGTCATCCTTATGTTCCCGTGATAGTGTCACATAATGTCTGGGCGACTCAATGCCACCCGTACTCGCCGCTAATCTTCTCCCAAAAACCCTGCCCATCGGAATGATCCTGCACGCAAAATTGAGCTTGCCAAGCACCGATTGCAATGCCCTCAATTGAACCTTGCGCCGGCCCACCATCCCCTTCACCTCCTCCTGTAATGCCACCAATTTTGCCTCAGGTAACCTGCATTCCATGGCCATGGAATCGATTACAATCCCGAGAAAACTGATCACTGTTGTGGGCCCTTCTGTCTTGTCAGGCGCAAGCGGAATGCCGAATTCCCCTGAAATCCTTTCAACGGTTGTTAAGAGCATCGCGCAAACGTTAGATGCGGGCGGCCCTATACAAAGAAAATCGTCCAAATAATGGATCACCGAATTCAAACCTGACACGTCCCTCACTACCCATTCCACAAATGTGCTGAAACACTCAAAGAATGCGCACGATATAGAACAACCCATTGGCAGACACATATCCACGTAATATTCCTCTTGCCACTTGCAACCCAATAAATGAAAGCTATCGGGATGAACAGGCAGCAAACGAAAAGCCGCTTCAATGTCTGTCTTTGCCATCAGGGCGCCCCTACCATACTTCCTTACCCAACGTACTGCTGCATCAAAGGATGTATATGATACAGTGCAAATTTCAGGATCAATAGCGTCGTTCACCGACTCTCCTTGTGGGTAAGACAAGTGGTGAATGAGGCGAAATTTGTTGTGCTCCTTTTTGGGAACCACCCCCAAAGGAGAAATTACCAGGTCCTGCATGGGTTTTATGGCGAAGGGGCCCGCCATCCTCCCCAAAGCTACCTCTTTATTCAGTTTTTCGGACGCTACATCATGATGTTTTAAAGCGGACCGCAAATTTTCCGGAATGGGAGGAGTTAAGTTCAAAACGGCAGGAATCATGAAACCTTCAGAAAATCCCAACAAAAGTAGATGAGCCATTGCCTTATCTGGATATTTATCTAGAAAAGGCCGCATTTTTTCCACCCTCACTGGCGTCCTCCCCCTTACCCGCAAAATCGCTGGCCTTTCCCTTACCCTGCTTAAAACACCTTGATGAGGGATGTGATCCCCCGCACCCTGAACACTCGTGTTTATACTTACATCCATGTCCAAATTTACAACTTCCCTCGTTGTACTGCCAGCATACTCCTTTTTTCCTTGTGGCCGATTGACCCGAAGTCCCTGATCCCCCGGCCCCCCCCTGAAAAAACTGACTCACAGGCTTGGCTGAAGACATCAGGCGCATCCAAAGACTGATGTCTTTGTGATCCCACCTTAAAGCCGGTCTCACTGCCCTTCTCTGGCGGAACTGTTCGTCGTACCGCAGCCATGCTAGACCCCCGTAAGTCCGGTGAGCCTCGCCAATAGCATCCAAATAACAGAACAGGGCCGAGCAATGTTCTGGCTCCTTTTCGCCTATCACGCTTGCCAATACCCCAAACGCTTGCAGCCAATTCTGGAAAGTCCGGGGTATTAGTCTGTACCTTCTCTTCTCCTCCTCTTCTTTTTTACTATCCTCGGGTTTCACCCTATCCAAGTTAAATTTCTCAAGGGGAAGGAGAGAAAATATCTCCACGTACTCCCCTCTCCAAATTTTCTCTCTCACCTCCTGTTTCAAATGGGCCCCTAATGGCCCTTCAAAACAGACATAAACCTCGCAACGTGCTGAATCAGCTAAACGCACTATGTCCTGTTTCTTGGTTCTGTCACCCCCCGTTTCCCCCTCTCCCGGCGTGACATGAGACGGCTCTGCCGCTTCCACGATACCTGCATCCCTCCCCACAGGCGAAAACGCGGGCGGACTCGCCAACACCGTTCTCTCAGCTTGTACCGTCATTCCGTCCTCCCCTCCCCCCTGCCCCCCCTCAGTGAACACCCTCCCTGCAGAAACCCATGCCCCTGCCGGCCCCTGTTGCGCAGGTGTAGGCTCAAACCTGCCCACCAGCTCTTTGAGGCCTGCTAAAAAACCCTGTAAACCCCCCTCCAAAAATCCTGTTTCAGGGACGGACTCGCCCGTAAAGCCCCCACCCCTCAGTAACTGATCACCATGCCTCCTGCCCCCCTCCCCCGTATCCCCCCCCAAAAGCATTGTTTCCCCGCAAGACCCCGAGCAAAAACAGGACTTACCGGGCTGCATGGACAATCTTCCACCAGCCGAACATCCTGCGTCCTTCGTTGCAGTGCGTCCTCCTGCGACCTCGTCCTCCGATTCTGGCAACTCGCCCTCTGACAGCTCCACCATCTCGTCTGTAGTTGAAATAGCCTGCCCTCCAAGGTCTTCAGCCTCAGATGCAGACAAACTGCGTGCTCTCCCTTTTCTTCTTGTCCCCACTGCCGACTTGCTGGCCTTTTTAAGTGTGTTGCGAGACCCAGACCCCGACGCCTCCGCTTCTTTTTTTCTGTTAATGTTCCTGCGGGCAGGCGGATCGCCTCCGTCCCGCAGACATCCTCTGCTGTGTCCCCCCCGCACAATAGCACGCAAGCTGGGCCGACCGCCACCTGCTTGCGAATGTCCCCTTCCCCCTTCTTGCTGAAACTCCATGCCCTCTGTCCTAGATGGGGGTAAATGTACTTTTCCTTGCTTTTGTCCCCTAGCAGGTCTTTTTAAAATATGAATGCCGTTTGCCTCCCTGGTACCTCCTGTTGCATGCACCGCTGGCATGCTGCTATTGCCTTTACTGGTGAGGTGCTGGGCCGCCCCTCCCCCCGCCGCCGCGTGTCTAACAAGGCCTGAGGCCTTGTGTGGAGACCGCATGGAGGACGCTCCCTGCCGCGTGTTGCCGGGCCCCCCGCCCCCCCCCCCTCCGCACTAAAAGTGTCAGTTTTGGCTTTAAATTCACCCCTGGCCGACCGCTTTGCCGGCGGTTCGGCGATGTTTTTTCCCCTTCTTACCCCTGCCATCCTATCAGCCTTGCGGCCTTCTGGGGAGTATCTGGCCGGCGGCCGAGATCGCCGCGGCCCGACCACGTGTTCCACCCCCCCACCGGACCCTGCGCTCTCACCCTCTATGGCCCGTTCGACCTGAGCCCTGATCCAATCCGCTCCCTTAGCAGCAGCCGCTGCTTTGATTCTTTCAAGGAGCTCTTCCATGTTGATCTGCTCTCAACTTTTTTCTGGCTGGAATGGCTCCTTCCCTGGCCGTTGCCCCTCCTCTTCCTGTTGCCAGCTCCACCCCACCCCCTCCTATCCTAACTCTTAAAGGGGCATACCTAAATGGCATGTTAACTCTACTCATGCCAGCCCTGCGCCTATTTTCCTCTGTTCTCTGCTGCGGGCTGTTCTTTCTGGCAGGCACGACAAGTACGACACTTTCTAGAGACAGTAGGTCCAACGGATGGGTATGAGAGATCTCGAACAAAGTTTGAGACATACTGTAAGGAGAAGGAGCCTCTGTCTCATGTTATCTCCAAGATGTACGTGTTACTGACAGCCCCCCCAGAAGATTACACACTGTGGAGTTTGGATAAATGGGTGAGAGACTTAGATAAAGTTCTCTCACCAGATCAATGTCAGAAAATAATACATCTGACATTAAAATCATCAAGGTGTACTAAGATGCAGGAGTTAAATTATAAGTTACTAACACAATGGTATTATACTCCTTCGAGGATGAATAAAATATTCCCAGATGCTTTAGGGAGCTGCTGGAGGGGCTGTCAGGGACGAGGTACACTGTTTCATATTTTCTGGACATGCACAGTAATCAAACAGTTTTGGCAAGAGGTACAGAGAGTTACCCAACTTCTCACGGAATTTCAGATTCAGATTTATTTTTTACTACACTCTTCACAAATCCCCATTAAGAACTACAAAAATTCAATTGTGTGCCATCTGGTGAATGCAGCTAAAAGCTGTATCCCCAGATGCTGGAAGGAGCCACGGGCACCTCGTATCTCCATGTGGCTCAATTTAGTCCGAAGAATAGGGATAATGGAAAGTCTGATACCTAGGACTCCAGAAGGAAGGGAACTCGTTACACAGATATGGGCCCCCTGGGAGGAATATCCACAAAAGGAAGAAGGAAAGAGGCTGATGGGAGAGGAGATAGGAGAATAGAATAGGAAAGTGGAGTAAATAGGGGGATATAGTAAGGTGAAGGAAACCTGTGGGCTCCGGTCCGGGGGGGGGGGGGGGGCTAGGTGAACAAAGGAGGGCCAAACTGCAGGGGTTTTTGTTTTTTCTTTCTGTTTAGGGGAGGCCTCTAGGGACTCTTAGGAACTAGGGCCCACAGATTAACAAGAGGCATAGGGGAACTGGTTAGGTTTTGTATGTATAAAAAAAATAAAGAGAAAAGGGATAGTAGATTTGAGTTAGAAATTGGAATGAAGATGAATTTCAGTAAATATAAATGGTTGAAGTAATGTATATTTCGTCTGTAATGTATCCCTTTGGAGAAATAAAGAATTATAAAAAATTTAAAAAAAGAAGTCCCAGGAGGCAGGATCTTGCACATGCACAGGAATGCTGCAAGGGTTCCTAGAGTGACTTGCAGTGTGTCTGAACATGCACAGGGTCTGGGTATGTCATTCTTGCCTAGGCAAGGATTAAGGACACTGTAAAAGATTTTATATATATATATATATATATATATATATATATATATATATATATATATATATATATATATATATATATGCCAAAGTATTCACCCTCTTGGCTTTTTACCTATTTTGTTACATTACAGCCTTTAGTTCAATGTTTTTTTTTTAATATGAATTATATGTGAGGGATCAGAACGCAATAGTCTAAGTTGGTGAAGTAAAATTAGAAAAAAATATACATCTGCTATACAGCTCTGCACCGTGGGATTTCTTTCCCTCCATACATCTCTCAAACCCAGTTCACAGATCAGTTTAGCAAAAGGGGTTGGGCCACCCAAGACAGCGCCACCTCTGGAGTGTGACGAGAATCTATCCAACCCAATATCCATCACTGTGTTAAAGTCTCCCAGTACCCAAAGAGGAACATTAAAGTGATGGGCCATAGATTGGGCCAATTTATTTAAGCTATCAGGGGAGAATGGTGGAAGGATGTACATATTTGAAATGATTCAGGAAACACCCGCCACTTTGCAAAGTAAAAAGATATATCTCCCTTGGTCATCAATTAAGGAATGCAATAATGTGAAAGGTGTTGCATTAGCTATCAAGATGCTAATTCCCCCTGGAATAGGCAGTGTGAGTGGAGTGGAACTGAGTATGATAACGGCCATGTTTAAAGATGGAAAAAGTGTTGGGTTGCAAGTGTGTTTCTTGTAAACATACCACCGCTGAGGTATACTTTTTTAAAGTAGAGAATAAGGCCACTTGTTTCACTCCATCACCCAACCCTCGTATATTCCATGATAGAAAATTAAGTGCAGTAGCCATAAGTCATATTAAAAAATTTAATCGGATACACATGATAAATTCCTCTGGACATGGCAACCTTGGGTGACCCATGTCCACCCTCCACGTTTCGACCCAGCGCTCCTCTCGCTCTAATATGCCTCCACTCTCCCCACCCCGGGGACCCCCCCTCTTCTTACTCCTCTTTCTCCGTCTTACATATCTACTCTACTTTTATCTCAGCTTTCTTCTTTTCAAGTCCCCTTTCTATATTTTCCTTTTCTGACGGTTCGACCCACAGGCTAGTGCCTGTCGGGACTAGACACATGGTGAAAAAAAACGCTTTTAATGAGTACAAGAATAGGCTAACTAGCCTTATGTATTCTCTTTAGTTTTATTTTTCTATTATGTTTTGTTTAACATTCCTCTATCGACTCATATACTACATATGGCTCTGCAATCTAAAGCACACGTATATGTAGTTAAGCATGCTACCACCCCTTCAGGATCAGTTGGTCACGCACGACCCCCCCCCCCCCCTGAACCTTCAAGAACGTGTGCAAGTGTCCAGAAATAACATATTCTTTTGACACCTGTAATTTATACAGATATTTTTACATGATGTGTCCACCAAAGTTTTGTACTTTCTTGTTGATCTGTATTTTCAATAAAAATCTTTGTACAAGAAATGTGATTGTTAAAAAAAAAATAAAAAAAAATTAATAAGTACAATATGGTATATTATTTACATCCTAGCCATGACGGCATTGCTCCAATCATTAAAGACCGATCCGAGAAACCTGAGATTCTCCTAGGACCCCAATCATTAAGAACTTCTGTAATAGGCAACAGCAGACTCCCCACGGTGAATGGACATGTAGTGTATAGGTATCTCCGGAGAAGGTACACGTCAGGCAAACAAGTATAGGACAGAAAAGTTTGCCCCTTGCAACAGGAACTTAAAGTAAATCAAATATTGAAAAAAAAATGTAAAAAAAAAAAATGTTCTTCAATCACAAAATCTCTGCCTCCCTGAACTGTATCAGATGCAGAGTTCAACAGGAACGCGTCCTCGTGGGACAAAAGGGGGACAAGGGGGGCCCCCCACGTCTCGGTTCAAACTACAATCCGAAGGAACTAGCAACTTTTGTAATCCCCATTTAGGACGCTGCATTGTTTTCTTGCATCTTGCCATACTGCCTTACAGGAATAACGATCAAACTGACCAGATGATTATATGACCAAAGCTCCATTCTGGTTTTCCCTGACCCACAATAGATATAACTTCAGCGTTTAAACTGCAGAGGTGGTTGCTCTCATCAAAGAGCGTTCCACTCTGTCCAGCCAGGCAGAGGCAGTTGTAGGATTTTCAAAAAAGTGAGTCTCATCATTAGTTGCGACACGCAGTTTTGCTGGGTAAAGCATTGCATAGGTAACAGCATACATTCTAAGGTGCTTTGTTACCTCTGTGAATTTAGCTCTCCCGCGCTGCACTTTTGCAGGAAAATCAGGATAAAAGGATATTCTTACATTATCAATTTTCATGAGGTCTCCCTTGGTTCTGGCTTGGTGTAATACTGCATCTCTGTCTTTGAAGTTGAGCAATTTAAAGAGGAATGGACGTGGAGGTTCACCTGGTCTGGGCGGCTTAGCGGGGACTCTGTGAGCCCTCTCAACAACATTTTTGAGAATTATTTGTCACCAAAGGTATTAGTAAGCCAGTTTTCTATGAAAGCTACTGGATTTTTCCCTTCTGCTTTCTCCGGGATCCCCACTGTTCTCACATTGTTTTGTCTGAGTCTGTTCTCCATGTCCTCTATGCAGGTAGTATTGCCAGAGGAGTGAGTATGCATGTCTTGTAGTTCCCTCAGCAATGGTGCCACTTCATCTTCCACATTACTCATCCTCCCCTCCAATCTGTGGTACGGTCATGCAGCTTCTGCATATCATGTCTGACTAGGTTAATCTCCAGTTTAACCCCCTCAATTTTAGTGGTCAGAACAGTAATGGCAGTATTGCAGGAGGTAACTGCAGACAAAATGTCCCGCAGTGTAGGTTCTGTTGCAGGCTCTGCTGGGCTAACTGTGCTTATAACTGCAGGAAGAGGAGCCTGTGTACTCACTTTCTCCCAGATGGATGATTCTGTGGGATCCTCCTGCCAAGCTGCCCCTGGGTTATCCATCTCATCCTGCTCTGCCTGGTCCAAGAATAGGGAAGCGATCTTGGGAGGATTATCTTTGGTCCCGGGCTTGGAAAAGAGCTTCATAGCTGCTTTCCTTTAAGAGCGCAGGGAGCGGGCACCATCTTTCCCCACATGGTCCGCCGCCGTTGGTGTGTCCTTTCCCCACCAGGACATAGCTGCGCTGGAGATACAGGCACCAGATTGTAGAGCAGGGTACAGGGAGCTTGCACAGCCAAAAGGTAGCCTTTGGAGCGGTCTCAGGAGCAGGTTATCAGGAGTAATGAGCAGATTTACTGGGGAGCTAGTGCCCTGTGCGTCCTACTCCATTAGCTGCAAGCTACCCCCCCCCCCCCCCCCCCCCCCCCCCCCCCCACATATGAACTTTAATGGCATCCCATTCTTAGTCTGTAGGGTTTAATATTGAGTTGGCCCGTCCACAAGGTTTAGGAGTGTGTCTATGGGAATTTTTGACCATTCTTCCAGAAGTGCATTTGTGAAGTCAGGCACTGATGTTGAACAAGAAGGCCTGGCTCGCAGTCTCCACTCTAACTTATCCCAAAGATGTTCTATCGGGTTGAGGTCAGGACTCTGTGCAGGCCAGTTATGTTCCTCCACCCCAAAATCACGCATCTGGGTCTTTATGGACCTTGCTTTATGCACTGGTCCAAATAATTTTGGGGGGGGGGGGGGATTATGGTGTGGGGTTGTTTTTCAGGGGTTGGGCTTGGCCTCTTAGTTCCAGTGAAGTGAACTCTTAAGGCATCAGCATACCAAGACATTTTGGACAATTTCATGCTCCCTAGTTTGGAGATGGCGGAATTTCCGACAACAACTGTTTGAGAGCAGGTTCTCAAATTTTCCGACAACAACAATTGTTGTCGGAAATTCCGAGCGTGTGTACACAATTCTGCCGAACAAAAGTCCACGCATGCTCGGAATCAAGCAGAAGAGCTGCACTGGCTATTTCATTTTTCTCGGCTCGTCGTACGTGTTGTACGTCATCGCGTTCTTGACGTTCGAAATTTCCGACAACATTTGTGTGACCGTGTGTATGCAAGATAAGTTTGAGCCAACATCCGTTGGAAAAAAATCCACGGTTTGGTTGTCAGAATTTAAGATCCTCTGTACGTGGCATAAGATTAGGATGCCATTAAAGTTCATGTGCGTGTAAAGACAGGCGTCCCAATACTAATTGTAATATATATATATATATATATATATATATATATATTGCAATTGTGTATTGGGGAGGAGGAGACGGGGCAGGAGAGAGGACCAGAGGACTATAACATAAGGGGTAAAGGTCCGCTTTAATGATGTTTATGCATGTGCATGCAGAACTGTGCACACCATGCATTTTTGTGTCCTGGGGGAGGCTGGACTTAATATCAACTGCCCAAAATACAGTAAAACCCTTATTTAAAAAAAAAAATGGTTAAAGGAATACATGCATCTTTCTAAAAAACAACAGGTATGCTTTAGAGAGCCCTTTGAGCTGCTGTCCAGTAGAATTGCTAGATTTAATTGTGATTAGGCATTTTTATGTCTGCAGCATATACTTTTTGTCATATTTTATGATTCTCCCACATACCATAGAGGAACATAATGGGTTTAGGTGAGTGGGAACAAAGCCTTCGGCAGTACATCAAATTGTCATGACTTCTCTGCTCCCCTCGGTGTTGTTGAGATTGACTTTACTTAAATTGTTTTCCTCACCGTGTGATGTTTACAACCGGGGCATCAAGAGGCATTGATAAATATTGTCATTAGCATTAATTGCCTGATGTCTGCCGATCGTCCAGCCTCTTGGTCAGCCGCTCTTCTGGATCCAATAATGGATTTCATTTAATGAGTTATCACATGGAGGAATTCATCTATAACTCCTCAGCCCTGGAGACCAATAAAACAACCGTTCCATTTATCTGTATAATACACTGTAATCACACTTTTGGCATAAGGACCTCACGCCTACGTAAGACCATAAAGACCAAGAACGATTGTATTCATTAATGAGGGACTCCAGTCACCACTACTACAGTGATCGCAGCTGTCTTCTGGGTCCTATGCCAAGTAGTTGCCCTTCTGAATAATGAACATAGAGGGGTATTTGCTCGGTATTGGGACCATTCACAGAGCTCCTTGTATTTTCCTCAATAGATACAAGAGTTTTCTGATTGGATGAGGTCGAGATTGTAATGTTATCGCCCACCTCTCTACCTTGTCCATTAAAAGAGTGCCTTGCATTCATTGAGAAAAATGCAAAGCCCTCTCTGATTGGCACCCGTGTCGGGCGATCGAAACCTGTAATTAGCCACTTAGCATCGAATTCCCAAAGACAGTGGCGATCACTGTAGTAGTGGAGACTACTACAGTGATTTCCAGCCTCCAGAGGGAACCCACAGATATGGAATATTCATACTTACATTGGTCCAAGTTGGAAACCATACCTAGAATTCAGCTTTGAGTTCTCTAAATGTAACCACTTGTGTCAACTATGTCTTGGTTTCTGAAGCTAGGAGGAAGGCCACTATGTCAATTTTTTGACCTCCAAAGCCAGGAACCCATCATAGTTTGTTGTCAGAACTTGCCTTGTTTTAAAGGGCACCTATGGACATCTAAAACTTACTTATTGTATATAGTTAAACAAGAAAGAGCACCAAACTCTTGTGTTAAGTGTCCAAAAATGTAATTTGTTGATTCCACAAATGGTCAAAAGATGAAAAATGACAGCCAATGCCTCAGGGAGAGAAGCACCCCATCCAGATTATTCTCAATATTCAGCTTCTTCCAGTCAGCACACAACTTGTATAAGCAGCCCGGAGACTTGACCCCCTCCTCATATGTGTAGAAACGACTGACCTGCAGACAGAACAGTCCTCCACCCGCTTAATACTGATTTACCAGCCCTGATAAATGAAGATTTTTTTGGCCTCCGAAATATGTTGACTGTTAGTTGTCTTTCCCCCATTAAAGAATTGAGAATTACATTTCTAGGTTCTCAACGTGTTTTTGACACTTCTGGCTCAACTATATATGGATTGTTCAGCTCTCAAGCTGTGTGACCCCTATTTTTGGAGGAACCCCTGTTTCGTGGAGAGCTGTCAAATCTATTTCACTGGTAAATGACTTTCCACCAGCTCCTGTGGTCAATATCTTTTTAGCCATTGGTCCACCGCTTTGATGGACAGTCTCCGTTGCCAATACTGACTTGCAGGATGTGAGAGGGGGCAGGACCATCATGGAGATAGATGGCTGAAATCTGTATTCCTAAAGTTTATCTATAGCCAAAACTTGTTCTTTCCAGTTTGGGATAAAGTGGGGAAAGGTTAGAACCATATTCAAGTTTTACTGCTATCTGGGTGGCGCTTTATTAGTGGGATCTTCCAACCCTAACCTGATTGCTATGACATGCCGGGAAGAAGAAATGGTCAATCAGTGCTTCTAATGTATACTCATTTTCTATCTATTTATCTTTCTATCTATCTATCTATCTATCTATCTATCTATCTATCTATCTATCTATCTATCTATCCAGTATATATATTTACTATTTATTATCATGTTTATTTATTATATTTTTATATTTTTTATTAGATTAGTTTTGAACTTTAAGTGATAAAGCCCAATTGAATCTTCAGTTTACATCAGCTTAATACATTCCAAGCCATTGACTTAGATTTAAAGCACCTGTGCAAGGGAAAAGGAAAGCCTGCAAACATGGCCTGGTGGGGGGTAATGACTGAGGTTAAGAACCACTGGCTTAATACATTCCAAGTACAGCAAAAAAAAAAAAAAATGTGCGAAGTCTTATGCCGTACACACGGTCGGAATTCTTGTTGGAAAAAGCTCTGATGGTTTTCCCGTCGGAATTCCGACGGAATTTCGCTCAAACTGTCTTGCCTACACTCGGTCACACCAAATTCCGACAGTCAATAACACCACGGCATACAACACGTTCGACTGCACTATAAAAGGGAAGTTTAATGCTTCTGAGCATGCGTCGAATTGTTTACAAGCATGCGTGGGAATTTTGCGTGTCGGAATTGCATACACACGATCGGAAAATCCTATAGAAAGGTTTTCCGTCTGAAAAATTAAGAACAGGTTCTCAATCCAAAGTCCGTCGGAAATTCCGACAGAAAAAGACCGATGGGAATACACACGGTCGGAAAATCCGATTAAAAGCTCCCATCGGACTGTTTCCATCGGAAATTCCGCCCGCGTGTACGCAGCATTACAGTTACAGTTTTTGTTTTAGTCAGCCAAAGCCTAATAGAAAAGCCTGCCCCCCTCCAGCATGCCACAGAAAAAAGCCCTGGCTCTCGGTGGGAAAGCAGTAGTCTCTCTGCAGATGTCCAACATGCTCGCTGCAGGATCAGAGACAGAACTCTCCAATCAGCGGATAGCATGAGTTTTGCTGATTGCAGAACTACTGGTCTGAACCAGCAGGGAGCATGTTGGACCTCTACAGAGACAAAATTAGACAAATAGACTCTAGATGGACTTTTTAGGCACCACAACACACATTGTCATCTAAAAATAAATATTTTATTTATACAAAAACATTAAAAAGACAAATGAGTGAAGTAAAAAAAAATGTGTTCTAGCACCATCTGCTAGAAAAACCACCACATAGACATCACCATAACCATTCATAGGCCAAACTGTAACAAATGTTTTAACTGTAAAAAATGTTTTTACTTTTTTAACTGTAGATTTTTTTGTTTATCTTCATTCATTTGTTTTTTTAATGTTTTTGTATTATTTATTTTTAGATGACCATGTGTGTTGTGGTGCCTAAAAAGTCCATCTAGAGTCTATTTGTCCAATTTTGTTTATAATTCAGGATGTGGCACCCTTTTGCTATATTACCATCCACAGTACCACCCTGTGGGGATGCCTTTTATTCATTCTTCTCTACAGAGAGACCACTGCTTCCACGCAGAGAGCAAGGGTCCTACTCTGCAGCATGCTGGCAAGGGAAAGTATTTTCTACTTAGGCTGTGGCTGCTTTCTAGATAGAAAGAACAATGAACACCTTCTGTTTTGATGCACCTGGAGTGTATCCTAAAGGTTCATTTGGGCATTGAGTATTTTTGAAATGGCTCAATAAACCATTCTTCTCACCCCCAGTAAAACCAGACCCACCGATCGACTTGACTTTCAAGATTACAGATCAGGGAAAATTAAAAGTGCTGTGGTCTCCTCCGAAATCCTCAACTCACAGGATGCAGTACCAAGTGAAACAATATATCAACACAAGCGATAACGGTTCTCAGGTAAGAATTGCGTGTTACGCTCCAGCGAGATTTCATTAAAATGTTATTATACTTTATAATTGAGAATGTGGCGATGTCATTAAACTTTGTGACTAATCAGTGGGCTCATTACTGTCACATTGCTAGAGCTGCGATAAAACAGGGGTCGAATAGGGCATTGCATACATTTCACAGTGTCTTAATTATAAAGAAACTTTGTAAATGTGAATCTTGTAACAACAGATACTTTGTAATTAAAGAAAAGAATCATTATATGATATGTAACCGAGGACCTATGGATGCATCCAGAGAGGAGGAGGAGGCATTTATGTAGCCTGGTCAAGTAAACAATCTTCTGGTTAAATATCTGTATTAGAGGGCTCCAGTCTTACTGAAAAGCAGAATAATGTTTTAAAGCTGAACTCCAGCCTTCCCCTCAGTTTTGCACAGTTGTACCAGCTCCTCTCCTGTACTCTAATTGCTTACTCTCATTCTACTGCACACAGTGAGCTTCTCACAGTATGTATTTAAAAGTTGTTAAGCTTCATCTCTAAATACTCTAAATCAGAAAACTCTGTTACCTTCCTGTCTGCGTGGCAGTGAATGTCAGACATTTCCTAAATGACAGACTTGTAACTGCAGATATGTACCTTTCTGAATCTTTGATGTGAAGGCCTTAAGGAGCTTCTTATACTGTTCGCAAATATATCTCCCAGAGGCTGATCCCTCCAGTCTTAAGCCCCATACACACGCTCGGATTATCCGAGGACCAGGTCCGTCGGATCATGTCCGTCGTACTTTGTCCGATGTTGGTTTTGCGTACACACGGTCGGACAAAGTTGTCGGAAAATCCGATCATTCTGAACGTGGTGACGTTTGTTGCCTACGACGGGACTACGTAGAGGCTAGTAGCCAATAGCTTTGGTCTTGTAATGTGATCTGAGCATGCGTAGCACTTTGTCCGTCGGACAACTGTACACACGATCGGATTTGGTGTGATCGGACCGTGTTGTCGGAAAATCTATCCAGCAGGAGATAGGACTTTGTCCGTCGGACAATCCGACGTACACTGTCCGATGGTGCATACACACGGTCTGATTTTTCAACAACATTGTCCGATCGGACAGAATCCATGCGAAAATCCGACCGTGTGTATGGGGCTTTATTCTACTTGTAAATAGATCCCTGTGTAGAGGTAGATCCTTCTTAAGGTCGGAAACGAAATGTTGGAACTCTGCATTGCTGTCCTGTCTCTGTGTGCTCTGCCTCGACTGTAAAATGGGGAAGAAGGTATACCCCTTTACAGAAGACAGACAGCAGAACCTTTTTGTCCAGAGCATCATCAACACAGCAAATGTGTCTATGCTAGTGATGCCTAATGTATTTGCTAGTAGTCGCCCAATACTGTACTTTGTAGAGCACAGTGTTCCAAAAAAAAAAACACACAATGCACCCTTCCGCATCCTTGTGAAGGGGTTAGAGAGCTTCTATATTGTTAAAAAGTACGTCTCCCATGGGCTAATCCCTTCAAGCCTATCCTATTTGAAAATAGATCCCTGTGTAGTGGTACATGCATCTTATAGGTCAGAAACGAAAAGTTGGAACACTGCACTGCTGTCCTGTCTGTATGCTCTGTCTTGACTGTAAAACTGGGAAGAAGATATACCCGCTTACAGAGGACAGACAGCAGGACCTTTTCGCCCGGAGCATTAGCAACATAGCAAATGCGTCTACGACCTTTATGCCGAATGTGTTTGCTAAATTGCGTGTGGAACAATACTCTACTTTCTTTTTTTTTACAAATAACGTTTTATTTCAAATGTAGTAAGACAACAAAACATAGATAAGTGTATGGAAGACATACGATACACGGACATAAACTGGAATGCAATTTTGCGCATGCTTAACAGGCAGATAATAAAGAGTCTTTCTTCAGAAGTTAGCTTTGTATAGTTCAACAGTAAAACCCTTACTTCGGGTTGCGCATGCAGCATATTGTACCTTGAGTCCGATATCTTGATCAACTGTATACAATTGTCCAGATGGACAGAAATGCAAAGAGGGGGGGGGGGGGGAAGAAAGGGGGGGGGGTTGGGCAGACCCTATTAGAACGAATATATACATGGGTAGTAAGAGCACTAGCGTACCTTTGTGTTTGGACCGCCGAGTCATAACGGGTCCTCCCGAGAATGCCATCGCTCCCAGACACCATTATGTTCATCCAGCTTGTCCCGCAGCCTGGCTGTCATTTTCTCCATTAGTTCCACGTCCTTAACTCTAGCATAGAGGGCCTCTTGAAATACTCTACTTTCTAAAGCACTGTGTTACAAAAAAAAATACTATACACCTGTGGCGGCTGGTAATATATTTTGGGGGGGCGGAGGGCATCAAACAACTGACCCCTGGGGGTCAGTACCTCACACCAGGGACTGTCGCTCCTCTCTGCCCATATTCTGCAGGGCAGCAGCTCCCCCTCCATACAGCTTTGCTCTCTCCCGGTGGCCGCAAAACTCTCCTTCAGCTCCAGAGCCTGCCGCCATACCATCCCCACCCTCCTCCTCCCTCCTCCTCCTAGAGCAATGGGCTAGCTTGTCCTTTCAGCCAATCAGGACACAGGTCCTGCTTCCAGGAGGAGAATCAGTGTGACAATAGCGTGTGTTTAACACTCCTATACCATAAATGAAGTTATCTAAAATACTTTAAAAAAGCTGCTTGAAGCTTGCTGAAAGCTTAAAAAAAAATGCTCATAGAACCTTGATGTTTACAATGCTTTTAAATGATGAATGCTGATCGGTTGCTCTGGGCTACTGCACTTTGCACATTACCAGTGCACTTTGCATGTATTGAATGTGCTTTTTTATAGTGTTTAAATTAGATTTTGGTGAAAAACTAACTAATTATTCCTTAACAGACCAAGCTGGTCACAGGGGAAACCTTCATCGTCCTTGATGTGGCAGAGTCATGCTCACCGCTCGTGTTTGAAGTGCGTTGCCGGAGAAGTCACGGAGTCTGGAGTGACTGGAGTCTTCCTATGGTCTTTAATACACAAGGTTTGTAATGCAAGTGAATATCTGGGGTTTTTGAATAAATACAGACAGTTGCACCATCAACAGAGAACAGGGGGGGGTACATAGAAAAGAAAATCTTTTTTTGTTTCTGCAGGAAAGAATTTGAGATCATTTGTATCCATACCTTGGCAGATAAGGGGGAACAAAATGGTTTTCCCTCACAAACAGTCAACTTGGGTGAGCAAATTATTGGGTATTTTAACAACAATGAATATTGGCCGAATGATCCACTCTAATGCCTCCCAGAAGCCCTAATGAAGGGGATATACCAAAACCCCGAAGCTTGTCGGGAATAGATTGGTTGTGAGGGGTGAGTGGTAAAGATATTGCCTGGAGATGGGCTTTAAGATTCCTATAGATGAGAAGAACTTTCAATGACAATGGCAGGCAGTGAGAGCACTTAGATACCTGCTGGATCCACTGAAAAATTCCTTTCTGACTCCAAATTTGACATGTTTTTTTCTTTCAATGGGACTAATGCATCACAACTTTGAACCAAGCATTTGACTCACAGTGTGGGGTAGCCAGTGCCGGATTTATAAGGGTGCAAAAGGGCAACTGCCCTGGGCCCCCTGACAGATGGGGTCTCCCTCTGTACAAAAAAAATCTAAAACAATTAAAAAAAATTATATAAAATAATTTAAAAAATGATTAAATAATATAAAATGCATAATATAAAAATAATTTTCTTTTAATAAATGTATCTTAGGAACAAAGATTTTGCTGGCCATCATCTGTTTTTACTCTGGACTGGTATATTGCATTTTTTTTTTTCCAGTTGAAGTGAACCACATAGGGAGCATTATGATGGCTCTCGTGTGTTTACATGCATGACCTCAGAATGACGTTGTGTTATGCATTTTAAAAATGTGTAACTGTCATTGAGATTGTAAACCAACTCTATGTATGAGGGGCTCCCAGGACCTGAAGTGCCCTGGGGGCCCCCAAGGTCTAGATTTGGCCCTAGGGGTAGCCCCTTGACTTGAATGGCCGAGTTTGACTGGCGTTTCTTGCCGACTCAACATGCTATGTTAATTTCACCGGAGACCATGGCATGTGAACAGCCCCTCCTGCTGTACTGTAGAGGTGCTAGGTGGGCCATCGGGGGGGACAGTAAAACTACAAATATCCCGCCTGTTTTTACTGCCTCTCCCCCCAAACTGGCTTTCCATATGGAAGAGGCCTTACACACGATCTAATTAGAAAATTCTGGAACTCAATCTTCCCTTTCTGGTGCTTTGAAAGGTTAGATAAATAATGTGTTATAATGAGTTGGCACGCTAATCCTCCACAACCGGAAAAAGCCTGCAAATGCAAACACAAAATGTTTTTTTTTTTTTTCTGCATTTTCTAATTAATACAATGCATTTTGTTAAAAAAAAAAAGAAACTGCAATCAAAGGATAACTGTATTTTTAAAATACATTAAGAATATCTGAAACAATAAATGAGCCAAGCAATTGCATTAACAGCAGATATTCAAACCGGGAGTAAAAACATGGAAGAAATCAGGGCTCCCTCTACATTTAACAACAAATTTAACAAATTTAACAATAACAGTGTGGGGCTATATGTTGAACAATTATAAATGGATCCACAACTATGAAGTGAAAAAAACAACCATCTACAATGGGCAAGAGTGGATAATTGAAAAATGTGAAAAAATCGGAAAAAAGTAAATTATATTAATATAAAGAATGGTTTCAAGGTGAATGAAAAAACATCCTAAGAAAGTCCAATAAAATCAATTGAACATTGGCAAATATGTAAAAGTCTCTCTTGTGCTGTTCCACTTGACCCTAAAGGTGCAATCAAGGTGATGAGGTTGGCACGCTTACCAGACCATGATGATATACATGAAAAACAGATAACTGCACATAGTGTGACTCTGTATGATAAGTTTATTGTAAAAAAAAAAGGGGGTTTACACTTACAGCAAAAGCCCCTTTTTTACAATAAACATTTGATGTGTTTCATCGCACACCTTTGGAATTCCCTTCCCTTGATATTTGGAACATCTTACGGAAACATCCGGTGGAGTTCATTTCCCAAGCACCGTTCCTGTTGTGGTGGAATCCATTGAGACTATTCCCTCAAGACTGCCCATTTGACCCACGTGCTATACGGTACGTGTGTCCACCGAGTCTGGTAAGCGTGCCAACCTTATTACCTTGATTGCACCTTTAGGGTCAAGTGGAACAGCACAAGAGAGACTTTTTCACATATTTGCCAATGTTCAATTGATTATATTGGACTTTCTGAGGATGTTTTTTCATTAACCTTGAAACCATTCTTTATATTACTATACTTTACTCTTTTCAAATTCTTCAATTATCCACTCTTGCCCATTGTAGATGGGTTGTTTTATCACTTCATAATTGTGGATACATCTATAATTGTTCAATATTTAGCGCCACACTGTTATTTTGTTATCCTTTTGCACTATGTCTAGTGGTGTGTTGGCAGCTCATTCACTCTCTATGCACAATTCTTTCTTGCATTCTTCCTCTACATTTGTCTGCAATTGCATTAAAAGGGCGTGTCGCTATCTCGATCTTCTTAACAAATAAACCAGTTTTCTATTATAATCCACACTACGAACATTCCTGTACCCTACCAGCTGTTGTTTGCATTATTCACGCATTCGAAGGATTGAATGGGACTGCCTTTGAAAAATGTATATCTCTAGAGTGCACTAGCCTTTTCCACATGACCTAAACCTCTACCTTTTATTTTTATTTTTACCTCTTTCTCCAACCTTGGGACCTCTCAGTTTCTATGCTGAGATAAGCAGAGGAGCTCAGATCCTGGCTCCTCCCACATCTTACATATGCTGTTATACACATCTTTCCTATATTTGTCAGAAACCATGAAATCAGACCGAGACAGAAGTACAGTTACATCACACTTGTTTAATAATAAAAGTAAAAAGAACAAACGTAGTCAAAACATAGCCAAAGTTCAGTAAATGGAACAGATAGTCAGCTAAGCAGAAGTCAGGGATCAATGTAGTGGAACAGCAAGCAGGATCTGCAGCCAGAAGGGATGTCAGCAAAGCCAGTCTTTAAACAGGAATGCAGGAGATAGTTTCTTGTGATGTGACCAAGGCGAAAGCAGAGCTCCTCTGGACTGGACGGCTTAAAGCGGTTCTGCACACACTTCATTTAGTAAATCGCTTTGCCTTCCAAATCAGGCAAAGAGTACTAAATGAAGTGTTTTTTTTTTCACTTACCTTGTAATTGCTGACGTTCTTTCCTCTGTCTCTTCGGCGGTGGGCGGGGTCTCTGCGTCGATCCTTGTCACGCTGCACTGTCTCCTGGGATCTTGTGTCATTGATCCCAGGAGTCAGTGCAGACATCCGTCGAAATCTAGCGAGATTTCGGCGACATCTGCCGAAATCTCGCAAGATTTCGGCAGATGTGGCCGAAATCTCGCAAGTTTTCGGCGAACGTGAGGTACACTTTGCTGTTACTGCGCACGCGCGAGATCGGCGCAGTAACGGCGGTGCATGCTGGGCCATCTGAAGTGCCTGTGTGGTTTCACATGCCCACAGGCAAGATGGCACCCAGCAGAAACAATTTTTATAACTTCTTTTATCTGACGAAAACCGGCAGCATTTCGTTTGGAAAATGGAACACGTGAGTGCTTAAATTACATCTCATAATCCTTTTCATTGTACTAAAAAAAAAAAAAACATTACAGACAGTGCAGAACCGCTTTAAGTAGGCAGGACTGACGAGCAGGATCATCAACAGCTGGGTAACTGTGGAGAGAGATGGGAGCTGGCAATAAGCTGACAGCTGAGCGGCCAGATCAGAGAAGGAAAGGCTGAGCCCAGCCCTGACAATATTTGTTTTATGTTGATTGGTTCCTAACTAGGTGGTCATGTGATAATACATGTAACCAAAGTTAAGCTATTGCATTATATGACTCACTGTAGTAAGATTTTTGCTTGCATCAACCCTCTGCAAAACTTGAACCAACGTGTTTTATATTGCGAACATCTCCCCCACTCACTGTAATATCTGACATCTCCCCCACTCACTGTAATGGACATCTCCAGCTGCTGCCGGGTGTACCAAGATGGGTGCTCTGGAGCTAGGCCGAAGCCGCGGCCTTTCCTAAGGCCGAGGCAGCGGAGCGCTCTGCGGATCGCGTGGTGCGCTGATCAGAACAGGTTGACCCGTTCGGATCACGGACCACTAGTTATGACCCTCTCTTACTATATCCAAAATGAAAAAAAAAAGTTTTGCCCATGCTTTTACTTTAATCAACCAAGACATTTTGAATTGAGGGAGAAAACCAAAGTTTCTATGGGAAATGTACCCATATAAAATATATTATCTCCATGCAGACAGTGATGTTTTTGAGAACTGAATCCATGTTCAGTTGAACTCGGAAGGAAGCTGTCGGTGCCGGCCAAAACAGCTGCGGCAGGACAATTCCCCACCCCGCAGTTGCATGTGCCCAAAGGGGTCAGGGAGGCTTGTGACATCATTGACTTAATGTGGCCATATTAGGTCAATAATGCCACAAGCATCACCCCTTTCTGTAGCTGTAGCTAAGGGGAGGGGAATGCCCCATCTGCAGCTGATTGGCCCACTTCCTACCATGTTCAGCCAAACATGGTTTCAGATTGAACCCAAGCTAATTCCCAGTGATACCTTGGATGGTGTCTAAAAAAAGATGCCTTCTGGGGAGAAAAGCAGATGGAACCATTGTTATTGGGAGTGCAGTGTGATCTCTATGAGAGGTAATAAATGTTACACTGACACATTACTGAACATGCATGCACTTTACATACAAAAAAAATATCTGATGACAGGTCCACTTTAGCGGAACAATGGATCATTCCACTTTTTGCTGTGGTGTAATTTGAATCTTCATAGCTGCAGGAACCTTTGATATCCCTAACCCTGTCATTATATCTTCTTGTAGGTGGCTTCTACTTCCCACAGAAGGTTCTTATCGGAAGCGGCTCCATCTCCTCCGTTTTCTGTACGTTCTGCCACAACAACCAGAAAGTTCCATCAAGGAGTATCACCTGGGGCCTGGGCCTGGCCGAGGAGATCCCACCACACCAATATACAGCCGTAAGCGATTATGTTGGGAAAGTCACGTTAAAAAATCTAAACCCGACAAAACCGAAAGGGAAGTTCCAGTATGACGCCTTGTACTGCTGTGTAGACGGGATCGGCTGTCAGCCTCGCTATGCCGAAATTTATGTCATAGGTGAGAATTATTGGTCGGGTTCCTGAACGATCTGTGCTCACAGTGATCAGCCATCAGTTATATTGTTTATTTTTATTTGTAATTTTTAGAGCTTTTATAATGAATGCCGGATCATTTTATTTATTTTTTTGTTTTGCCTAAAATGAACCTGTCATCACACATAAAGAAACACACTAGGAAGTGCTTGCACGTGCTTTCCTTTCATTACAAAAGTGTTTTTCTCTGCCTTGGGGACTTGGAGCGTACTATATGTAAATCTTGACTTCCACACAAAAAGGGAGTCTATGTATAAAATGTTCGTTGCATGAATGTCAGAAACATTAGTGTAAGCTGAACTAAATTTCACCGTATGTTTTCAAATAGATTAACTCCTATATCATTAGCGCCATCTAGTGGCCAAAATGTGGCATATGTTTTCTCATTGAGGTATTTCAGAGGATTCTACCAGGCTTTGGCCACTAGATGGAGCTGATGATACAGGAATTGATCTATTTGAAAACATACAGAGAAATTCAGTTTGGCTTGCACAAATGTTTTAAAAATAGATTCATTGTTGTGACACTCCACTATGTACACATTCCTGGTGCCCAGCGAGTCCTGGATAGCAAAGAGTAAAGCAATAAGATGCTTGTAGAGTCCTCACAGAGTTACTGGGAGGGTCATTGCTACTAAACTCCTATTATTCTTGAAGCTGGTGGTGGTGATCGCCCAAAGCTAACAATCCAAGGAAGACCTGACTTGGGCTCAACCAGTACACTGTGTATATGTATATGATATATATATCTATATCTATCTATATATATATATATATATATATATATAAAAAGAGTATAGGTTTGCTGCACATAACATTTTTTTGAAAATGCAAAATTACATCAAAAATGCATGGTATACATGGTGACATTTCGGGCTAGCGTAGATAATGCTAAAGCAGAAATATGTCACAGCAACAAATACCATAACATTAGCAGCACTAAAATAATCCAAACGTTTTTGAATTTGTTAAAAGTTCAAGTTTAAATAAGTATGAAGTCCACTTTACAGTGGTGTGAAAAAGTGTTTGCCCCCTTCCTCATTTCCTGTTCCTTTGCATGTTTGTCACACTTAAGTGTTTCGGAACATCAAACCAATTTAAACAATAGTCAAGGACAACACAAGTAAACACAAAATGCAATTTGTAAATGAAGGTGTTTATTATTAAAGGTGAAAAAAAATCCAAACCATCATGGCCCTGTGTTAAAAAGTGATTGCCCCCCTTGTTAAAACATACTATAACTGTGGTTGTCCACACCTGAGTTCAATTTCTCTAGCCACACCAGGCCTGATTATTGCCACACCTGTTCACAATCAAGGCATCACTTAAATAGGAGCTGCTTGACACAGTAAGGTCCACCAGAAGATCCTTAAAAGCTACACATCATGCCGAGACCCAAAGAAATTCAGGAACAATTGAGAAAGAAAGTAATTGAGATCTATCAGTCTGGAAAGGGTTATAAAGCCATTTCCAAAGCTTTGGGAATCCAGCGAACCACAGTGAGAGCCATTATCCACAAATGGCGAAGACATGGAACAGTGGTGAACCTTCCCAGGAGTGGCCGGCCGCCCAAAATTACCCCAAGAGCGCAGCGACGACTCATCCAAGAGGTCACAAAAGACCCCACAACAACGTCCAAGGAACTGCAGGCCTCACTTGCCTCAGTTAAGGTCAGCGTTCATGCCTCCACCATCAGGAAAAGACTGGGCAAAAATGGCCTGCATGGCAGAGTTCCAAGGAGAAAACCACTGCTGAGCAAAAAGAACATCAAATCTCGTCTCAATTTCTCCACAACACATCTTGATGATCCCCAAGACTTTTGGGACAACATTCTGTGGACCGATGAGACAAAAGTGGAACTCTTTGGAAGGTGTGTGTCCAAGTATATCTGGCGTAGAAGGAACACTGCATTTCAGAAAAAGAACATTATACTAACAGTAAAATATGGTGGTGGTAGTGTGATGGTCTGGGGCTGTTTTGCTGCTTCAGGACCTGGAAGACTTGCCGTGATAAAAGGAACTATGAATTCTGCTGTCTACCAAGAGATCCTGAAGGAGAATGTCCGACCATCTGTTCGTGTACTCAAGCTGAAACGAACTTGGGTTCTGCAGCAGGACAATGATCCTAAACACACCAGCAAGTCCACCACCGAATGGCTGAAGAAAAACAAAATGAAGACTTTGGAGTGGCCTAGCCAAAGTCCTGACCTGAATCCTATTGAGATGTTGTGGTACGACCTTAAAAAGGCCGTTCATGCTCGAAAACCCTCTAATGTAACTGAATTAGGACAATTCTGCAAAGATGAGTGGGCCAAAATTCCTCCAGGACGCTGCAAAAGCCTCATTGCACGTTATCGCAAACGCTTGGTTGCAGTTGTTGCTGCTAAGGGTGGCCCAACCAGTTATTAGGTTTAGGGGGCAATCACTTTTTCACACAGGGCCATGATGGTTTGGATTTTTTTTCACCTTTAATAATAAACACCTTCATTTACAAATTGCATTTTGTGTTTACTTGTGTTGTCCTTGACTATTGTTTAAATTGGTTTGATGTTCCGAAACACTTAAGTGTGACAAACATGCAAAGGAACAGGAAATGAGGAAGGGGGCAAACACTTTTTCACACCACTGTATATATAAAATGAGGCAGATGTAAATGTAGGATTGTCCATCACAGAAAAAAACGTTGCAGATAGAAATTCAAAACAATCGCCTCCTCCACACTGCACGTGTCACAATCCCCCTAGGAAATGCACTTACCAGATGATACTGGGTTATACGCTTATCTGTCAATGGATGATGTCTGCTCACTACATACACTCCGTCAGATGATCCTGGGTTATACACTTGGCTTGCAATGGGTGTTGTCAGCTCTCTGAATGTAATCCATCTAGATGTTTGCTCGTCACAAGCAGAGAACAAAGATACACATAGCGTAATCCAGTACTAAAAGGTATTTATTATAGGTTTCCTTAAGATTGCTCACTTACAATGTGATTCAAAAGAGCATGTAACAACAATGTATCACAAGTCAATATTCCTGACTACCTCTCACCGCTCCAGCGGTGTTCCCAGGTAAGGCAAGCAGGAAAGCCGACGATGTAGGTTGCTGCGTGGTCAGGCCCTGACTAGTTTCGTGATTGCCTTACCCGGGAACACCTCTGGAGCGGTGAGAGGTAGTATCTTTATTCTCTGCTTGTGATGAGCAAACATCTAGATGGATTACATACAGAGAGCTGACAACACCCATTGCAAGCCAAGTGTATAACCCAGGATCATCTGACGGAGTGTATGTAGTGAGCAGACATCATCCATTGACAGATAAGCGTATAACCCAGTATCATCTGGTAAGTGCATTTCCTAGGGGGATTGTGACACGTGCAGTGTGGAGGAGGCGATTGTTTTGAATTACTATCTGCAACGTTTTTTCTGTGATGGACAATCCTACATTTACATCTGCCTCATTTTTATATATAAAGTGGACTTCATACTTATTTAACTATTTTAGTGAACTTTTAACAAATCCTAAAACGTTTGAATTATTTTAGCGCTGCTAATGTTATGGTATTTGTTGCTGTGACATATTTCTGCTTTAGTGTTTTATTATTATAGTAGCTGCTCTTGTTATTTTAAAGTAACACACTTTCCATGAGCGCTGAGGGAGAGATACCAACTGAGTGTTAAATTATTTCTCATTTTTCTAGCATAGATAACGCCCTTCTTCAAAACCACATACAGTGGCACCTTGGATTACGAGCATAATCCGTTCCAGGAGTATGCTCGTAATCCAAAGCACTCGCATATCAAAGCGAGTTTCCCCATTGGAGTCAATGGAATCTAAAATAATTTGTTCCGCATTGACTTCAATGGCATGCAATACCGCATGCGGCCAGAGCCGGGGGGGCACAGAGAGCCTCGGAAACGGCCGAAAAGGCCCGAGGACACCTCGGTTGACCTCGGCAAACCTCGGGAAGACTTTGTTCCTGAGATTTGGTGAGGTCAGCAGAGCTGTCCTCGGGCCTTTCCGTGCATTTCCGGCGCTGATCTTCGATGTTCGGCTTGGCTACGGCGCCCCCCACCACCTCAGGCCAATCGCAGTACTGCAGACCGCTTTGGCCTGAATCACGCTCGTTTTGCGAGACAACAGGCTTTGGGATCAGCTGTACATACAATCTATAGATGTGTGAGATAAAATTTCAGAAAGTGCTGATGGGAATAGGATATGGCTGGCTGTGATTTGATTTTCAGATTATCTGTATGTATATGTACTGATCCAGGTGTCAGGGGCATTCTATGGATTTATTTTTACATAAGTAAAAATAAATAAGTTCTTCGCCACAAAAAATAGTTAAATCTTTTCAAGTGTGCCGCAAATTTTTTTTAGATCTTTTTGGTGCGCCACAAGACAAAAAAAGTTTGAGAAACCCTGCCCTAGCATACCCCAGTACCCCTTGCCAGTGAATAGATATTCTCAGCTGCACACAACTCAACCAATCTGATGTATCAATTACACGTCTTTTCCTCATACAGATCTCCCAATATCTCACTCATCTAACAACACACAGCAATTCCACTTATTGAGTGTCAAGCAATCTTCTATTCCGTGGTTGTAAGTAATCTCAGGTACTTGCAACCATGGAATAGAAGATTTCTTGACACTCAATACGTGGAATTGCTGTGTGTTGTGTGTTGGTTGAAAAGTGTGCAGCTGAGAAAATCTATTTCAGTTATTTTATATTTATTTTGTATAAGGTCTGTCTGATGATATTTGCTTGATTCCTGGCATATTTGAAAGTTACTCTTAAAGTCTGGTTTACAATTCATAATATAGACCAGGGGTATTGAATAACATTTTACAGAGGTCCGAATCTCACGTTTTTGTGCGAAGACTCTTTCAAATCACCCACCCCCCTCACATCACAAATCCCCCCCCCCCACACACAGTAGTGTGCTCCGCCCCCACAACCCTGCCCCCCTTCACATCACCTGCCCCAACCCCCTCCACATCACCCCATCCTCCCACAGCACTGCCCCCTTCACGTCACCTGCCCTCCCTCCCACAGCACTGTCCCCCTTCACATCACCCCTCCCTCCCACAGCACTGCCCCTTAACATCACCTGCCCCCTCTACATCACCCCATCCTCCCACAGCACTGCCCCCTTCACGTCACCTGCCCTCCCTCCCACAGCACTGCCCCCCCCTTCACATCACCCCTCCCTCCCACAGCACTTTCCCCCTTCACATCACCCCTCCCTCCCACAGCACTGTCCCTTAACATCACCTGCCCCCTCTACATCACCCCATCCTCCCACAGCACTGCCCACTTCACGTCACCTGCCCTCCCTCCCACAGCACTGCCCCCCCTTCACATCACCCCTCCCTCCCACAGCACCGTCCCCCTTCACATCACCCCTCCCTCCCACAGCACTGCCCCTTAACATCACCTGCCCCCTCTACATCACCCCATCCTCCCACAGCACTGCCCCCTTCACGTCACCTGCCCTCCCTCCCACAGCACTGCCCCCCCTTCACATCATCCCTCCCTCCCACAGCACTGCCCCCCTTCACATCACCCCTCCCTCCAACAGCACTGCCCCTTAACATCACCTGCCCCCTCTACATCACCCCTCCCTCCCACAGCACTGCCCCCCCTTCACATCACCCCTCCCTCCCACATCACTGCCCCCCTTCACATCACCCCTCCCTCCCACAGCACTGCACCCCTTCACATCACCCCTCCCTCCCACAGCACTGCCCCTTAACATCACCTGCCCCCTCTACATCACCCCTCCCTCCCACAGCACTGCCCCCTTCACATCACCCCTCCCTCCCACAGCACTGCACCCCTTCACATCACCCCTCCCTCCCACAGCACTGCCCCTTAACATCACCTGCCCCCTCTACATCACCCCTCCCTCCCACAGCACTGCCCCCCTTCACATCACCCCTCCCTCCCACAGCACTGCCCCTAACATCACCTGCCCCCTCTACATCACCCCTCCCTTCCACAGCACTGCCCCCTTCATGTCACCTGCCCCCACCCCCTCTACATTACCCCTCCCTCCCACAGCACTGCCCCTTCACATGACCTGCCCCCACGCCCTCTACATCACCCCTCCCTCCCACAGCACTGCCCCTTCACATCACCTGCCCCACCTCCTCTACATCACCCCTCCCTCCCACAGCACTGCCCCCTTCACATCACCCCTCCCTCCCACAGCACTGCCCATTAACATCACCTGCCCCCTCTACATCACCCCTCCCTCCCACAGCACTGCCCCCTTCATGTCACCTGCCCCCACGCCCTCTACATCACCCCTCCCTCCCACAGCACAGCCCCTTCACATCACCTGCCCCCACCCCCTCTACATCACCCCTCCCTCCCACAGCACAGCCCCTTCACATCACCTGCCCCACCCCCCTCCACATCACCCCACCCTCCCACAGAACTGCTCCCCTTCACATCACCCCCCCCCCCACATCACCAGCCCCATTCCCATCAACCCCACACACAGCACTGCCCCCTCACATCACAAATCCCCCCACATTAGTGAGATCTGCCATCTTCACATCAGCTGCATCCCCTTCCCATCACCTTCCCCCACAGCACTGCACCTCGTTACATCACCCTTACATCACAAATCCCCTATCCCCCAGCAATGTGCTCTGCCCTCTTTACCCCTACAGCACTGCCCCCTCTCAAGGAGGAGGAGCTGTGGAGGAGGAGGAGCTGTGACACACAAGGGTGGGCGGGAACACAAAACTTCCAGGCGTACAAAAAATGTGGAAATATGGGAGGAAGATCTGACCGTTGGAGCGTCTAAGACCTATAGGAAGCCAGGGCCTGATTTGGTCCTTTAAGCTCCACCTATAACTAAAATATTTAATTTTGGGAGACTAATGTAACCATTTCATTAATTATTATTATTATTAAGTCAGAGTAGAGCTCCTTGCCCCAATTACTATTCTCTGCATGTCATGGCTGATCTTTGTAAATCTTAACTCTTTGTCTACTTTGTTTGCCAAACTAATATATTTTTGTTGGACTATTTGGCAGATGTTAATATAAGCATAACGTGCGAAACTGATGGAGAGTTCACAGCTATGACCTGCAGGTGGAGCTCCAAGCACATTTCATCTCTGAAGGACAGCGTCTGGACATTCCGATCTTACCAGTGAGTGGACAACGGGAAGGGGTTGGTTGTGTACGGATAGTGGTGGGGTATTGGCTGTCCTCCAATACTGATCACATGTACTTTATGCCGATGGCTGGTCAGTGATCCCCAGGAGGGGGGGAAATGACTGTGTTTCAATCTACATATGAAATTGATGATCATTAGCCCCTGCTTGGTATAATTGGTTAATCATACACCTGGGACCTGACCGTAATCCTATAAAATCCCTGACTTTGTGCAAGTGTACAAGAAGTGTAAGAATTGATGCTGGTTTAAAGCCAAAGGGGAGTCAAATATTGATTTAATTTAGATTTTTCTTCTGTTGGCTCACTTTGCTTTTCGCAGATTGAGAAAAGTAAACAATGAAAAAATATTTTTTTTAAATCATTCTTACTTTACAGCATTTAGTCACACCTGCCTAAAACTTTTGCACAGTACTTTATGATTAATTCTGTTCCCCGTGAATGAATTGGATTTTGCTCCCATTTGCAGAGAACAAGTACATGCAGTTCCACGGGACCAATGGCTGTGTTTTTTTTTTTTTACAAATGCACAACCATAAGTGTGCCAGGTGTAACTGTGTGGTGCAGTTTCACCCTGTTTAAACCCCTGATATTTCACCAAAGCCAAAACCCCAAAAAATTGTAAAAGAAACTAATAAAAAAAAATTAAATTGCAAAAAATAATAAAAACTACTGATACCGACCACTTCTCTACTGACACTGACCACTTCTCTACTGACACTGTCCACTGCTCTACTGACACCATCCTCTACCCTACTGAAACTGTTCACTGCTCTACTGACACCGTCCACTGCTCTATTGACACCGTCCACTGCCCTACTGACACCGTCCACTGTTCTACTGACACCATCCACTGCCCTACGGACACCGTCCACTGCTCTACTGACACTGTCTACTGACACTGTCCACTGTTCTACTGACACTGTCCACTACTCTACTGACACCGTCTATTGCCCTACTGACACAGTCCACTGCCCTACTGACACAGTCCACTGCTCTACTGATACCATCCACTGCTCTACTGATACCATCCACTGCCCTACTGACACCAACCTCTGCCCTACTGACACCATCCACTGCTCTACTGACACCATCCACTGCTCTACTGACACTGTCCACTGCTCTACTGACACAATACTCTGCCCTACTGACACCAACCACTGCCCTACTTACACCATCCACTGCTCTACTGACACCATCCACTACTCTACTGACATGGTCCACTGCCCTACTGACACTGTCTACTGCTCTACTGATACCATCCACTGCTCTACTTACACCATCCTCTGCCCTACTGACACCAACCTCTGCCCTACTGAAACTGTCCACTGCTCTACTGACACCGTCCTCTACCCTACTGACACCGTCCACTGCTCTACTAACACTGTCCTCTACCCTACTGACACCGTCCACTGCTCTACTGACACTGTCCACTGCCCTACGACACTGTCCACTGCCCTACTGACACCGTCCACTGCTTTACTGACACAATACTCTGCCCTACTGACACCATCCACTGCTCTACTGACACTGTCCACTACTCTACTGACACCGTCCACTACTCTACTGACACGTCCACTGCTGTACTGACACAATACTCTGCCCTACTGACACCAACCTCTGCCCTACTGACACCGTTCACTACTTTACTGACACTGTCCTCTACCCTAATGACACCATCCACTGATCTACTGACACCGTCCACTGCCCTACTGACACCGTCCACTGCCCTACTGACACCGTCCACTGCCCTACTGACACCGTCCTCTGCCCTACTGACACTGTCCACTGCTCTATTGACACCATCCACTGCTTTACTGACACAATACTCTGCCCTACTGACACCAACCTCTGCTCTACTGACACCATCCACTGCTCTGACACCACCAGTATAAATACACATGCACACACACACATATGTGCACAATTAAGTGATATTCTTCAACTTGTTTTATAGGGATATGAGTTACTGTATTGAGACGAATATAAGATACGGCAACTCTGCTGAGAAAAGCTGCACGTTGCAGGAGGACGGATTTTACAGATGTGTTTTTAGCACAATTAAACCCACGTTCAGTTATACTATGTGGGTGGAAATACAACACCCTCTGGGGCGGCTACGGTCTGTACCCGTCTGCGTCATTCCCAGAGATGAAGGTAAGTGATGATTTAATTTGCTTTAAATCGAATCAATACTCTTTACAGAATGTATCCGATGTCCAGCCATCTTGTCCTGTGGACCCATCAGCTTCCAGGCCATGGGACCGCAGGAGCTGGGCCAGTATAGGCAGCAATTAGACCCTCCCAGGGGAGGAGAGGGCTATGACCTGGGAGGAGGAATTGTGGCTGTGTTACAGAATCTACTCTTCTGCATACCTCCCAACTTTTTGAGATGGGAATGAGGGACACCTATAAAAGTATGCAGGCATAGGACACACCCCTTGCCACACCCCCTTAAATGAGAATTGTACAAAAAAAAACAAGATTGGTTAAACCCACAAGTGCTTTTTTTTACCACTACTATTCCTTTATATTGGCTTTTGGAATTGACAAATGCAGAAATTTAGAAATCAGATGAAAGGTTTAGCGCTAGAAAACACTTTTTGATAGATAAAAAGTGCATTTTATATACAACTATATAGATCAGACCAAAATGAGGGACAAATGAGGAGGAATGAGGGACAGAGGGAATTTGCTCCAAATCAGGGACAATCCCTCGAAATCAGGGACAGTCCCTCGAAATCAGGGACAGTCCCTCGAAATCAGGGACAGTTAGGATCTATGTCTTCTGGTAATGGTTGGATTCCCAAGAACCTTCAAAGGCACATTGCACGTGAAAGAGAAACAAAATACTACTTGTTATTATTAAGGCCCCTTTCACACTTATATGACTTGTCCCACGATTTGGGACTGCAAAGTAGCATGACAAGTCGTTCCCCATGATTTCCAATGACAGCCATTCATATTAGTACGACTTTGAGTCGTTCCGACTTCAAAGTAGTCCCTGCACTGCTTTGGTCCGATTTTGATGCCACTAAAGCCCCATACACACGGTCGGATTTTCCGATGAGTTCTGTCCTATCGGACAATGTTGTCGGAAATTCCGACCGTGTGTAGGCACCATCGGACATTTTCCATCGGATTGTCCGATGGACAAAGTTGTATCTCCTGCTCTAAAAATTTTCCGACAACAAAGTCCGATCACACCAATTCCGATCGTGTGTAGCAAATTCCGACGGACAAAGTGCCACGCATGCTCAGATCACATTACAAGACCAAAGCTATTGGCTACCAGCCTCTACGTAGTCCCGTCGTAGGCAACGAACGTCACCACGTTCAGAATGATCGGATTTTCCGTCAACTTTGTCCGACCTTGTGTATGCAACACCAGTGTCGCACTAAATCCGTCGGACCAAATCCGATGGATTTGGTGGTCGGATTTTCCGACCGTGTGTATGGGGCTTTACACAGGCATTCCTTGAAATTCGTGGCAAAATTGTGGCAAAAACGCAGTAAAATCGTGTGACTTTGAAGTCGCACAAGTGTGAAAGGTGCCTTAGGCTCCGTTCACACTGTGTAGGTGTGATGGAGCGGGCGCAGGTTTTCCCGGTGGTCTCATGCGTTGTGAATAGCACAGCCCATTCATTTCAATAGGCTGCCTTATGCACGGGAAACCTGCAAAAGAAGTCCCTGACCCTTTTGGCAAATCGTGCCACACCGAACTTCATGATGCTGTGGCACCATGTGTTTTGGGAAGCACGAAAACACTCACGTTGGCAGATGTGTGGGGGTGCCATCAAAGCGGACATTTGTTTCAACTTTCCATCTATTACATGAACAAAATGTGCAATTTCCTTTTTCTTTAATAAGAATTTTAGTTTTTTTGAATATCATTTATCAGTGCATTACATTCCGGATTTTTTTGTGCTGTTACGCCTTAGTATGAATATTAGTGGGAGGTACTGCGGTACCAGGGAATGGCGTATGGGCAAATGCAGAACAATGTAGGGATCATAAAAAGGAGAGACGGGATTTGGCTTTTTATTCGATTTTTTCTCTTAAATAAACAAACATCTTAATAAAGGAATATGTGTTAAGCTGAGCGTATAAATGTATTTATCTTTAAAAAAATGTATAACAATTAAAGAGAATTAACATTTTTTAAGCAAAAAATTTGTATGCACTTTCTAAAACATTTTTGAGAAGTGGAAAAATTCTTTCCCATTCTTATGGACATGTTGCCACCTGCTGGTGTGAAGTGGAAGCTCAGTATTGCACAGTGGATCAATAGGCTTTTTTTTTTTTTTAACTTTAACACCAGGGCAGTGGTGGTCAAATTTCTTGATCTAGAGGGGGCTCAAGTGCGACCCCCCCAACATCACCAACGGGCCACACATAAAATGATATTCCGTGTCAGAGACAGTAGACACCTAACTGGATGTGCTCAAAGACTAAGGATGCAAGAGCGGCAAGGAGGTGGAATTCCCTTCCACAGGCGGTGTTATAGGCATTAATAGTTTCAAGAAACTATTAGATAAGCACCTGAATGACCGCAGCATACAGGGATATACAATGTAATACTGACATATAATCACACACATGGGTTTTACTTGATGGACTTGTGTCTTTTTTCAACCTCACCAACTATGTAACCATGTAACTATGGGCTTGATACAAGAGATGGTCGGAGAATGCAGACATTATTATTATTATACAGGATTTATATAGCGCCAACAGTTTGCACATCGCTTTACAACATGAGGGCAGACAGTACAGTTACATAACAATACAATCTAGGACATGATACAAGAGATGGTCAGAGACTGCAGACATGATACAAGAGATGGTCAGAGAATGCAGACATGATACAAGAGATGGTCAGAGACTGCGGATATGATACAAGGATGGCCAGGGACTGCAGACAGGATACAAGAGATGGTCAGAGACTGCGGACATGATACAAGGATGGTCAGAGACTGCGGACAAGATAAAAGAGATGGTCAGAGACTGCGGACATGATACAAGGATGGTCAGAGACTGCGGACAAGATACAAGAGATGTTCAGAGACTACGGACATGATACAAGAGTTGGTCAGAGAATGCAGACATGATACAAGAGATGGTCAGAGACTGCGGATATGATACAAGGATGGCCAGGGACTGCAGACATGATACAAGAGATGGTCAGAGAATGCAGACATGATACAAGGATGGCCAGGGACTGCAGACAGGATACAAGAGATGGTCAGAGACTGCGGACATGATACAAGGATGGTCAGAGACTGCGGACAAGATACAAGAGATGTTCAGAGACTACGGACATGATACAAGAGTTGGTCAGAGAATGCAGACATATTACGAGAGATGGTCAGAGACTGTGGACATGATACAAGATATTGTCAGAGACTGTGGACATGATACAAGAGATGGTCAGAGAATGCAGACATATTACGAAAGATGGTCAGAGACTTCAGACATGATACAAGAGATGGTCAGAGACTGCAGACTTGATACAAGAGATGGTCAGAGTCTGTGGATATGATACAAGAGATGGCCAGAGACTTCAGACATGATACAAGAGATGATCAGAGACTGCGGATATGATACAAGGATGGCCAGGGACTGCAGACAGGATACAAGAGATGGTCAGAGACTGCGGACATTATACAGGATTTATATAGCGCCAACAGTTTGCACATCGCTTTACAACATGAGGGCAGACAGTACAGTTACATAACAATACAATCTAGGACATGATACAAGAGATGGTCAGAGACTGCAGACATGATACAAGAGATGGTCAGAGAATGCAGACATGATACAAGAGATGATCAGAGACTGCGGATATGATACAAGGATGGCCAGGGACTGCAGACAGGATACAAGAGATGGTCAGAGACTGCGGACATGATACAAGGATGGTCAGAGACTGCGGACAAGATAAAAGAGATGGTCAGAGACTGCGGACATGATACAAGGATGGTCAGAGACTGCGGACAAGATACAAGATATGTTCAGAGACTACGGACATGATACAAGAGTTGGTCAGAGAATGCAGACATGATACAAGAGATGGTCAGAGACTGCGGATATGATACAAGGATGGCCAGGGTCTGCAGACATGATACAAGAGATGGTCAGAGAATGCAGACATGATACAAGGATGGCCAGGGACTGCAGACAGGATACAAGAGATGGTCAGAGACTGCGGACATGATACAAGGATGGTCAGAGACTGCGGACAAGATACAAGAGATGTTCAGAGACTACGGACATGATACAAGAGTTGGTCAGAGAATGCAGACATATTACGAGAGATGGTCAGAGACTGTGGACATGATACAAGATATTGTCAGAGACTGTGGACATGATACAAGAGATGGTCAGAGAATGCAGACATATTACGAAAGATGGTCAGAGACTTCAGACATGATACAAGAGATGGTCAGAGACTGCAGACTTGATACAAGAGATGGTCAGAGTCTGTGGATATGATACAAGAGATGGCCAGAGACTTCAGACATGATACAAGAGATGATCAGAGACTGCGGATATGATACAAGGATGGCCAGGGACTGCAGACAGGATACAAGAGATGGTCAGAGACTGCGGACATTATACAGGATTTATATAGCGCCAACAGTTTGCACATCGCTTTACAACATGAGGGCAGACAGTACAGTTACATAACAATACAATCTAGGACATGATACAAGAGATGGTCAGAGACTGCAGACATGATACAAGAGATGGTCAGAGAATGCAGACATGATACAAGAGATGATCAGAGACTGCGGATATGATACAAGGATGGCCAGGGACTGCAGACAGGATACAAGAGATGGTCAGAGACTGCGGACATGATACAAGGATGGTCAGAGACTGCGGACAAGATAAAAGAGATGGTCAGAGACTGCGGACATGATACAAGGATGGTCAGAGACTGCGGACAAGATACAAGAGATGTTCAGAGACTACGGACATGATACAAGAGTTGGTCAGAGAATGCAGACATGATACAAGAGATGGTCAGAGACTGCGGATATGATACAAGGATGGCCAGGGACTGCAGACATGATACAAGAGATGGTCAGAGAATGCAGACATGATACAAGGATGGCCAGGGACTGCAGACAGGATACAAGAGATGGTCAGAGACTGCGGACATGATACAAGGATGGTCAGAGACTGCGGACAAGATACAAGAGATGTTCAGAGACTACGGACATGATACAAGAGTTGGTCAGAGAATGCAGACATATTACGAGAGATGGTCAGAGACTGTGGACATGATACAAGATATTGTCAGAGACTGTGGACATGATACAAGAGATGGTCAGAGAATGCAGACATATTACGAAAGATGGTCAGAGACTTCAGACATGATACAAGAGATGGTCAGAGACTGCAGACTTGATACAAGAGATGGTCAGAGTCTGTGGATATGATACAAGAGATGGCCAGAGACTTCAGACATGATACAAGAGATGATCAGAGACTGCATACATTATACTAGACATAGTCAGAGACTTCAGACATGATACAAGAGATGGTCAGAGATTGTGGACAGTATACAAGGATGGTCAGAGACTTCAGACATGATACAATAGATTGCAGAGATGATACAAGAAATGGTCAGAGATTGCAGACATGCTGCAGGAGGCTTTCAGAGACTCTGAATATAATAGAATATAAAATATAATATAAAAATGGGCGAACAGGCAGGATTTTTAATGCAGAAGAGACATACTTGGTCTCCTCTGTATTAAAGTTACCTACCTGCCTGTCCCTCCCTGTACAGTGAGTTGTGCACACACAGCCCAATGTACAAATTCAGCAATTCCGAAGCTGACTAAACTCCCGCTCATGTGCAGAAGTGACATCATATTGGCCCGGCAATCAATACCCGCTCAAAGATGTCATTGGCTGGTGGTGAGCTCCAGGACGCCACATTGCTGGACTGAAGGTGAGTTTTGTCATGAAAAATGGAAATGCAAAGGTTCTATTTAGAAATGTTCTTAGCATGTTGATAGGGAAGGGGGTTGGAAGAATTGTATAAGCAAACAAATATAAGCAGATTGAACTCTAGCTTTAAAGCATACATTTAAAGGCTATGTATTGATATGCTCCAAACTCTTCTTTATTCAACATGGTAATGTTGAATAAAGATACCAGTCCATTCAGTTCAACCTGTGTGTGTGTATATGTGTGTTTTTAAGTCAATATAATTTCCCATATCCCTGTATATTGCACTCACTAAGATGCCCATCTAATGCCCCGTACACACGGTCGGAGATTCCGACCACAAAATCCGTCGGATTTTCCCGACGGATTTTGTCCGACACTGGTGTTGCATACACACGGTCGGACAAAGTTGTCGGAAAATCCGATCATTCTGAACGTGGTGACGTTCGTTGCGTACGACGGAACTACGTAGAGGCTAGTAGCCAATAGCTTTGGTCTCATAATTTGATCTGAGCATGCGTGGCACTTTGTCTGTCGGAATTCTCGACACACGATCGGAAAAAGTCAGATCGGATTTTGTTGTCAGAATAATTTGAGACCCTGCTTTCAAATTTTTTCCTTCGGAAATTCCGACGGAAAAAGTCCGATGGAGCCCACACACGGGCGGATTTTCCGACAACATGGTCCGATTGGACATTTTCCGTCGGAATTTCTGACTGTGTGTACAGGGCATTCAAGTTTTTTTAAATGATTAATACCCGAGTTCCAACATCCTTACCGCTCTAACAGTAAAGAATCCCCTATATCAGTGATGGCGAACCTTGGCACTCCAGATGTTTTGGAACTACATTTTCCATGATGCTCATGCAGTGTAGTTGAGCATCATGGGAAATGTAGTTCCAAAACATCTGGGGTGCCAAGGTTCACCATCACTGCCCTATGTAGTTTAAGGTAAAACCTCTAATTTCATGGAGTGGTCACGTGTCTTCTTAAGCTCTCTAAAACTGAATAGTTTTCGTCCAATGCTGAGATCACTATTGAGATTTGTATATTGCTATCATATCTCCTCTTAAGCGTCTCGTAGAGAGACTATGTTTAATGTTTGTAGTCGTTATTTGTAACCGTGGTCCTCCAGTCCCCTTATTAGCTTTGTTGTCCTTCCCAGGACCTTCTCCAGTTCCAGCACATCCTTTCTGAGAATTGGTGACCAGAACTGGATGGCATACCCCAGATGTGGCTGAACCAGAGTTTTATAAAGTAGTAGGATTATAGTTTTATCTCTGGAAGAAATCCCCTTTTTTATGCATGCTAATAGTTTGCTGGCTTTGCTTGCTGCAGCTTGGTATTGCATTCTATGGCTGAGCCTGAGAGGAGATTTCCCTTTGCATCCTGTCCCAGAGACACAACAGGAAGTGAGAGGATATCCCTCCAAAATGAGAGGAATTACCCTCATAAACAGGTGTCCCCATTAAAAGATCCAACCCTCTTTTTCTAGTGACTCCTCTTTTTGGATTTCCCACCACCTTATGTCTTGCTGACAATAGTCACCAGGACATGTAGAATGGGTGAATCTACCCAGTAGGGACGCAGATATCAATAAAAACCTGAAAGAGGATTTACCCTATACATATACTGTACTTTGACCAAAATGGAAAAAAATCTGTTAAAACTGTTTAAGAACATAAATTATGTATTTTTTTAAAACATTTTTTTAGTGAAGCCATATGCTCCCTCCAACATCCAGGCTGAGATGACGGTGGGCATGGGATATTTATTGGTGATGTGGACACCGCCGAGGTTCACTGTCTTTGACATGCACTACCAGGTTCGCTACCGTGTACAGAGGCAAGAAGGTGGATGGAAGGTACTGGTTTTCTTCTTATAGGAAGTATCATTTTGGGTACACAGTTGGGGTATATTTATTAGAAACAGCTGAGTTGTGTAGCAGTCTAGGTAGGTTTGTTGTCAGCTCATAATCAAATTCATATACCAAATGCCAAAAGGACTTTATCAAGAAACGGCATGATAGACTATAAAAATTCACAAATTTTATTACGTAAATATAAAATCACAAATACATCTAAAAACCTGTATCCATATTTATGGTACGATATTCTTATCACTGTAGGTAGTAAACAGACTTTAAATAGATGAACTACAGCATCCATATGTATCCCTTTCATGACTAAGCCTATTCCTGACATTTGGTGTTTACAAGTTAAAATTTGTATTTTTTGCTAGAAAAAACCCCCAAACATTATTTATATATATATATATATATATATATTTATATATATATATTTTTTTTTTAGCAGAGAATCTACAGAATAAAATGGCGATTGTTGCAATATTTTATGTCACACGGTATTTGTGCAGCGGTGTTTTAAACTCAACTTTTTGGGAAAAAAGACACTTTCATGAATAAAAAAAAACCGAAAAAGTAAAGTTAGCCCAATTTTTATGTATAAAAAAATGTAAAAGATGATGTTACGCCGAGTAAATAGATACCAAACATGTCACGCTTTATAATCTCACGCACTCGTGGAATGGCGACAAACTACGGTACCTAAAAATCTCCAAAGGCGATGCTTTAATTTTTTTTTACGGTTACCAGGTTAGAGTTACAGAGGAGGTCTAGTGCTGGAATTATTGCTCTCACTCTGGCGATCGCGGCGATGCCTCACATGTGTGATTTGAACACCGTTTACATATGCGGGTGCGACTTCTGTATGCGTTTTCTTGCGCAAGCTCGAGGGGACGGAGGCGCTTTAAAAATTTTTCTTGTTTATTTATTTTATTTATTTTTAAATTATTAAATTATGTTTTAAAAAAATAAAAAAACTTTTATTGCTGTCACAAGGAATGTAAACATCCCTTGTGACAGTAATAGGTGGTGACAGGTTCTCTTTATGGAGGGATCGGGGGTCTAAAAGACCCCCAAATCCCTCCTTTACACTTCAAAGTATTCAGATCACCGAAAACAGCGATTCTGAATACCGTATATTTTTTTAAATCCCGCGCCATTGGCAGCCGAGTAAACAGGAAGTGACGTTGTGACGTCGCTTCCGTGTTTACATTCAGGAGACTGCAACAAAGACGTTTACACTTAAAAGTATTCAGATCGCCGAAAACAGCGATTCTGAATACTGTATATATTTTTTAATCCGGCGCCATTGGCAGCCGAGTAAACAGGAAGTGACGTTGTGACGTCGCTTCCGTGTTTACATTCAGGAGACTGCAACAAAGACGTTTACGGCTTCGTTCCAGTCTGTCACTAGGCGCCGGAAGTGCCGGATTGCGGATTGGGTCTCCTGGTGGGACGGAAGGCCCGGTCAGAATGGCGGGAGGCGGCGGGAGGGGATGTCCCCTCCCGCTCCTCTGGGATAACAGCCGAGCGGCTTTTAGCCGCATCGGTTGTTATGCCTGGAAAGCCGATCGCCCGTTCTAAAAACGGTACCGGGATGATGCCTGCAGCTGCGGGTATCATCCCGGTATAACCCCTGAAACCCGAGGCCACATATCTGCGTACGCTCGGCGGTAAGGGGTTAAATTTATTGGCCCGAATCGAATCCCTCAGAACTTTTCAGAGGTAGGCTTATGTCAGATTCCAAAAATTCCCCTTTCCAAGACCAGAGGTAGACAGAATGAAATTATTTTCAAAAAAAGTAATGCATTTATCACAAATACATGGAATCGTTTTCTTGAATTTCCACACAGTCAGATATGGAGCTTTTTTTAAAACAATTACAAATCAATTTTTAGGTTTTACACTGGACTGACTCCTGATTTGTTCTGTATCCATCTGCATAAGCCCCTCATTGTGTTTATCCTAATGCCGCGTACACACGAGTGGACTTTTCGACGGACTAGGTCCGACGGTCTTCCTGACGGACTTTCGGCAAGGTTCCGACTGACTTTCTGAACGAACAGACTTGGCCACACACAAGCACACCAAAGTCCGATTCGAACGTGATGACGCACGACCGGACTAGAATAAGGAAGTTCATAGCCAGTAGCCAATAGCTGCCCTAGCGTCGGTTTTCGTCCGTCGGACTAGCACACAGACAAACTGATTTTTCGACCGGACTCGAGTCCGTCGGAAAGATTTGAAACATGTTTTAAATCTGAAGTCCGTCTGATTTTTAGACAGCAAAGGTCAGATGAAGCCCACACACGATCGAATTATCCGGCGGATTCGTTCCGTCGGAAAGTCTGCTCATGTGTACACGGCATAACAGTTTAGGGAAGCCATTCTCAACAAGGGTTCAGTGGAACTCCAGGGTTTTTCCAGAGGTTTCTAGGGGTTCCTTGAGCTATGGGTGAATGACTTCCCATGTGATGTCGTCTGCATGGTTCTGGGGACAATGCCACTTGGCAGAGCCAACAGCATGACACCAATGATCTTTTTAGCTGTTTGTAATGGTGGCATTCTGAATGCCACTGTTAGGCCCCTTTCACATGGACGGACCGTTCAGATCCGCCTGTCAGTTTTGACGGCGGATCTGAACGGGCGCTCCATGTTAGTCTATGGAGCGTCGGATGTCAGCGGAGACATCTCCGCTGACATCCGACCCGGTCCGATCCGCCAAAAGCAGACGTATGGCTCTACGTCCAGATCCGTCGCTGGCGGATCGGATCGGGTGAGATCTGATGAAAACGGACACACTGTCCGTTTTCATCCGATCTCTCCATAGAGATCAGCGGCGCTCGCAAGCCCCTCCCCACTCAGTGAGCAGAGAGGGACTTGTCATCTGCCGGCTCAGCGGAGATCAACGGAGAGATCTCCTGCTGAGCCGGCGGACAGAGGCGGACTCCGTGGAAGCGGATCAGCCTCGTCTGAAAGGGGCCTAAGAGAGACATTCCTCCCACTGACCAAGGTAAGGGGCATTCTCAGGATCAGCTTCTTCATCCCCAAAGTTTTCAACTTTATATCAAGCAATCGTATTCCTTTTCTGATTACAAAAAGAGAAGGGGATAACACTATCCAGTTTTGACCCAAGCTTGACTAGTTACAACCCATAAGGAGATAAAATTATGATTTTTAGGTAGCGAGATCAACAGGTCCACCAAAAACTAAGAAGCCAGGATCTGATGACAATACCTTCATGTGAATACATTGACTATTCTTTTCACAGTAGGCTATCAGTGTTACATTAACCAAACAAAAAATCCATCACATTTTTCAGGTTATAGATATATATATTAATGAATCAATCACCATAGAGGAAGTTGACGCCTGTGAATCATACGCCGTTCAAGTCCGCTGTAGAGGTTTGAATATATCAGGGTACTGGAGCGACTGGAGTGATCCTATTAGTCCAATCATCAAGGATATCAGAGGTAGTGTTATTTCTTTATTTACTAAGAAGGGTTAAAGGTGGAATTTAAAAAAAATTACATATAATTAATACATTTTATGTATGTTTCAGCACCTGTAAAGGGGCCCGAATTTTGGAGAATTGTGCAAAATAATCATCTACAGAAGGGAGACAATATTACATTAATATGGCAGGTAAGCACAAATGAATGATGTGTATGAAAAATAGAAACAATAATTTGCTGTTATTGACGTAGGAGGTTTCTATTTGGAATATTGATCAAATATCACAGATGAACCAAATGACTGTAATGCTTTTCTCCAGTAGTCAGTACAATACATGCAATCCTTCTTTTTAAAAATAGCTAGAGATGGAGGTGTACTTGTCAGGGTGAGACAAAGCAACTTGCCTCCTGTCTCATTAACCACTTTCAGACCGGACCATTTTGCTGGCTTAAGACCAGACCACTTTTTGCGATTCGGCACTGCGTTGCTTTAACTGACAATTGCGCGGTCGTGCGGTGTGGCTCCCAAACAAAATTGACGTCCTTTTTTGCCCCACAAATAGAGATTTCTTTTTGTGGTATTTGATCACCTCTGCGGTTCTTATTTTTTGCGCTATAATCAAAAAAAGATCGACAATTTTGAAAAAAAAACACATTATTTTTTACTTTTTGCTATAATAAATATCCCCCAAAAATATATAAAAAAAAAATTTTTTTCCTCAGTTTAGGCCGATACGTATTCTTCTACATATTTTTGGTAAAAAAAATCGCAATAATCGATTATTGATTGGTTTGCGCAGAAGTTATAGCGTTTACAAAATAGGGAATGGTTTTATAGCATTTTTATAAAAAAAAAATGTTTTACTAGTAATGGCGGCGATCAGTGATTTTTATTGTGACTGTGACATTATGGCGGACACATCGGACAATTTTGACACATTTTTGGGACCACTGTCATTTATACAGCAATCGGTGCTATTTAAATGCACTGATTCCTGTGTTAACCTCCCTGGCGGTATGATTCTGTCTGGAATTTTGTGCTGAAAGCGGTACAATTATTTTGCATGGAAATTTGATGCTATGTATTATAGGCCTGCAATTCTTAGTAATTACTTACTTAAACCTGACCAAACAAGACTCTAATAGACATCCCAGATGTGATAAAGTTTAAAACACAAAATCATGATTTTTAATTTTTAAATAATATAATTTTATTCATTAATATAATACAAACTAAAGAAATTTGTCAGACAAAGAAAATTTAATAAACATCCTGAGTGTGATAAATTTTAAAACAGGGTACAGCACACAGTCCGACGTCACAATCCGGACAATAGAACCGGCTTTCTTTTCTGATTTTTTTTCCCTTGCCATCTTTTTTGGAACAGCAAACCACGCACATCCTGGTAGGTGCTGCCTTTCTTGCGGTTGGTGGTATATAGTCCATAAAGTGACGACCTGTTAGGCGTTCTGGGTTGGCAACACCAACAGCACGTCGTCCAGGTCTGTTCGCATCTACTGATGGCATCTGGTGTTTGAGGAAAATTTGCTCAGCCACCTTCCAGATAAAATCCGAATGAACAAGAGGCCTGTCACTCCCTGCTCGGTACAAGATGTAGGCGTTCCAAAGGCATTGTTCCAGAAGATGCCTGAAAATCTTTTTGTAGTATTTCTTCTGCTGTTTCCGCATAGTGGGATAAAAGGTCATTGCCTGATCAGCTCGGTCGACACCTCCCATGGTGCAATTATAGTCGATCACGACTTGCGGCTTCAGTACATCTTTCCCACCTTTTGTGTGGACCATGGCAGTGGAGGTACTGTGCACAGTGCTCATGAGACACACGTCCTTCTTGTCTCGCCAACGTATTGCCATCATCTTGCCCTTCTGCCAGGCAACACTTTCACCGGTTTTTAGTTTTTTTTTGGCAAACATAGATGGCATGTCACGTCGGTTAGGCCTAACCGTACCATAAGCATCAGTTTTGTTTTGGATCAAAATCTCAAACAATTCCGGCGACGTATAAAAATTGTCCATGGTGACACAATATCCCTGGTTCAGTAATGGCTCCAGTAGTGTTAGGACAGATGACGTGGCCATCCCATAGCCGCTGTACCTTGTGTTGAATTGCGTGCCTTTACCGGTGTAAATGACCGAGTTCCATATGTACCCAGTGGATGACTCGCAGAGCATGTATGTTTTGATGCCAAACCGCGCTCTTTTGGATGCAATATACTGGATCCAGCTTAGGCGTCCCTTATAGGCCATCAAACTCTCATCCACGCTGACGTCCCTTTCTGGCACGTAGGTCCGCTGGAAATTGTTCCCAATCATTTGGCATACCTCCCAGATTTTTTTTAGCTTGGGCGCAGGATGCGTGGCCTCATCAAACTCTTCATTGTTAGTGAAGTGAAAATATTTCATGATGAGGGAAAAACGGTATTCCGACATCACAGTACCAAAAAACGGAGTGGCCAGTAGCTTGTTGGTGGTCCAGTACCATTTCTGGCGCGGTTTCCCCACCACCCCCTGAAGAATAATGAGTCCGAGAAACAGCCAGATGTCCTCTTTAGTTACCGGTTCCCACCTTCTGCTTCGGGAAAGCCTGGCATGCAGCGTAGCGGATTGCTGCTCTTGGTAGCGATTTGTCTCTGTCACAATTTTTTGAATTACCTCCTCTGTGAGAAATAATTGCAGGTATGCCAGAGGGTTGCCACGCTCAACTTCGACCTTCATCCCAGGTGATCCAGTGAAGGGAAATCTTGGGGGCACTACCTGGTCCGTATCGCACTCAATAGGGCACCAAGTGCGCACATCGCTGATGTCAGGTGCAGGATCATCACCGCTGTCACCGCTGTCACTTGTCAGATCCGTGTCAGACGACAAATCTCCCCACAACTCGCTATCGCTCAGTTCTGGGAGCAACTCAGTGTCGCTGCCGCTGTCGCTGTCATTCAACTCCTCCAAAGGCGATTTTGTAGCGAGATGGCGCTTTTTGGATTCCATTTTTACAAAGTTTTATTGGAGGCAAGGGGCACTGTGGCAAGGGGCACTGTATCAGTAGATCTGAGATGATACAGTATAATCCTCAAAGATTACACTGTATCACCTCTATTTATATGTGTGTGTGTTGTGCTGAACATTTGAAATTTTGAATCTCCCGCCCAGTTCCACTCCTGTGCGCCGCTGCTGCTCGCAGGGAACGGAACTAGGAAGTGAGACGCCGTGATCGCGCTGCCGAACACAGCCGAGGACAGCCGAGGACAGCGGAGAGCATCGCTGGAACCCAGGACAAGGTAAGGGCTCCGCTGTATGCTCTGCACCGCTACCCCGAGCGTGACTCGAGGTTACCGCTCCTGACAGAAAAAGTCAGACCCGAGTCACGCTCGGGATTACCGCCAAGGAGGTTAATGACACTGGCAGTGAAGGGGTTAACCACTAGGTGGCAGTGTAGGGGTTAAGTGTTCCTAGAGGCGTGTTACTAACTGTGGGGGGCGTGGCTGTGATATAGTGAACACTGATCTCTGCTCCAATCACAGGGAGCAGAGATCGGTGTCACTAGTTGCTAGGCAGAAGGGGGAGATGCTGTTTACTTCTGCATCTCCCCGTTCAGCCATCCCGTGAGACGATCGCGGGTGTCCCCGCAGTGATCGAGTCCACGGGACCCGAGACCGGACTCACGGTGGTCCCGATCAATGCGCGCACGTGCCGCCGGCGGCACGCACGCAATGGCACGGCACCATCTCAAAGAGGACGTACCTGTACGCCCTTATGCCTGTCCGTGCCATTCTGTCGACGTACATCGGCGTACGCCGGTTGGGAAGCGGTTAAGCTGCACAATGTGAATGACTGTTGTGATGTCACAAGTTCCTGATACATAGGTTTCATCCTCAGTAATATAGATCCAGTCGATCAGATGGCTGCCTTCATAGTTTATCTCAGTAATGCCACAAGTTAGCTATGAGTAAGCACTGTTCGTAGTGTGAAACGCGTCAGATCTTTTGTATCGCTCTGCTGTGGCCTGATATTTTCTTTTGGAGTGCGGCTGTCCAGGATTTTTTTTTATCTTCGTTAATGCCACAAGTTCCTAATTAATTGGAAAGCTTGTTTCTCTGTGACTATTATTAAACCCAATAAATGTCAGCTTTCCTAAAGGCAATATGTGGCCTTTTTTTTTTACTTATAAACACTATGAAAGTGTTCATAAAAAAATATTATTTTGATATTATGACTTACGGATAAGATTTGTTGCTCTATGTGGTGTCCAGATCCACAATTTTCGTTATTTTTGTATACAATATGTGGCCTTTTTAACTATAGTTAAATAGTTAAATGGGTAAAAGTTGCAGATTAAGTGGAGTTTCATGTTTTTCACAGTTTTGTGTGGCAGCTTGTTTAGGGGACCAAACATTGGCTCCTGTTCTAAAGCTTGTTCTTTATGTTAATGGGACGGCCATGGGTTCGTACACAAGGTCTTTTGTTACGGCTTTACACTGGAAACTAGTGCTGGCAATTTTTGTAAATTTTTGTCAATTTCAACCACTTTTTTTATTTTTTATTCTTTGATCACAAAATGATTAAATGGGTCAAAACAACCTTCCACCAACAGTTTTGATAATTTTTGATAGTTTTGTGGTTTGGATAAAAATTGTCATAAGTTACAATGATCCATCTGGTTTCTGTGATTAAAAGCTGGTTTAATGTGGCTGAAAGTGTGGTATCAATTGACCTTTTATAGTTTTGCTTAGTGAGTAGGGAAAAAGCAAGCATAAAAGAGCTGAAAATAGACTGAAGATTAAAATAAACTATAGGCATTGTTTACCACTTCAGCCCCGGACCAATTTGCAGCCAAAGGACCAGGCCCCTTTTTGCGATTCGGCACTGCGTCGCTTTAACTGACAATTGCGCGGTCGTGCGACGTGGCTTCCAAACAAAATTGGCGTCCTTTTTTTCCCACAAATAAAGCTTTATTTTGGTGGTATTTGGTCACATCTGCCGTTTTTATTTTTTGCGTTATAAACAAGAATAGAGCGACAATTTTGAAAATAATACAATATTTTAAACTTTTTGCTATAATAAATAACCCCCCAAAATATATAAAAATATTTTTTTCCCTCAGTTTAGGCAGATACGTATTCTACATATTTTTGGTAAAAAAAATCGCAATTAGTGATTATTGATTGGTTTGCGCAAAAGTTATAGTGTTTACAAAATAGGGGATAGTTTTATAGCATTTTTATTAATATTTTTTTTTTTTACTAGTAATGGCGGCGATCTGCGATTTTTATTGTGACGGCGACATTATGGCGGACACATCGGACATTTTTGACACATTTTTGGGACCATTGTCATTTATACAGCAATCAGTGCTATTTAAATGCACTGATTCCTGTGTAAATGACACTGGCGGCGAAGGGGTTAACCTCTAGGGGGCAGGGAGGGGTTAAGTGTGTGTTTTTTTTTACTGTAGGGGGGCGTGGCTTGACATTCGACATCACTGATCGGCTTTCCCGATGACAGGGAACAGACGATCAGTGACAGTGTCACTAGGAAGCACGGGTAAAGGTTTGTTTACACTTACCTCTCCATGTTCTTCAGCTCTGTGACCCGATCGCGGGACACCAGAGACGATCGGGTCCGCGGGTCCCGCGGCCGCGGTCACGGCTGGGCACTTAAAGAGCAACGTACCTGTACGTTGATGTGCCCAGCCGTGCCATTCTGCTGATGTAAATGTGCAGGAGGCCGTCATTAAAGTTTTTTAACCGTTGACTCAAGATTGATCACAGACCAATAAAAAAAGTAATTGACCACGAACCCTAAATTAATTCCATCCTTCCCCATTTGATATCAGGCTCAATTTTTTTTTTTTTACCCATTGCTTTTTTTTTTTTTCACTCTTCCCTAATTTACACAAATTGTTTTTGTCTTAGCATTTAGCTAAACCTCAGTGTATTGGTACTGCTTGAACCTAGAAGAAAAGGGTAGACCCCTAAAAGCTTCTTATTTAAAATGGTTAGCTGTGATCACAGGAGTGCTGCAACATATATCCTGAATACTGGACCCGATGCAGTTCTACATGAAAAAGTGTGCTGTCCCCTTAAATAATTTGCAACTCTCTTCTCATAATTCTCATAATTAAACAAACATATATCAGTGCACAAAATGAATATGATAAAACATGATCATATGCGCTTAGAAATCAATATGTACAATTAATACCCAAACGAATTGTTGCCACGCTTTTATTACATGCCGCATAAGCTTTGTCTCCATTTATCATTTCTGTATTTGTAATATGCTGTGAAACATTTTGTTCTGACTGTATGGTATTAGCAGATGCACCTCTGTGTTTGCTATCATTATTCCCTTTTTGTAAGATTTTCTGTCTTGCTGAGGTACGCAATAAAAAATAAGTTTAAAATAAAATACCCAAAATTTATTTAAAAAAAAATAATATCATGAAATCCAAAAATTCATATAAACATATAGTCCATAATAAGATGTATGTATCTAAAGTGCCCCATGCTTACAATTTCTTTAGTAAATGTCCTCCAGTGTGAAAAGTGCTTCTCAAGAAAAAGAGCCTCTTACCAAACAGGAATGATCTTGAATTACAGAGATCAAATGCGCTTTATCTCTCCACGAATGGCCGACACTCTGACCATCAGATCCCCATGTAGCTCTGTGATCTCGTCAATTAGATATTATTATTATTACCGTATATACTCGAGTATAAGCCAAGTTTTTAGGACATATTTTGTGCTGAAAATGCCCCCCTCGGCTTATACTCTAGTCAAGCATTTTTCTGCTGCAGATTTTTCGAACCGACTTTGGGGAGCCGTATCTCGGGGCCACTTGGTGCTAGGAATCAAATTTGGTGTGCAAACCCAGTGGAACTAGTACTACAACATATCCAAAGCTGGAGTTCCTAGCACTAAGTGGCCCAGAGATACTGGGCCCAACATTCGGTCAACTGTGTCCATCTGCAGCAATGTCATTTCGGGACCCTTTGGGTCCAGAAACCCCAAATTTTGGCTGTAGCTAGGGGGCATCTAGGAACCCTTAACTACCAAGTTTGAGTTCGGGGAACCTATGGCTGCAAATGGGCACAGTGAGGCTGCAAATGGGCATTGCTGACCGTCTTTTCCACTTACAGTAGCTGCGCATTTCTCACCCTAGGCTTATACTCGAGTCAATAAGTTTTCCCATTTTTTTGGTGGTAAAATTAGGTGCCTCGGCTTATATTTGGGTCGGCTTATACTTATTTCGCAGGATTTATATAGTGCCAACAGTTTCCACAGCACTTTACAATAAAAAGGGGGACAGTACAATTACAACACAGTTCAATACAGAAGGAATAGGAGGGCCCTGTTTGTGGAGCTTACAATATAAAGGGAGGGACATACCGGGGCAGAGAGTTCTAGAGGATGGGAGAGGCTCTGGAGAAGTCCTGTAGGCATGGGCGTCCGCAGGTAGGGGCAAGGGGGGTCAAGTGCCCCCCCCTGGAATCAGGGATTGGATCTTAAATTCAGCACAGTGGCTTCGCTATCGGGGTGCGGGAAGCCCGCACCAGGGTGCCACCCGCCAGAGGGGTGACACCATCAAGGTGCTGCCAAGCCCCCCCCCCTCCCATCAGTGTAGTGTGACTTATTTTCCCTGCTCAGTCCAGCAGAGAACTTGGAGGCGCTGTGACAGGAGAAAGGCGAGCTGCGGGCTGTCAGAGATTTCCCCCTCTCCTGTCAGGGAGCAGAGAAGGCGGCTCTCACCAGGTTCCCCGCCCAGCTTCCTGCCCACTCCGTTCCTTCCCTATTGGCCATAACTGTGGGTCAATCAAAGGAGACTAGGAGAGGAGAGCATCATGGGACATGTAGTCCCAAAGATTGGCGGCCCATTTTCCACGGGGAGAAAGCTACAGCTCGATCAAGAGAGAGATTGAGAGACTGCAGCCTGGAAAAAAGCTGAGGGAGAGAGTGCTACAGGACAAAGAATAAGGAGAGGGCTGGGCAGAAGCCAGAGAGAGAGCCACGCTGCCCAGCACCACAAGAGAGAGAGCCACGTTGCCCAGTGCCACCAGAGAGAGCCACGCTGCCCAGCACCACAAGAGAGAGAGCCACGCTGCCCAGCGCCACCAGAGAGAGCCACGCTGCCCAGCACCACCAGAGAGAAACACTGAGCCACTACCAGGGTACAGACATGCTACACTACTGACCAGAGTCGCCCACGGGGAACCCAGAGTGAGCGATCGTCCAGCCGGAGGGATCACTGCTGTTGTTTCGCTGGGTCTGGTAAGAGGGCCTGTTGGCCATTATCCATTGCGTATCCTAGGGACTGTACTACGTCTGCAGTCTCTGATCATGATAATGTGATAATGACATTGTCGAAAAGGGGCGGTGCATGGGTGACCCTAATATTATGCCCCCTCTGAAAAAAGTTCTGCGGACGCCCATGCCTGTAGGTGATCATGGGAGGAGGTAACAAGGGAGCTAGAGAGCAGGAGGTCCTTGGAAGAGCAGAAGGGACAAATTGGGCAATATCTGCAGATGAGGTTGGTGATGTAGGGGCGATGTTGTGGATGGCCTTGTATGTTGTGGTTAGTATTTGAAATATGGCAATATGATCCCCACATGAGGAAAACACGCCTTGGCCACTGCTCAAAACAGCACTCACCAACAATCAAATGTATAAAGGCCCGTACACACGATCGGACTTTTTGACAACCAACATGCAAATTAGCTGGTTTGGACCAACATCCGACCGTGTGTACGCTCCATCGGACCAACTTTTTCCAGGTTTCATCTGACTTTTGTTGGCTGTGCGCATAAGGCCCATACACACGACCAGACTTTTTGACAACCAACATGCAAATTAGCTGTTTTGGACCAACATCCGACCGTGTGTACGCTCCATCGGACCAACTTTTTCCAGGTTTCATCGGACTTTTGTTGGCTGTGCGAACGGACCAACTTTCTGCCAACAAAAGTCCGATGGACCAAAGTCCGACCGTGTGTACACAAAACCAACGGACCTTTGTACAAACCAATGCAGAACCAATGCAAAAGATCAGACAACAATACAGAAGTTAACCAAAGGTGGCGGTAAAGAGCAGAAAAACCAAGTGATTTGGTGAAAGTTGGCTGAAAAAGTCCTGCCGTGTGTATGCAATACCAACTTGGGACCAACGCCCTTTGGACAAAAATCCACGGGAAAGTTGGTCCACGGTCCGATCGTGTGTATGAGGCTTTAAGCACAGACAGGGAGAAGCCTCATAGTGTAGTAAGATAAAATCTTCTTTATTATAAATGTTCTTTATTAAAAAAGCTTGTTTGAAAGTTACCTGTTGAAGCAAATAAAAAACATATTATAGATAATACTCAACAGTGTCGCTTCAGTAAGTTATGTATCATGAGTCAAATAGGCCCCGTATTTTTGTTCACAGACTTTATTAAATGTGGCGGGAATTAGCCTTTAAGTTGTGTTAATCTTTGTTGATGTGTATTGCAGCCAGTGAAGGATCCTTTCCTGTGCGGTCCCGTGGAATATGAAGTGTTATACGAAATGTCTGAAGTATATACTGGGAACTCCACCAACTACACATTGCCTCTTCAGAATAGCGCTGCTACTGTCACCGTCCGAGCACGCAATGCTCTGGGTCATTCGAGTATGAACCGGAATTTGTTGCTGTCACAGAGGATGAGCACAGGTAAACCCTAAAAGAAAAGGAAGTTGGTTAAAGGGAAACCATGGTCTATTGGCAATTTTTGTATGTACAGTGGGGAAAATAATGATTTGATCCCCTGCAGATTTTGTAAGTTTGCCCACTTACAAAGAACTGAAGGGTCTATAACTGTTATCATTGGTGTATTTTAACCACTTCAGCCCCGGACCAATTGGCAGCCAAAAGGACCAGGCCCCTTTTTGCGATTCGGCACTGCGTCGCTTTAACTGACAATTGCGCGGTCATGCAACGTGGCTCCCAAACAAAATTGGCGTCCTTTTTTTCCCACAAATAGAGCTTTCTTTTGGTGGTATTTGATCGCCCCTGCGGTTTTTATTTTTTGCGCTATAAACAAAAATAGGGCGACAATTTTGAAAAAAATGCAATATTTTTTACTTTTTGTTATAATAAATATCCCCAAAAAATATATAAAAAAACATTTTTTTTCCTCAGTTTAGGCCGATACATATTCAACTACATATTTTTAGTAAAAAAAAAAATCGCAATTAGCGATTATTGATTGGTTTGCGCAAAAGTTATAGCGTTTACAAAATAGGGGATAGTTTTATAGCATTTTTATTAATATTTTTTTTTTTTACTAGTAATGGCGGCGATCAGCGATTTTTATTGTGACTGCGACATTATGCCAGACACAGCGGACATTTTTGACACATTTTTGGGACCATTGTCATTTATACAGAAATCAGTGCTATTTAAATGCACTGATTCCTATGTAAATGACAGTGGCAGTGAAGAAGTTAACCACTAGGGGGCGGGGAGGAGTTAGTGTGACGTGTGTGTTTTTTTTTTACAGTAGGGGGGCGTGGCTGATGTCTGACGTCACTGATCGGCTTTCCCGATGACAGGGAACAGCCGATCAGTGACAGGCAGTGTAGGAAGTGTGGGGAGAGGTTTGTTTACACAGACCTCTCCCCGTTCTTCAGCTCTGTGACCCGATTGCGGGACACCAGCGGCGATCGGGTCTGCTGGTCCCGCGGCCGCGGAGCTCGCGACCGGGTCGCGAGCGCGCGACCCACGGCTGGGCAATTAAAGGGGACGTACCGGTACGTGCTTTTGCCAGCCGTGCCATTCTGCTGACGTAAATGTACAGGAGGCGGTCGGGAAGCGGTTAAATGATAAAGACAGAATATCAACCAAAAATCCTGAAAAAACACATGCTATAAAAGGTTATACCGTATATACTCGAGTATAAGCCGACCCGAATATAAGCCGAGGCACCTAATTTTACCACAAAAAAACGGGAAAACTTATTGACTCGAGTATAAGCCTAGGGTGAGAAATGCACAGCTACTGTAAGTGGAAAAGAGGGTCAACAATGCCCATTTGCAGCCTCACTGTGCCCATTTGCAGCCATAGTTCCCCCGAACTTCAAACTTGGTAGTTAAGGGTTCCTAGATGCCCCCTAGCTGCAGCCAAAATTTAGGGGTCTCTGGACCCAAAGGGTCCCGAAATGACATTGCTGCAGATGGACACAGTTGACCGACTTTGGGGCCCTGTATCTCGGGGCCACTTGGTGCTAGGAACCCCAAATTTGGATATGTTGTAGTGCTAGTTCCACTGGGTTTGCACACCAAATTTGGGGTTCCTAGCACCAAGTGGCCCCGAGATATGAGGCCCCAAAGTCGAGTCGGAAAATGTCAAGCACTTTTCTGCAGCTGAGAATGAAATTTTCAGAACCGAATTTGGGGCCCCGTATCTCCGGGCCACTTGGTGCTAGAAACCACAAAGTCGGGTCGGAAAATGTAATTCTCTGCTGCAGAAAAGTGCTTGACTCGAGTATAAGCCGAGGGGGGCACTTTCAGCCCCCGAGTGCTGAAAAACTTGGCTTATACTCGAGTATACACAGTAAATTGAGTTGCAGTTCAGTGAGTAAAAGAAGTATTTGATCCCCTACTAACCAACAATAATTCTGGCTCCCACAGACTGGCTACAGGAGGTGCTCATGTGGTACACAGATTAGTCCTGTCAGTGTAAGAAGGTGCTCCTAACGACAACTTGTTATGTGTATAAAAGACTCCTGTCCACAGAATCTCTTCCATTCAAACTTCACCATCATGGGCAACACCAAAGAGCTGTCTGAGGACATCAGGGAGAAGATTGGAGACCTGCACAAGGCTGGAATGGGCTACAAGACAATCAGCAAGAAGCTTGGTGAGAAGCGATTATTGGAGCGATTATTCGCAAATGGAAGAAATACAAAATAACCATCAATCGCCTTCGGTCTGGAGCTCCATGCAAGATTTCTCCTCATGGGGCAAGGATGATCATGAGAAAAGTAATGCCTGGTACACACAATCGGACTTTCTGCCAACAAAACCGTGGAATTTTGTCCGAAGGGCGTTGGCTCAAACTTGTCTTGCATACACACGGACACACAAATGTTGGCCAACAATTACTAACGTAGTGACGTACTACGTGGTTTTTCAGCTCTTTAGCGCCACCCTTTGGGCTCCTTCTGCTAATTTTGTGTTAGTAGAAGTTTGGTGAGTGTTGATTCGCGCTTTTCTTTTCGCATTTTTCATTTAGCGCTTTTCAGTTTGCGCTTTTTATTTCGTGCTTTTCAGTTTGTTTCTGAACGGCCGCTCATCAACCAGACATGTTGCGGAATCGGAGGAGATAACGTGTTACTCTATTTATTTTTGGCCTTGGAGTTATTGCTTTGACATTATTTTTTTGGGTTGAATAATGATTTGATTTGGTATATTTTCTATATTTTTGGATGCATGGAATGCATTTTTGGTTAAGTTCTATTGGCAGATAGCATGTCTCATTTTTATTTTTTTTTTATTTTTTTTAAATGCACAATAAAAAAATTGTGTAGAATAATACTTGGCTGTGTGTTTTACTTCAAATGACAGTTTGGGAGTCGGCAGTTACATTTTAAAAAATACAATGTAAAATTAACAAGGGACACCAACATAGTTGTATCTTTGATTTTAAAAACTACGGATAATGGTGTTGTGGTAACTTGCCCAAATAAAATAAACAAAAGCATAATAATATTATTCTTGAAATCACTAGAAAAAAAAAGCCTTTGAAAATGAATTTGCAATAACTCCATCTGTATTTACCAGCAAAGCAGCTTCATTATTATCCCATTAACCACCTGATTACTTTGCACTTAAACCCCCAGACCAATTTTCAGCTTTCGGCGCTGACGCACTTGGAATGACAATTGCGCGGTCATACAACACTGTACCCAAATGAAATTTTTACCATTTTTTCCCCACAAATAGAGCTTTCTTTTGGTGGTATTTAATCACAGCTGGGGTTTTTATTTTTTGCTAAACAAATAAAAAAAGATGGAAAATTAAAAAAAAAAATAAAATCATGTTTAATAGTTTGTTATAAAATCTTGCAAACAGGTAATATTTCTGCTTCATTGATATGCGCTGATGAGGCAGCACTGGTGGGCACCGATAGGTGGCACTGGTGGGCACTGATAGGCTGCACTGGTGGGCACTGATAGGCTGCACTGGTGGGGACAGATAAGTCGGTACTGATGGGCACAGCAAAGATGGCACTGATGGGCACGGATGGGTGGCACGGATGGGTGGCACGGATGGGCACTGATGGATGGCACTGATAGATGACACTGATGGGCACTGATAGATGGCACTGATACTGATGGGCACTGATAGATGGCACTGATAGGTGGCACTGATAGATGGCACTGATAGGCACTGATAGGTGGCACTGATAGGCACTGATAGGTGGCACTGGTAGGGGACACTGATGAGCACTGGTAGGTGACACTGATGTGCAGCACTGGCACTGTGGGCACTGACATATGGCACTGTGGGCACTGACAGATGGCAGTGGGGGCACTGACAGATGGCACTGGGGGCACTTTTATTAGCACAGGTTGGGCACCATGGACCCTGGGCATATTGCAGTGAGAGGGACTGATGTCCCTCTCACTGCCGCCGGTGATCGGCTTTTTTTTTTTTCTCCTCGCGCTGTCAGCACGAGCAGGAAAAAAAGCCGATTACCGGCTCTGTTACTGTCATATGATCAGCTGTCATTGGCTGACAGCTGATCACGTGGTAAGGGGTCGGGATCGACCCCTTACTCGGATCTGTGATCCAGCGAGTCTCACAGACTCGCGGATCACAGAGCGCGCAGCGCGCGCCCTTCAGGGGCCGCGCAGGCAGCTCGTTGCCGGGACGACGTCAATAGACGTCGTCCCGGCACAACAGATCCGCGCTGTAGCCGTCATTTGGCTATGGCGCGGATCTCAGGCGGTTAAAGAAGAAGAGAATTGTGCGCTGCATTTGGAGATTTCATAATTTGCCGAGTCATGAATGTTAATTCTCCATTACGAACTCTAGTTTACAAGACCGACTGCTTCTGGCTCGTCCTTGCTTCCGAGCATGCGTGTTTGTACTTTTGACTTTTGTCCGACGGACTTGTGTACACACAATCGGAAAATCCGACAACACACATTTGTTGGCGGAAAATTTGAAGACATGCTAGCCAACATTTGGAAAGTCCGACAACAATTGTACGATGGAGCGTACACACAGTCGGATTTTCCGCCAACAGCCTGACATCGAACATTTCCCGTCGGAAAGTCCGATCGTGTGTATGAGGCTTAAGGGTTTAGCCCAAAACTACACGGGAGGAGCTTGTGAATGATCTCAAGGCAGTTGGGACCACAGTCACCAAACAAACCATTGGTAACACAATACACCGCCATGGATTGAAATCCCACAGCACCCGCAAGGCCCCCTCCTCAAGAAGGCACATGTACAGGCCCATCTGACGTTTGCCCATGAACATCTAAATGATTCATAGAAGGATTGGGAGAAAGTGCTGTGGTCAGATGAGACCAAAATTGAAAGGAATGGCTCAAGAAGAAGCTCATTAAGGTCATGGAGTGGCCCATTTGTATCATGAGTGTTTTTTCTGGATTATTGGTTGATATTCTGTTTCTATCGTTTAAAATACACCTATGATAAAAATGATAGATCCTTCATTTCTTTGTAAGTGGGCAAACTTACAAAATTTGCAGAGGATCATATAATTTTTTTCCCCACTGTATGTGTAAAGCCTCATACACACGATCGGACCGTGGACCAACTTTCCTGTGGATTTTTGTCCAAAGGGCGTTGGCCCCAAGTTGGTATTGCATACACACGGCAGGACTTTTTCAGCCAACTTTCACCAAATCACTTGGTTTTTCTGCTCTTTACCGCCACCTTTGGTCAACTTCTGTATTGTTGTCTGATCTTTTGCATTGGTTCTGCATTGGTTTGTACAAAAGTCCGTTGGTTTTGTGTACACACGGTCGGACTTTGGTCCATCGGACTTTTGTTGGCAGAAAGTTGGTCCGTTCGCACAGCCAACAAAAGTCAGATGAAACCTGGAAAAAGTTGGTCCGATGGAGCGTACACTAGGGTTGCCACATCATCCCTTTAATCCAGGACACACATCAATTACACAGGTTCTGTGGCTGATTAAGGTGGTAATTAAACTCACTTGGTGCCTTATCTGCATTAAATTAGCCTGATAACCTGTGTAATTAATATGTGTCCTGGTTTAAAGGGATGATGTGGCAACCCTAGCGTACACACGGTCGGATGTTGGTCCAAAACAGCTAATTTGCATGTTGGTTGTCAAAAAGTCAGATCGTGTGTATGGGCCTTAAGGCTCGGTTCTGACTTGTGAGACCCCCAGGTCGCATGACATGTCAAATCGTATGTTAGTCAATGAGAGCTGTCTTAATTAGCACTACTGAAGTCACTCTGACTTTAGAAAAGGTTCCTCAATGCAACTTTTATCCGACTTGTGCCCATAGACTTTAACGAAAGTCGCCTCCCCTGCGATGTGGCCTCTCCCTCGCTTCAAAGTTGCATCCAAGTAGTACTCAAGTCACCAGCAAATTGACAGGAAGTCGCCTGGCAAAGTCGCATCGTAAGTTACGCAAAATTCAGGTCGCAGTAGTGTGAATCGAGCCTTAACCGCTTGCCCACCAGTCGCCGTCATACTGCAGCAGGTTGGCACGGCTGCGTGAATCGGCGTAGGTGTATGTCTGCCGCTTTAAGAGCTATAGGGGGCGCACACGCATGCGACAGCAGAGCCAATGCATGTGGCCAGCGGCAGCAATGTCCACCGCCCACCCGCGATCACTCCACAGAGAGCCAGAACAGTGATCTGTGCATGTAAACAAACAGATCCCCATTCTGACAGGGGAGTAGAGAGAGATCTGCTGTTCCTAGTGATCAGGAACAGCGATTTCTCTCCTCCTCCAGTCAGTCCCCTCCCCCCACAGTTAGAAACACCTCCCAGAGAACACTAAACCCCTTGATCGCCCCCTAGTGTTAACCCCTCCCCTGCCAGTGACATTTATATAGTAATCAGTGGCTATTTTTAGCTCTGATCGCTGTATAAGTGTCACTGGTCCCAAAAAAAGTGTCCGATCTGTCCGCTGCAATGTCGCAGTCCTGCTAAAAATCGCAGATCGCCGCCATTACTAGTAAAAAATAAATAAATAAATAATAAAAATTACATAAATCTATCAACTATTTTGTAGACGTTATAACGTTTGCGCAAACCAATCAATATAAGCTTATTGTGATTTTTTTTTTTACCAAAAATATGTAGAATACATTTCGGCCTAAACTGATAAAGACTTTTTTTTATTTAGTTTTTTTTTGGGATATTTGTTATAGCAAAGAGTAAAAAAATTTTTTTTTTTTTTTTTTTTTCAAAATTGTCGTTGTTTGTTTATAGCACAAAAAATAAAAAAAGGACTGGGTTAGGGACAGTATGAAATTTGTTGCCCCCCCCCCCCCCCCCCCCCCTCCCAGGCCAGGACTCATAAGGTATATTGGGCTGGTGGCCCTTAGTGGAGATGCTTCATCAATCACAGCAAGATCCAGACTTAGTTGACATGTGATGAGCATTAGGTAGCTACTTGCTTCCAGCATTACCTTCCTTTAACATTCATTGAATGGATAACAATCTTCTGCACATTTAGTTTGAAAATCCATGGATTTTCTATATTGCCAGCACCAAACAAAACAAACATATTATAGTCACTAGGTGGCAATGAAGATTTAGAAAGCACATACAGTTGTGCTCAAAAGTTTACATACCCTGGCAGAATTTATGATATCTTGGCCATTTTTCAGAGATTAATGATAACACGAAAACTTTTCTTTCACTCATGGTTGGTGTTTGGCTGAAGCCATTTATTATCAATCAATTGTGTTTACACTTTTTAAATCATAATCACAACAGAAACTACCCAAATTACCCTGATCAAAAGTTTACATACCCCAGTTCTTAATACCGTGTATTGCCCCCTTTAACATCAGTGACAGTTTGAAGTCTTTTGTGGTATTTGTGGATGAGGCTCTTTGTCTTCTCAGATGGTAAAGCTGCCCATTCCTCTTGGTAAAAAGCCTCCAGTTCCTGTAAATTCTTGGGCTGTCTTGCAGGAACGGCACGTTTGAGATCTCCCCAGAGTGGCTCAATGATATTGAGGTCAGGAGACTGAGACTTCACTTTATTCTGGTGTAGCCAATGACAGGTGGACTTGGCCTTGTGTTTTGGATAATTGTCATGTTGGAATGTCCAAGTACGTCCCATGCGCAGCTTCCTGGCTGATGAATGCAAAGGTTGCTCCAGTGTTTTTTGATAACATACTGCATTCATCTCGCCATCAATTTTGACCAAATTTCCTGTGCCTTTGTAGCTCACACATCCCCAAAACATCAGCGATCCACCTCCGTGTTTCACAGTTGGAATGGTGGACCTTTCATCATAGGCCTTGTTGACTCCTCTCCAAATGTAGTGTTTATGGTTGTGGCCAAAAAGCAAAATTTTGGTCTCATCACTCCAAATGACTTTGTGCCAGAAGGTTTGAGGCTTGTCTCTGTGCTGTTTGGCGTATTGTAAGTGGGATACTTTGTGGCATTTGCATAGTAATGGCTTTCTTCTGGCGACTCGACCATGCAGCCCATCTTTCTTCAAGTGCCTCTTTATTGTGCATCTTGAAACAGCCCCACCACATGTTTTCAGAGAGAGTCCTGTATTTCACCTAAAGTTATTTGTGGGGTTTTTTTTTTGTATCCTGAACAGTTGTGGCTGAAATTTTAGTTGAACTACCTGACCGTGGTTTGGTTTCAACAGAACCCCTCATTTTCCACTACTTGATTAGACTTTGAACACTGCTGATTGGCATTCTCAATTCCTTGGACATCTTTTTATATCCCTTTCCTGTTTTATACAGTTCGACTACCTTTTCCCGCAGATCCTTTGACAATTCTGTTGCTTTTCCCCATCACTCAGAATCCAGAAATGTCAGTGCAGCACTGGATGAAAGATACAAGGGTCTGTCAGGAGTCCAGAAACACATTGACCTTTTATACACACACACTAATTACAAGCAAACAGATCACAGGTGAGGATGGTTAACTTTTAATAGCCACTCAAACTACTTTGTGTCAACTTGTGTGCAAGTTATCAGGCCAAAATCACCAGGGTATGTAAACTTTTGATCAGGGTCATTTGGGTAGTTTCTGTTGTCATTATGATTTAAAAAGAGTAAACACAGTTGACTGATAATAAATGGCTTCAGCCAAACACTAACCATGAATGAAAGAAATGTTTTTGTGTTATCATTCATATTCTCTGAAAAATGGCCAAGAAATCATAAATTCTGCCAGGGTATGTAAACTTATGAGCACAACTGTATATTACAGAAAATGCAACAATTTTTCTTCTAAATGTACAAATGTTTGTCACATTCACATAATGTTTATTTTATACATAGACCACATAGAGTTGAATCTGGTTGGTTTGCATGAAGTGGCACAAAATGCCTATTAGGGGTGACGGTTTGTGTAGGTGCTCATGTACCTGAGCCTGAGACAGTGATATAAAATGTTCCAAAGCTGTAAATGCAACCAACCTTAGCATTAAGCAAAGAGCAAAAAAAAAAAAAAAAAAGAAACACATTTGTTTTAACAGTCTCTTTCACTGTCCAAAAAAAATGTTTTGGCTAAAAAAATGACTTTAACTACTGGTAGTTTACAGATCAACCAACTTGTGTTTTGTCTTTTTAGTGCAGGCAGTGGAATCTCTGGAGGTGCACCCACTAAACAAAAGTGTGGTTGCAGTGTGGAGTTTGCTCCCGGTGGAGTACGAAGTCCTCGAGCTTGTCCTGGAATGGAAGAACCTCCGCGATGAATCCCATGTGCGCTGGGAATATATTCCCCCCAATGTCAGCAGATACTACATTAAAGGTACGGGAAATAGAGATTTCCATCGCACTGTGTACTCTAAGACAGAGATCTCCAAACCGCCACTCAGGGACCCTTGCTTGCCTTTATCTGACCCTTGGGGCATTATTATATCCACTGACACCAACAATGGGGCACTTTTCCTCCTGACACCTACAAAGGGGTTTAATTCCTCCCACTGACACTGATGGGGCACTATTTCTCCCAATAACACCAACAATGGTGTGCAATTGCTTCCACTGACAACAGCGATGGGACACTATTCCTCCCAATGACACCAAGGATGGGGCACAATTCCTTCCACTAACACCAATGATGGGGCACTATTCCTCCCACTGACACCAACGAATGGGCCACTTTTCCTCCTTTGGACACCAACAAAGGGGCATAATTCCTCCCAATGACACTAACAATGGGGCGCTATTTCTCTCAATAACAACAATGGGGTACAATTCCCTCTACTGGCACCAACGATGGGATACTATTCCTCCCGCTGACACCAAGCATGGGGCACAATTCGTTCCACTGACACCAACAATGGGGCACTTTTCCTCCTTCTGACACTAACAATGGAGCATAATTCCTCCCACTGACACCAACAATGGGACACTATTCCTCCCAACCAATGACACCAAGGATAGGGCACTATTCCTCCCACTGACACCAAGGATGGGGCACTTTCCTTCCTTCTGACACCAACAAAGGGGCATAATTCCTCCCACTGACACTGATGGGGCACTATTCCTCCCAATAACACCAACAATGGGGTACAATCCCCTTTACTGACGCCAACGTTGGGATACTATTCCTCCCAATGACACCAATGATAGGGCACTATTCCTCCCGCTGACACCAAGGATGGGGCACAGTTCGTTCCACTGACACTAACAAAGGGGCATAATTCCTCCCACTGACACCAGCAATGGGACACTATTTCTCCCAATGATACCAAGGATAGGGCATAATTCCTCCCAATGACACTAACAATGGGGCGTTATTTCTCTCAATAACAACAACAATGGGGTGCAATTCCCTCCACTGACGCCAATGGGATACTGAGCCTCCTGCTGACACCAAGGATGGGGCACAATTCTTTCCACTGACACCAACAATGGGGCACTTTTCCTCCTTCTGACACTAACAAAGGGGCATAATTCCTCCCACTGACACTTATGGGGCACTATTCCTCCCACTGACACCAACAATGGGACACTATTCCTCCCAATGACACCAAGGATAAGGCACTATTCCTCCCGCTGACACCAAAGATGGGGCACTTTTCTTCCTTCTCACACCAACAAAGGGGCATAATTCCTCCCACTGACACCAACAATGGGGTACAATTCTTTCCACTGACAACAATGATGGGACACGACACTATTCCTTCCAATGATGAGACATTGTTTACTCCCACTAACACCAGGACATTTTCTATTGCCCCCCTAAAGTCTGAAGGACAGTAAACTGGCCCTTTGTTGAGAAAGTTTGGAGACCCCTGTTCTAAGACAAACTCTGTTTCATTTTTCCTTTTTGCTGAGGATCCCCGAATGACACCATCCCTCACTTTATTTTACAGACCATTTTTTCACCATTGAAAAATACCAGTTCAGCCTGACTCCGGTGTTTCTGGAAGGTGTCGGAAGCCCAAAAATCACCTATGAATTTTCTAAAGGTAAATGCTCAAAATTAAAACTGAACTCTATACACATGTAGAAAATACACACTAATTATTACTACCCCATTAAATGTATTATTTAAATGCAAGCAGTGTAAGTACCTGAATGTGACCCGGTATTAGCTTCTTGCAGTCCCTGTACAACAACGGTTTCTTCCTCCATCTTCTTATTCCTCTGCTTCTTCCTTCGATCCTCTGCTTCTTGCTCCGGTGTTCTCGTCCGGCATCTTCCTCCATGGCGTCTTCTTCCTCGCTTCGTTCTCGGGCCGCTCCGCATCAATAGGAGGCTTCCGCTGTGTGACGCTTCTCTTCTTCTGACACTTATATAATGGAACCGTGCGTCAGAGGGGGTGGGGTCACCGGGTGGCCCTGCCCTCCGTTATATAAGAACTGTCAGAAGAAGAGAAGCGTCACACAGCGGGAGCCTCCCATTGATGCGGAGCGGCCCGAGAACGAAGCGGGGAAGAAGAGACGCAGTGGAGGAAGATGCCGGACGAGAACACCGGAGCAAGAAGCAGAGGATTGGAGGAAGAAGCAGAGGAATAAGAAGATGTAGGAAGAAACCTAAGGATGAAGGAAGGAAGAAGAAAGAAGACCCGAAGAAGATGGAAAGAAGAAGACTTTAAATAAAGGAATTTTCAAAAACGGTCTCTTGTAATTTTTAACATTTTTGACACTTTTTTGTGAAATGGTTGGGGTAGTACCCCCTTACCATTTCACACGGGGGGGTCTGGGGGTCCCCTTGTTAAAGGGGGCTTCCAGATTCCGTTAAGCCCCCAACCCGCAGACCCCCACAACCACCGGGCAAGGGTTGTGGGGATGAGGCCCTTGCCCCCATCAACATGGGGACAAGGTGCTTTGGGGGGCTACCCCCAAAGCACCCTCCCAATGTTGAGGGCATGTGGCCTGGTCGTGTTGAAGTCAACCAAGTCGCGCTGTGATTCATACTCAAGTCGTGTCCAAGTTGCCTCCCAACGGCACGCTAGAAGTCGCGTTGCCCCTTTGTGAATGGACTCTTAATGATACGGCGTGCGCTATTATCAAGGGCATATTATTGTTGCTGTTGCGCATATGAGTGCGCCGCTTCACGCGCTCAATTAATGATTTATCTGGCGCCCCAATTAAGGTATGAACTGGCGCAGCGCATTCATATTAGTAAATGACCCCCGCTGTGTAATTTACATTGCCCCTTCTATTTCTGTATATGGATGATGGCACTGTCATTATTTTAATAAAAAAAAAAAAATTGAAGTACCTTTTTTCTAATCGTTATACACAGCTGTCACATGACCCAGTTCTCTCCCAGCCTGTCTGCAGTGTAACAAACAGGAGTAGCTTCTAGTTCTCTGCTGTTCAAAAAAAAAAAAAAACAGCCTTTGGAATAGAGTAAATATAAATAAATAAATAATATCAATAAACTGTTTTAAATTGTCATGTATATATTTGAAAAGAAATCTTTATTATTTTTTGGCAATAACATGGTGTGGGTGGATTTCTGCCAGTCGCAGGCTGCTTGACGCCCCTCCAGCCTCCGTCTTCGAATAAGAGGCAGGTGAAGCCTCCATTAATCTACACCTACTATGCCACCCCATTGTGTTTAGCTGGTTAGTGGGCATGGGGGAGAAGGGAGAGAGTGGGGTGTAATTTACCATTACTGTGTATACACCCCACACGTGTGACTCTGTAGTCACATGGGTTGCTCAGATGTGATAGGGAGGAAATGCTCAGCATAGAAACTCGCTGAAAACTGAGCATGTGCAGAGCTGCTACCACAGCTGCAAAATCCCTAGCAGTTTTTTTGCAGAATACAGAAAACGAATCTCATGGTGACTGAGTGAGGATGAACAGCATGTAATACACCATTTATTGATAGTTTTTTTTTTTATGATGTGGGTTTAGTGACACTTTAAGGCTGCTTTCACACTGGGGCGGTGCGGGGCGGCGACGGTAAAGCAGCGCTATATTTAGCGATGCTTTACCATCGTTTTAGCCGCGGTATGCGGCCGCTAGCGGGGTGGTTTTAACCCCCGCTAGCGGCCGCAAAAGGGTTAAAAACCTCCGCAAAGCGCGGCTGCAGCGCCGGTTTGCCGGCGGTATCCCCGCGGTGTCCCATTGATTTCAATGGGAAGGAGCGGTATAGGAGCAGTGAATACACCGCTCCTTCACCGCTCCAAAGATGCTGCTAGCAGGACTTTTTTTACCGTCCTGCTAGCGCACCGCTCCAGTGTGAAAGCCCGCCGGCTTTCACACTGGAGTGAATGGGGTCGGTTTTTTTCAGGCGGTGTACAGGCGCTATTTTTAGCGCTGTACCGCCTGAAAACCGCCCCAGTGTGAAAGCAGCCTAAGTCAATGTAGTTCCTGTATATGGAGCTATGGCTCTGGTCGCTTAGTCCCTGTGTACAGAGCTGTGTCTCTCGTCATGTGGTTCCTGTATGTGAAGCTACATCCCTGAGACCATGCATGACAGGAGAAGCACAGAGGCCGCCATTCCTGACCTCCATCTGAAAAATGCTAGCGGCTTGGCTGCCCCTATGTTCAGTGCCATTGACGTGGAATAAGCATGTAGATGAGAAAGTCAGGGAGAAGTCAGTGACTCAACTACTAAAGGGATTGGGGCATAAACGCAGCCAGCCAAATAGCATTTTCTAATTCTAGTTTCTTCTAATTAACTGATAATATAATAATCCTCCAAATGCATTGAGTACAGGAAACAAATTCACTGGTGAAATGAATTCCTTGGCAATGAAGGAGAGGGAACGCCAGCTCATAGTTACTGCAATATAAAGTTATTGTCATGATGTCTTTACTTTTTTTTTTTTGTCTAAATGTATTCACTTTTTATTTGCAGAGGAACCCAATGAGATGCAGAATAATGGAGGTGTATATATTATATTGCCTGTGATAACGGCCACGTCCTTTCTGCTAGTGATAACTCTGGCAATATCGCATCAAAGGTAAATATCATCTTTTATCATTGGACATGAAAAGAGAGTATAAAGCAAAACTCAGACCAACGGACAAAAAATTACATTATCTGAAATATTATTACTATTATTATTAATAATAATCAATAGTATATACGTGCCCAGTGGTGGCTGGTGCTCCATTTTTTGTGGTGGGGGGGGGGCGGCACACAGAATACCTGCAACCCCCCCACCCCCCAGTTGGGCAGTTGGTCATTCAGTCAAACCCCCCATCGTTCGTTAGTCCACCAGCCCCACACTTACCCCATCTAGGACAAGGGCAGCGCTTCCTTCTTGGTGGCTTCACCCTGCGTCTCCTCCTCCTCGTCTTAATGGCAGCTTCACCCTGCGTCTCCTCCTCCTCGACTTAATGGCAGCTTCACCCTGCGTCTCCTCCTCCTCGACTTAATGGCAGCTTCACCCTGCGTCTCCTCCTCCTCGACTTAATGGCAGCTTCACCCTGCGTCTCCTCCTCCTCGTCTTAATGGCAGCTTCACCCTGCGTCTCCTCCTCCTCGACTTAATGGCAGCTTCACCCTGCGTCTCCTCCTCCTCGGCTTAACGGCAGCTTCACCCTGCGTCTCCTCCTCCTCGGCTTAATGGCAGCTTCACCCTGCGTCTCCTCCTCCTCGGCTTAATGGCAGCTTCACCCTGCGTCTCCTCCTCCTCGGCTTAACGGCAGCTTCACCCTGCGTCTCCTCCTCCTCGGCTTAATGGCAGCTTCACCCTGCGTCTCCTCCTCCTCGTCTTAATGGCAGCTTCACCCTGCGTCTCCTCCTCCTCATCTTAATGGCAGCTTCACCTTGCGTCTCCTCCTCCTCTGCGGCCAATACGAACACTTCTCCTCTCAGCCAATCATGTCTTAAGGCCCGCTTCCTGATTGGTCGGGAGGAGAATCAGGAAGACAATAGCAAATATGAATTTGCTATGGTCACACAACTGGGTGGGCTCAGGGCGCAGTGCTCTGTGCCCCAAGCCCACCCTTTTTTTAAGCCAATTAGAGCATCAGGCTCTAATCATGTGCTTAAAAAGAAAAAAAAAAACGTCATTGAATTCCATGAGTCCGGCGGCCTGCATGTAGATTAGAGGCTGGGTGCATGGATTAGGGGGGCGGCACCCCTGCGCCCTCTACGGCCACTGTGCATGCCCCATGATTCGGAGCAGTTTTATGGGGGTGTATCCTGTTTCATAGATGTATTTCGGGATATTTAATGTAAGACGTGTATGTTGTTGAAGACATGATAATGAAAAGATCTGGAAACGTATCCTTTGAGAAAGATGTTACTTACACAGTGAGTTGGGGCTGTTAACATAAAAGTCAACATAAATTAAAAGCAAATACTCCTGCTGAGCGGCTGCTGAGTTGCTGAGCGGTTGATTGAAAATGCGTCTCCACTGGTTCAGCCACCACATCGGCTGTGGTGCCACTCACAACAGGTCAGGGAAACCCAAGCAGAACTCTAAAACTAAAAGGAACAGAGGGCGCACCAGCTTTGCGCAGTACCTTTGCGACAATTTATTATTTGAAAAATTTATGAAAAAAATTATAAAACAAATGAAATGAATATGTAAAGAAAAATATAAAATCCATCAGATTCTCCACCCAGCATGATCCGCTGGCCAGTATCAGTTGTGGAATGAAAAGTCCAAACAAAGCTGATGTGTTTCGGGGGGTGTCCCCTCTTCTTCAGAGATAAATTCGGAGTGCAGGAAGCTGATCTTTATAAAATAAGTATGATCCAAAAAGTCCCATGCGAGCCCTAATACTTCAATGGGCGGGAGAAGGAAATCAAGACATATGGGTAGATAAATACACACGTAAGTGAATCTCTTCCAAAAAGGACCATGCATCACAAGTTTCCTTTTACAGGTGGCTGAAAAGATTGTTGGTATCAGTAATTACTTATCTGAGAGGTAGAAATTGCTCGTGGCTCAAAGATCCCCTAGCAACCTCTGGAGAAACCCTAGGATATCCCCAGAACCCTGGCTGAGAATGGTTGGTCTAAATAGGTGGTGTCCAAACTGTGTCCCGGGGGCCAGATGCGTCTCTTTGATTGCCTTTATCCGGCCCCTGAGGCACTCTTCTTCCCATATTCTGCCATCTGACACCAATAAAGGGGCACCATTTCTCCCACTGACACCAATAATGGGGCACTATTTTCCCCTATGATACCAACTATGGGGCACTATTCCTCTGCCTAATATCAAAGATGGGGCACTGTTTACTCCCACTGATGCCAGGAAAATTTCCACTCCTGCTGGCCACAGTCCGGCGCTCCTAAAGTCTAAAGGACAATAAACTGACCCTTTCTTTAGAAAGTTTGGAGACCCCTGATCTAAATGATGCTATGTGATATTTGCCTAGAGCTACTCTATTGTTGATTTCTCTTAGGAGCTTTACCCAATATTTTTCACCCCAGGTGTATTTGTTCTTTTTAGAAAAATCACAGAGGAACTGTCCCTCAAATCCCAACCTATAACCATCCATATCCCCATATTGTCAAATGACCTTTAATTATGTTCTATCTTGTTTATTTCAGAATGAAGAGGTTGTTCTGGAAGGATGTACCAAACCCCAAATACTGCTCCTGGGCCCAGGGTGTCAACTTTGAAAAGGTGAGCTCATCCCAGAAAAACACCTGAATCCTTTTCTTTCATATTAGTGTTGACTAATACTAGATCCACATCTTTTTCGTGTGTTTTCATGCATTTTGCATGTATTATCAGCATAACTGGGAACTAACTAGATCTTGCCTGGCAGTATCAGATTTTTGGTTTGGTTACTAAGCCAAAATAGTGTTAGCCCTGACTGCTGCACTCTGTGTGTTACACCCTCCTGACCCCTGCACTATGTGCATTACTCACTCCTGACCCCTGCACTCTGTGCATTACACACTCCTGACTGCTGCACTCTGTGCATTACACACTCTTGATCTCTGCACTCTGTATATTACACACTCCTGACCCCAACATTCTGTGCATTACACACTCCTGACTCTTGTACTCAGTGCATTACACACTCCTGACCCCAACACTCTGTGCATTACACACTCCTGACACTTGCACTCTGTGCATTACACACTCCTGACCCTTGTACTCTGTGCATTATACACTCCTGACCCCAACACTCTGTGCATTACACCTTACTCACCCCGACACTCTGTGCATTACACACTTCTGACCCCAGCACTTTGTGCGTTACACATACCTGACCCCTGCAGTCAGTGCATTACACCCTCCTGACCGCTGCACTCTGTGCTTTACATGTGTCTGAACCCTGCGCTCTGTGCATGACACACTCCTGTCCCCAACACTCTGTGCATTACACCTTTTTGACCCCAGCACTTCAAGCATAAAACACGCCTGCCCCCTGCAGTCAGTGCATTACACATTCCTGACCCCTGCACTCTGTGCATTACATGTGTCTGACCCCTGCACTCTGTGCATGACACACTCCTGAACCCATCACTCTGTGCATTACACACACCTGACCCCTGCAGTCAGTGCATTACACACACCTGACCCCTGCAGTCAGTGCATTATACACTCCTGACCCCTTCACTCTGTGCATTACATGCGTCGGACCCCTGTGCTCTGTGCATTACAAACTCCAGACCCCTGCACTCTGTGCATTACACCCTCCTGACCCCTGCACTCTGTGCATTGCACACTCCTGACCCCCTGCACTCTGTGCATTACAAACTCTAGACCCCTGCGCTCTGTGCATTACACACTCCAGACCCTGCACTCTGTGAATTATGTACTCTTAGTGTCAAGCATACTCCTGAACCCTTCACTCTGTACATAGCATACTCTTAAACTCTGCACTCTGTAGGTAGCACACTCCTGAACCATGCACTCTGTAGGTAGCACACTCCTGAACCCTGCACTCTGTAGGTAGCGCACTCCTGAACCCTGCACTCTGTAGGTAGAGCACTCCTGAACCCTGCACTCTGTAGGTAGAGCACTCCTGAACCCTGCACTCTGTAGGTAGAGCACTCATGAACCCTGCACTCTGTAGGTAGAGCACTCATGAACCCTGCACTCTGTAGGTAGAGCACTCCTGAACTCTGCACTCTGTAGGTAGAGCACTCCTGAACCCTGCACTCTGTAGGTAGCGCACTCCTGAACCCTGTACTCTGTAGGTAGCGCACTCCTTAACCCTGCACTCTCTACATAGCACACTCCTGAACCCTGTACTCTGTAGATAGCGCACTCCTGAACCCTGTACTCTGTAAATAGCGCACTCCTGATCCCTGCACTCTGTATGAAGCTCGCTCCTAAATCCAGCACTCTGTAAGTAGCGCACTCCTAAATCCTGCACTCTGCACGTAGCGCACTCCTGAACCCTGCACTCTGTACACAGTGCACCCCTGAACCCTGCACTCTGTATGCAGCACACTCCTAAATCCAGCACTCTGTACACAGTGCACCCCTGAACGCTGCACTGTGTATGTAACGCACTCCTGAACTCTGCACTCTGTACATAGGGCACTCCTAAGTTTTTAGAATGATCCCTCTGAATATACTCAGCAGAGACCCTTATTAGAATTAGATCAAGCAGCAAATGCAAGCAGTCCCCCTCAGATCCGCACTGCTTTTCTCTAATCTCGTTGTATCGCAGCATGTAAAGAACAGCTTTCGTTTCACGGTATTAAGAGCATTACTAAAAATAAGTGATTGTTTTTTTTTTTGTTTTGTCCAGCCAGATACACTAGAAAACCTTTTTACCAAGCACCGTGACCACCTGGCGCACAGTTTCCCCTTAATCCTCGAACCAGAAACCATTTTTGAAAATCTCAATATCGTGAAAGCCTGGGAGAAAGAAACAGACGACGTCTCATTAATCGGGAAGCTGACGGACGACCGCGACTCCGCGTGCGCCACCAGCCACTTCAGCAGCAGTTGCAGCTACGCAGATAACCACGAGACCGCCATGTACGGGGGGAGCCCCTGCCAATCCAGCATCAAGTATGCAACAATCTTAAGTAACCCCCAACAAAGCAAGCCAGGTATAAACGAGAGGAAACTGAGCGTCAGCTCCTGCGACGGGTGTTTTTTGAGGGCCAATTCAGCCGCTATCAGGGATCTGGACAAGGACAATCCAACCTTTTTGATCATGGCGGGGTTACAGGCAAAACAGCCCAGCAAAATGTCTTCTAATTCCACCGTGTCTTCCGAGGGGTTTTCGGAGCCGTCTGAGCAAAGTTTCGAAGGCGACAGCCCGGAGAAGAATCTCTTCTACGTGGGACTTGGGTCTGTCCAAAACGACGACGAGGTCAGCAACTACTACTCTGAAAATCCTTTAATGTCCTATCACATCCAGGAAAATGTCTCCTATGGAACGATAAACTTCAGCCACAGCGAATCTTCGGAATTTATCAACATGGACTATAGCCAGCGAGATCTCGTGAAGAAGTCGCTACGGCCCTACATTCCTCAATTTCAGAAACAATCAGCAAATTCAGCGGGAATGGTGGACATATGCACATGATGCAATTTAGGTCACCGCGCTATTTTTATACGCCAGCGAAGCAGCTGAGGCCGGCCAAAAAAAGGATATCATGGATGACGAAATGACGCTCCATGGGAACGGCCAATGGTTTGCTGCTTGGGGACCTGTTTATTCGAGAAATGTGATAAGTATGAACATTTGAACATGCGAAGATAATTAGCATGTTTGGAGCATTTTGCTCTGCAGAAATAAGCTTTCTCAAAATGTGAAAAGGAAAATGGTTTCCAGTAGTGAAAAATGTTTAAACTGGAATTGGTGAAGTATTTTTCTTTATATTTTTAAAAAGATTTAAAATTACCTGTTAAAGTCAACTTTTTTTTTTTTTAATGAAAGGCCTGCGTGCCAAACTTCATTTTGGGAAGAGACTTGTGGGGGTGAACTGTTAGTACAATCATATTCCTCATTTCAGTGCCAATTTTTAAAGCATCCTTCAACCCACTTCCTCTAAGCCCAGGTTATCCTGGGCCTGCCCCCAGCCTGTGATTGGACAGTGAAAGAAAAAGCAGCACAATGATGAGTTCTCCTCTCTGTCACTCTGCACTTTCCTCCTACAAGGACAGGGACCGCAAAGCTGATACTAGGTCAGAATAAGTTACTTAGACTTCTTCTTTTTAAAACATACATTATTGATACAGATGCATTCATTTGTGTATATTTAAAAAAAAAAAAAATTCAATTCCCTTAGTCTTAAGGAAAAGTTTCCTTGTACCCATTAAATGTGTTAGCAAAGTTAACAAGCCATGTCACACTACCTCGCCATAGGCCGACGCTCCATAATGGAATTGGCGTATTCCCCAATGGAAGTCTTCACAGACGTGGCCAGGGACAGAACCATGAGTCTGACACTGGCCGTCTGGTGTACTTTTAAGTATTATTTGCACTTTAACAGAACACATGGCAGGGTTATGCCCCGTACACACGGTTGGAAATTCCGACGGAAAATGTCCGATCAGACCATGTTGTTGTAAAATCCGACCATGTGTGGGCTCCATCTGACTTTTTTCGAAAAATTTGAGATCCTGCTCTCAAATTTTCCGACAACAAAATCCGATCGGACTTTTTCCGATCGTGTGTAGAGAATTCCGACAGACAAAGTGCCACGCATGCTCAGATCAAATTACGAGACCAAACCTATGGGCTAATAGCCTCTACGTAGTTCCGTCGTACGCAACGAACGTCACCACGTTCAGAATGATCGGATTTTCCGACAACTTTGTCCGACCGTGTGTATGCAACACCAGTGTTAGACAAAATCCATCGGAAAAAGTCCAGAATGTAGAAAAACCTCTACCTTTGCAGTGGAGACCCTCGTACTGCAAGAGGGAACTACTCCTTTAGTCTTGGGGTGCAGGGAATAAGCTGTATTACTTACCCAGTCCCTCATTCTGGCCAGCTTCAGCGCTGCCCTTAAAGGGGTTGTAAAGGTTTGTTTTTTATTTTCTAAATAGCTTCCTTTAAGCTAGTGCATTGTTAGTTCACTTACCAGTTCCTTCGATTTCCCTTCTAAATGTTATTTTTCTTTGTCTGAATAACTCACTTCCTGTTCCTCCTCATAAACCTTGCCCCCATCATCCGAGCCATTCTGCCTGGGGGTTAGTCAGCGTGCTTGCCCCCTCCCTCGGGACTACATCCCTGCGTGGAGACGCTCTGTTAGTTCACAGGCACAGAGGGAGGGGAATACGTGGGCGTGTCTACGATGCTGTAGCCCCTCCTCCCGTGCCTTGTTATTGTGCTGAATGAACATCTAAGCAGCACTGCCCCGCCTTAACTCCGCCCCCTTACTTGCCGCATTGAGAATTGGACTCATAATCGTCGGCTCGGCTAGAGTTTGATTGAAAGGACAGCAGCAACTAGAAAACATTGTTTTAAACAATAAGGTAATGTTGAACAAAATGCTCGTTCTCGTTAGGTGACATGGCGAAAAAGCGACAACGTGCATGTGCGATGCCGCTAAGCCTCAAGGGAAATGTAGTTCCTTTAATGCCGTGGCGTCGATTTAGTGAACGCGCTCCGAAACCCGGAAGTAGAGGAGAGAATGAATAGAGGAAACGATGAGGACAAGTAATAGCATACTAATTTAACAGGTTAATACATATTTTAAACGGAAATAACAAATATATTCAATATCTGTATAGCAAAGAGATCACTTATAGGCTAAAAAAATGTTAACCTTTACAACCCCTTTAAGCCCTGGGCTGTGGGCGGTCCCTCTCCATCATTACATACTGTACATAACATACCGAGTGACTGACTGCCTGGCACCCAGCCTGGGTGCCTCCGTCAAGGTACAGCTCCCTCCACTCTGGAACCAGGACCCAGGTATTATAGCTGAATATTGCACCCAAGAACTAGACGACACTAGCTTAGGTGCAAACTTGAACTGACTTTATTGTAAACTCACACAAAAGAATATATACCACACAAAATCAGATAAGAGCTTGATCACGTCCTAAACAATGCAAACTTTAAACAGTAATTTCATCTAGCAGTGCATCTAATGAACAGCTAACATAAACATAAACAGTAAGCCAATTAACAACTAGTCACCTAGACAAGCCTAGGTGACTCCAGTCAGTGGCCACCCAGACAGTTCGGCACCCGTTCCCCAGAAAAAAAGACCCAGGGCTGTCCACACTAGACATGTGCAATTTGTTTCTTTTGTTTTCGTTAAAATTCTTTATATTCGTTCATTCGTTATCGTACGAATGAACGAACGATTCGCTAAAAATTTTAACGAATGTTCGAATCGAACGAATCCGAAAAACAACGAAAATCCGAAATAACCAAATTAGAAACAACGAAACTACGAAAGAAGAAAATCCGAAAAACGAAAACAGGAACAACGAAAATCAAAATGAACGAAAAAAAAAATTCGTACATTCGTAAATTTTTTTTTTCGAATTGGTAATTTTCCGTGTCCCTTACAATGGCGCTGCTTAACGTGCCTCGAATGGATTGAACAAAAAAAAATCGCACATTCGTAACTTTTTTTTTCGATTCGTAATTTTCCGTGTCTCTTACAATGGCGCTGCTTAAGGTGCTTCGAATGGATTGAATGAAAAAATTCGTACATTCGTAACTTTTTTTTTTGCGATTCGTAATTTTCCGTGTCTCTTACAATGGCGCTGCTTAACGTGCTTCGAATGGATTGAACGAAAAAATTCGTACATTCGTAACTTTTTTTTTCGATTCTTAATTTTCCGTGTCTCTTAAAATGTAATAATAGCATACACATTACATAACATTATGAATTATGCTCCGATTACGAATCTACGAAAACAATGTTACGAAAGTACGAATGTAACTAAATCTACGAAAATACGAATGTGTCCGAATTTCGAATAAACGAAAATTAAACGGAAATACGAATCAACGAAAAAATAACTCTTACGAAAATACGAATTGTTACGAATACGAACACCGACGACTTACGAATTTACGAATTGTTACGAATACGAACACCGACGACTTACGAATTTACGAATCGTTACGAATCAACGGAAACGAAAGAAACGAAACGAAAATAAACTAATATTTCTATTGTGCACATGTCTAGTCCACACCTCATTACCAACTTTCACTTGTGTAATCTGTCCACTAGACAAGTCATCATAAGGCAAAACTCATACAATGTTCCAGCAGTTTGAAAAAGTGGAATTCATTTATCTTGATAGATTTCTTGAGGGATATTGTTATTAAATATTTCTGTCTCAAATGGAGGAGCTTCTCCAACCCAGTCTGCAGGAGGGCCACCATCCAGTGGAGGAATTTTTTTGGGCATTTTCTTATATCTGTTCTGTAGCAAAGGGGCAAAACTGCATCATGACCAACACATGGGTGCTAAGTATTAAAGGGAACCTGTATTATTATTATTATATACAGGATTTATATAGTGCCAACAGTTTGAAGGCAGACATTACAGTTACATTACAATTTGGTACAAGAGGAATTAGAGGGTCCTGCTCGCCAGAGCTTACAATCTAGGAGGGATTGTATCAATTGATACAAAAGGTAATACTCTGTGGGGGATGACCTGATGGAGAAAGTAAAACAGTGTATTAGTTAGAAGCAGGATAGGCTTCTTTAACAGAGAAGGGTTTTGAGGGATCGTCTAAAGATGGATAGATTAGGGGACAGTTGGACAGATTGGGTTAGGGAGTTCCAAAGGATGGGAGAAGCTCTGGAGGAATCCTGTAGGCAAGCATGGGAGGAGGTGAGAGGGGGGCTAGAGAGCAGGAGGTCTTTGGAGGACCAAAGAGAGTGGCTTGGTTGGTATTTTTAGACTAGGTTAGTGATGTAGCTGGGGGCAGAGTTGTGGACGGCTTTGTAAATTGTTGTTAGTACTTTGAATTTTATTCGTTGGGTTAGTGGAAGCCAGTGGAGGGATTGGCATAGAGGGGTGAAGGACACTGAACAGTTGGTAAGGTGGATGAGTCTTGCAGCAGAATTCATTTAGGACTGAAGGGGGGATAATGTATGTAAAGGTAATCCAATGAGGAGGGAGTTGCAGTAGTCGAGGCGAGAGATGACCAGGGAGTGAATTAGGCCCCTTTCACACTGGGACGGGGAGCCGCGGTGACGGTAAAGCAGTGCTATATTTAGCGCTGCTTTACCGTCGTTTTAGCCGTGGTATTCGGCTGCTCGCGGTGCGGTTTTACCCCCCGCGAGCGGCCAAAAAAGGGTTAAAGACCCCCGCAGAGCGCCGCCTTTGCGGCGGTATTGCCGCGGTTTTACCGCGGTGTCCCATTCAAATCAATGGGAACGAGCGGTATAGGAGCGGTGAATACACCGCTCCTATACCGCTCCAAAGATGCTGCTAGCAGGACTTTTTTTACTGTCCTGCTAGCGCACCGCCCCAGTGTGAAAGCCGGCGGGCTTTCACACTGGGGCGGTGCGCTAGCAGGACAGTAAAAAAAAGTGAATGGGGCCGGATTTTTTCAGGCGGTGTACAGGCGCTATTTATAGCACTGTACCGCCTGAAAAACGCCCCAGTGTGAAAGGGGCCTTAGAAGCTTGGTGGTGTCATTGGTTATAAAGGGGCGTATTCTAGAGATGTTGCGGAGGCTAAGGCGGCATGATTTGGACAGGGATTGGATGTGGGGCTGAAAGGACAGTTCAGAGTCTAGGATTACCCCTGGCATCCTGGCATGTGGGTACCTGTGCTGCAAAAAGGATTGGCTGCACACCATGACTGATCCTGAGTCCTTTTATTGCAACATTCCAAAGTGACACATTCAATCCCAAATAATAATGAACATTGTACAAAGTTAACCACTAGGGGGAGGGGTTATGGGCTGTGACGTGTGTGTTTTTTTTTTTACATTAGGGGGCGGGGCTGACGTCTGACATCATTGATCGGCTTTCCGGATGACCGGGAACAGCCAATCAATGACAGGCAGAGTAGGAAGCGCGGGGAGAGGTTTGTTTACACAGACCTCTCCCTGTTCTTCAGCTCCGTAACCCGATCGCGGGACACCAGCGGCAATCGGGTCCGCTGGTCCCGCGGCTGGGGTCGCGGAGCTCCCGACCGGGTCGCGAGCGTGCCGCTGGCGGCGCATGCGACCCACAGGCAGGCAAATGCACGATCACGCAATTAGCGATTATTGATTGGTTTGCGCAAAAGTTATAGCGTTTACAAAATAGGGGATAGTTTTTATAGCATTTTTATTAATATTTTTTTTTTACAAGTAATGGCGGCGATCAGCGATTTTTATTGTGACTGCGACATTATGGCGGACACATCGGACATTTTTGGGACCATTGTCATTTATACAGCAATCAATGCTATTTAAATGCATTGTTTCCTGTATAAATGACAGTTGTAGTGACAAAGTTCTATTTGGTACGTGTTCATTATTATTTGGTATAGAATGGTTCACTTTTGACCAATGTTTTTATGTAAGCAGACTAGGCAGGGGGGGGGCGTTGGGGCAACACTGATACCACCAGAAACCCGTGCCAGGTGTGGGAGGGACTATTTAACCACTTGCTTACTGGGCACCCTCCTGTCCAGACCTATTTTCAGCGCTGATGCACTTTGAATGACAATTGCGTGGGTCATACAACACTGTACCCAAATTTTTATCATTTTTTCCCCACAAATAGAGCTTTCTTTTGGTGGTATTTGATCACCTCTGCGGTTTTTATTTTTTGTTAAAAAAATTGAAAAACACAGAATTTTGTAAAAAAAAATGTTTATATTTTTTTTATATTTTGTTATAAAATTTTGCAAACAGGTAATTTTTCTCCTTCATTGATGTAAGCTGATGAGGCGGCACTGATGGGCACCGATAGGTGGCAGTGATGGGCATTGATGGGTGGCAATAATGGGCACTGATCGGCACTGGTTGGTCACACTGATAGGCAGCACTGCTAGGTGGCACTGATTAACACCACTGGTGGGCATTGATAGGTGGCACTTGTGGGCATTGATAGGTGGCACTCATGGGCATTGATAGGTGGCACTGTGGGCACTGTGGGCACTGGCAGGTGGCACTGGCAGGAGGTACTGGCTGGCACAGATGAGGCAGAATTGCCTCTTCCTCTTCGGGACCGATGCCCCTTGCACATAAGCCGGTGATCGAGCGATTACCGATTACCGAGCTTTTGTTTACATCATGTGATCAGCTGTCATTGGCTGACAGCTTATCATGAGGTAAGGGCCGGGATCGGCCCCTTACTCGGATCTGTGATCACCCAAGTCTCAGTGACGCAGGGCGCGTGCCGGGAGCATGCAAAGGGGAGGCCGTCATATGATGGCCTCCCGCAAATTCAGGTCCACACTGTGGCCATCATTGGGCTATAGAGCGGACGCCAATCGGTTAAGGAGTATCAGTGGGGTGTCCCTGGGTTATGATTAAACACAGCTTCCTTGTGTGAAACACCTTAACCATCTGTAGCTCATTGTTCTGTGTGTGTCACTTTGGGATGTTGCAATAAAAGGACTCAGGATCATTCATGGTGTGCAGCCAATGTTTTCTCCATTACTAGTTCCACGGAAGCGAGCGGGGGGTGAGCACCCATGTGTGGAGTCTAACAGGCCTAAAATGTCCCACCTGGAGTGGCATGCCCCTTGTCTTTCATTAAAGGGAACCTGTCATAGAGCTAAAGTTCTCCAGTTACCCATTGTCTTATGGCAACCAGCTACATATCCCTTTACTGAAGTCCGATACGCAAAATATATTTTTGATTTGTTGGTTTGATGATTGCTAGATATCTTCTTCTCTTTATCAAAGACGCCCAATGCCACCTCTCAGAGCTCGCTAACATCTATGGGGACATTTATCAAACAGGCTGCCTTTCATTTAGCTGATTTTATGCGAAAGGCATTTTTTTTATTTTTTATATTTGTGCAGATGTAATCCTGGGCGGCCAACTGAGACGGATTTTAAGAGGTCTGCGAGAGATTTAGCACTATGGATGAGAGATTTGCACTCTGATCAAGTACACAATTAAAGATCTTATCCTCCTCCTTTATCTGCTGCTTTGGGTTAACATGACATTCTCATCTGCCCAAAAAATCTAGCACTGTCCTGCTGTGAGCCGCCGGTCCCCCTCCGCACACCGTGTCCCAAGATACCACCTTCATGTATGACGTCATCAAGGGATCAGCTGCCTCTTCTGGCTCTAATCAGTTGCTTCATAAAAACACCCACCCCGCATTGGAATCCATTGTCCGATGCATTGCCATAGAATGAGATTTGCTGTGGAATGAGATGCTCCGCCTCCATCACATCCTATTGGCTTACACTGGTCACGTGACCTATTTAACCGTGTGATGGAGGCGGAGCATCTCATCCGACAGCAAATCTCATCCTGCTGTTAATCTCTAGCAGCTCAGCAGCACATGATGTGTTCAGGGAAACACTGTGATGCAAGATCTGTGTGTGTAAATAAAGAAAGCACTTTAGAAGGGGAGGGCAGTATGTTATAGTAAAACAAAATCAGTGTGCATATGACATATTTACAGGGGCGCAGCCGACCCTTGCGGCCCCAAGCTCCCGGTGTCCTGTCAAATAATGTCCCAGACAGCTGTGACAGAGACTGATGTGAGACTGATGTTTGCTCCGTGCATCTCCAGCTATCACAGGGAGGAGATCCTCTCCCTGTGATAGCCAAAGTGAGACTCATGTTCGCGTCGAGATTTGCCGTCGGATGAGATGCTCCGCCTCCATCACATGGTTAAATAGGTCACGTGACCAGTGTGAGCCAATAGGATGTGATGGAGGCGGAGCATCTCATTCCACGGCAAATCTTATTCTATGGCAATGCACCGGCACCACTGATATGTAGATCAGGGGGCCGAACGCATTGGATAGTAGACATGGGAGCTGTCAAAAAATTTGTTTTGTTTCATTCCGTTCCGTACGAATCGTTAATTTGGATAACGAATATCGACACTCTACGAATAATAACAAATTATCCGAAAACGTATTAACGTTACATAACACAAGTCTATTGTCTATTGTTCACTAATCACTCAGAGGAAGTACGAAATACGAAATTTCGTATTTCGTACTTCCTCTGAGTGATTGGTGAACAATAGACTTGTGTTATGTAACGTTGATACGTTTTCGGATAATTCGTTATTATTCGTAGTGTCGATATTCGTTATACTGAATCTCAAATTCATTCGAATCATTCGTTATATCCGCTATAATTTCTTTCATATTAGTTGAAATAAGTTATTTGGTAGTTTGGATTCGGATAATTTTGGATCCGAAATTCGTAAACGAAATTCGTATTTCGTACAGAATTCGTATTCGTAAAAATTCATAATTCGGATTCGTCCGAATGTACGAATTTCGAAAAATTCGCACGAGTTTCCGATTCGTACGAAACTAATCGCACATGTCTATTGGATAGGGGAGGCGGCACCCATGCGCCCTCTATGGACGGGCCGCTGCTGCTCCTAGGCGAGAAGTCATGGCCGGCTACACAAAAAAAGGTAGTTAAAAGTGAGTTCCAGGTATGGAAATTTTTTGCGTAGTCACATTGTTCTGGTTCAGCTTGGTCTAATATAGATATATGGGATCCCTCTAGAACAGGGATATGCAATTAGCGGACCTCCAGCTGTTGCCAAACTACAGGTCCCATCATGCCTCTGCCTCTGGGTGTCATGCTTGTGGCTGTCAGTGCTGCCCCTCCGTTGCTGATCGAGAGGAAATTTTCCAACAGGCTGATTGTACACAAGCAGATCGATAGACTTGTTTACAACCAGCCTGCCCATACATGAATTGGAATTCAGCCGGTCTTTGGTAAAACAGGCCTAATGCCGCGTACACACGGTCGGAATTCTCGTCGGAAAAAGCTCTGATGGTTTTCCCGTCAGAATTCCGACGGAATTTCGCTCAAACTGTCTTGCCTACACACGGTCACACCAAATTCCGACAGTCTGTAACACAGCGGCATAAAACACGTTCGACAGCACTATAAAAGGGAAGTTTAATGCTTCCGAGCATGCGTCAAATTGTTTCCGAGCATGCGTCGGAATTTTGCGTGTCGGAATTGCATACACACGATCGGAAAATCCGATAGAAAGGTTTTCCGTCGGAAAAATTGAGAACAGGTTCTCAATCCAAAGTCCGTCGGAAATTCCGACAGAAAAAGACCGATGGGCATACACACGGTCGGAAAATCCGTTGAGAAGCTCCCATCGGACTGTTTCCATCGGAAATTCCGACCGTGTGTACGCGGCATAAGAGGTGCCTACTGATTTCCAGTTTCCAGGGGGATCCCACAGGTTACATAGTTACAATGCATAGCTACAGCTAAGAACATCCATACCTGGAATTCTTCTTTATTAACTGCTTCTGGACCGCCCCACGTACATTTAGGCAGCCTGGCTGCACAAAATCACATACCTGTGCGTGATTTCGTGCACGTGGATTAGAGGGCACGGCCGCTCCCGCTGTGATTGGACCCAGTGACAGACAATCAGTTAGTCCAGCAGGCCGTGATGGCCGCCGCCGCCACCCACCGATCGCTCACAGGAGAGACGGATCAGCTGTCTGCCTGTGTAAACAAGGCTAATGGCGGATCTGTCAGGAAGGGAAAGAGAGATCTTTCGATTCAGCTAAGCTGAATCACAGATCTCTCTTTTCCTTCGGTGTGACATTGCCCCACACAGTTATTAAGCACCTCCCTAGGGAACGTTTAACCCTTTGATCACCTCCTGGTGTTAACCCCTTTCCTGCCAGTGTCATTTTATACAATAATCAGTGCATTTTTATAGCACTAATCACTATATTGGTGTCATTGGTCCCCAAAAAGTGTCACTTGTCGCAGTCCCACTAAAAATTGAAGATCGCCGCCATTACCAGTAAAAAAAATACAATTTAAATAAAAGTCCCTAAATCTATCCCATAGTTTGCAGACGCTATAACTTTTGCGCAAAACAATCAATGTACGCTTATTAGGATTTTTTTTTACCAAAAATATGTAGAAAAATACACGTTGCCCTAAATTGATAATTTTTTTTTTGTACATTTTTTTATTTTTTGGATATGTATTGTAGCAGAAAATAAAAAATTTTGTGTTTTTTTTTTTTTTTTTTTCAAAATTGTCGCTCTTTTTTTGTTTATAGCGCAAAAAATAAAAACAGCAGAGGTGATCAAATACCACCATAAGAAAGCTCTATTTGTGGGGAAAAAAAAGGACATCGATTTTATTTGGGTACAGCGTCGCACGACCACGCAATTGTCAGTTAAAAGTGATGCAGTGCCGTATCGCAAAAAAGGGCCTGGTCATTAAGGGGGGGGGGGGGGGGTATCACATGCATCACATAGTAGCCCATTATGTTTCACTTACCCTGACACAGGAGCCAGCGATGTCACCGCTGTCCCCTTGGGTACGGAGCCTCCATCTTCTTGGTGGGTCTCGCGGCTCCGGCGCTGTCATTCGACGGAGCCGCGATGACGTCACTCCTGCGCATGCGCACGGGAGCCGCCACTCGTGGCATATCGCCGTGAACAGCGGCGCGCTCAGTGCAGTGCCTGTCTTTTGGCAAATATCTCCTAAACCGTGTAGGTTTAGGAGATATTTCTTGGACCTACAGGTAAGCCTTAATATAGGCTTACCTGTAGGTCAAAGTGGTTTGTAAGGGTTTACAACCACTTTAACCGCTTCCCGACCGCCTCCTGCACATATACTTCGGCAGAATGGCACGGCTAGGCAAAAGCACGTTTGGGTACGTCCCCTTTAATTGCCTAGCCATGGGGTCGCGAACGCGCCGCCGGTCGGGAGCTCCGTGACCACGGCCGCGGGACCAGCGGACCCGATCGCCGCTGGTGTCCCGCGATCAGGTCACAGAGCTGAAGAACGGGGAGAGGTCTGTGTAAACAAACCTCTCCCCCGCGCTTCCTACACTGCCTGTCACTGATCCGGCTGTTCCCTGTCATCGGGAAAGCCGATCAATGACGTCAGACGTCAGCCACGCCCCTAATGTAAAAAAAAAAATACACACGTCACACACACTTAGCCCCTCCCTGCCCCCTTGTGGTTAACTCATTCACTGCCAGTGTCATTTACACAGGAATCAGTGCATTTAAATAGCATTGATTGCTGTATAAATGACAATGGTCCCAAAAATGTGTCAAAAATGTTCGATGTGTCCGCCATAATGTCGCAGTCACAATAAAAAACCGCTGATCGCCGCCATTACTAGTAAAAAAAAAAGCTATAACTTTTGCGCAAAGCAATCAATAATCGCTAATTGCGATTTTTTTTTTACCAAAAATATGTAGAAGAATACGTATCGGCCTAAACTGAGGAAAAAACAAGTTTTTTTTATATATTTTTTGGGGATATTTATTATAGCAAAAAGTAAAAAATATTGCATTTTTTTCAAAATTGTCGCTCTATTTTTGTTTATAGCGCAAAAAATAAAAAACGCAGGGGTGATCAAATACCACCAAAATAAATCTCTATTTGTGGGAAAAAAAGGACGCCAATTTTGTTTGGGAGCCACGTCGCACGACCGCACAATTGTCAGTTAAAGCGACGCAGTGCCGAATCGCAAAAAGGGGCCTGGTCCTTTGGCTGCAAATTGGTCCAGGGCTGAAGTTGTTAAAGTCTACCATATCCCCCCTCCCCCCCTCCAAAACAGTGTAATAATATAACAAATGTGTAGAGTTCAAAATTAGAATGAGCCGACGCTGTTGTCTAGACATGCGCACTGACAAAAAATTTGTTCATTTTCGTTTTCGTTTCATTCGTTTTTTTTTGCTTTTTTTTTTGAAATTCTGAATTTCGGAGATTGAAAAATTTGGAAATGAACTTGTCAAAATTCGTTAAAAACCGAATTCAGAACTAAACAAATTGCACATGTCTACTGTTGTCGGACTACTCAGTGATGCAAAGGGTAGTATGCAGAGTACAGTAACCTGTAGCACCATGGATCAGTGAAGAGATCATTTCTGATTGGCCGCTATGGATTACCACGCTTCTTCACGGCAATTCTCGCTGTCTTTATAGTACGGAAATGATAATTCTTTAACCTATTTTCATGGAGACAGAACCTGGAGCTCATATCAAGACTATACTGCATAATATATACTGTGAACCTATTTTTGTATATGTGTAATAAACACGATGTTGATATAGACATTCCTTATATTTTTGTGACATGATAGTTGTAAATATATAAATATTTCATCAACAATATTGTCGGACTCTTTTTTTTCTGTGTATAAACAAAGCATTTTTTTTTTTTCATTATGAACAGAACTGGCCTCCTAACGTAGAACTAGTTTACACCAAAGCGCAGTGCGGGAAAAGTGAATTTCCGTTTCCTATAGCTTCCAACTGTCCTTGATTTCCAGGGGACTGTCCCTAATTTGCAACAAAGTCCCTCTTTCCTCCTCATTTGTCCCTCATTTTGCTCTGATCTATATATACAGTATCCCACAAAAGTAAGTACACCCCTCACATTTTTGTAAATATTCTTCTATCTTTTCATGTGACAACACTGAAGAAATGACACTTGTCTACAATGTAAAGTAGTGAGTGTACAGCTTGTATAACAGTGTAAATTTGCTGTCTCTGAAGGGAGGGGATCATGCTCCTCTTCAGTATGTTACAGTATATGTTGGCATTCATGGTTCCCTCAATGAACTGTAGGTCCCCAGTACCGGTGTCACGTCACATTCGGTTACCCATCACATTTTGCTATCCGCTGGAGTGCGCATGCGCGACACCGCCATATGCATTCTAACACAGGCCGCTCGCCATGCTTCGGGCACGGCCTCGCTTCACTCTGCATTAATATAATCTGACTTTATGTCCTCTTGGATTGTGGGGTTTTAACCTGGACTCAGGGGTGGAACGCATACGGCGGCGTCGCACATGCGCAGTCCAGCGGGTAGCGAAATGTGATGGGTCACCATATGTGACAAAACACACCGGCAGCACTCATGCAGCCCCAGACCATGACACTGTGGGGGGGGGGGGGGGGTTGTGAAGGAGACAGTGCTGTGGGCGGGGGAGGTGTGAAGGAGACAGTGCTGTGGGGGGGAAGTGAAAGGGGCAGTGCTGTGGGGGTGATATGTGAAGGGGGACAGTGCTGTGGGGGGGCAGTGCTATGGGGGCTGTGAAGGGGGACAGTGTTGTGGGGGGTGTGAAGTGGGGCAGTTTTGTGGGGGGGGTGTGAAGGGGGACAGTGTTGTGGGGGGTGTGAAGGGGGACAGTGTTGTGGGGGGGGCGGTGTGAAGGGGGACAGTGTTGTTCAGGGGAAGTGAAAGGGGCAGTGCTGTGGGGGTGATATGTAAAGGGGGACAGTGCTGTGGGGGTGATATGTAAAGGGGGACAGTGCTGTGGGGGTGATATGTGAAGGGGGACAGTGCTGTGGGGTGATATGTGGAGGGGGCCAGTGCTGTGGTGGGGAAGATGTGAAGGGGGACAGTGCTGTGGTGGGAAAGATGTGAAGGGGGACAGTGCTGTGGTGGGGAAGATGTGAAGGGGGCAAGTGCTGTGGGGGTGATGGTGTGAAGGGGGCAAGTGCTGTGGGGGGGGGGGGGGGTGAAGGGGGACAGTGTTGTGGGGGGGGGGGGTGTGAAGGGGGACAGTGTTGTGGGGGGGGGGGGGGGGTGAAGGGGGACAGTGTTGTGGGGGGGGGTGTGAAGGGGGACAGTGTTGTGGGGGGGGGGGTGTGAAGGGGGACAGTGCTGTGGGGGGATATGTGAAGGGGGACAGGGTTGTGGGGGTGTGTGAAGGGGGACAGTGTTGTGGGGGGATGTGAAGGGGGACAGTGTTAAGGGGGGGGGTGAAGGGGGACAGTGTTGTGGGGGGGGGATGTGAAGGGGGACAGTGTTGTGGGGGGGTGTGTGAAGGGGGACAGTGTTGTGGGGGGGGATGTAAAGGGGGACAGTGTTGTTCAGGGGAAGTGAAAGGGGACAGTGCTGTGGGGGTGATATGTGAAGGGGGACAGTGCTGTGGTGGGGAAGATGTGAAGGGGGCCAGTGCTGTGGGGGTGATATGTGAAGGGGGACAGTGCTGTGGGGGGGGGGTGAAAGGGGACAGTGTTGTGGGGGTGTGTGAAGGGGGCCAGTGCTGTGGGGGTGATATGTGAAGGGGGACAGTGCTGTGGGGGTGATATGAGAAGGGGGACAGTGCTGTGGGGGTGATATGTGAAGGGGGACAGTGTTGTGGGGGGGATGTGAAGGGGGACAGTGTTGTGGGGGGGTGTGAAGGGGGACAGTGCTGTGGGGGATATGTGAAGGGGGACAGTGTTGTGGGGGTGTGTGAAGGGGGACAGTGTTGTGGGGGGGGGGGGTGTGAAGGGGGACAGTTTTGTGGGGGGGGGTGAAGGGGGACAGTTTTGTGGGGGGGGGATGTGAAGGGGGACAGTGTTGTTCAGGGGAAGTGAAAGGGGCAGTGCTGTGGGGGTGATATGTAAAGGGGGACAGTGCTGTGGGGGTGATATGTGAAGGGGGACAGTGCTGTGGGGGTGATATGTGAAGGGGGACAGTGCTGTGGGGGTGATATGTGAAGGGGGCCAGTGCTGTGCGGGTGATATGTGAAGGGGGCCAGTGCTGTGGGAGTGATATGTGAAGGGGGACAGTGCTGTGGGAGTGATATGTGAAGGGGGCCAGTGCTGTGGGGTGATATGTGCTGTGGTGGGGAAGATGTGAAGGGGGGCAGTGCTGTGGGGGTGATGGTGTGAAGGGGGACAGTGCTGTGGGGGGGGGGGGGGGTGAAGGGGGACAGTGTTGTGGGGGGGGGGGGTGTGTGAAGGGGGACAGTGTTGTGGGGGGTGTGTGAAGGGGGACAGTGTTGTGGGGGGGGGGGATGTGAAGGGGGACAGTGTTGTGTGGGGGGGGGTGTGAAGGGGGACAGTGCTGTGGGGGGATATGTGAAGGGGGACAGGGTTGTGGGGGGATGTGAAGGGGGACAGTGTTGTGGGGGGATGTGAAGGGGGACAGTGTTGTGGGGGGGGGATGTGAAGGGGGACAGTGTTGTGGGGGGGGGATGTGAAGGGGGACAGTGTTGTGGGGGGTGTGTGAAGGGGGACAGTGTTGTGGGTGTGATATGTGAAGGGGGCCAGTGCTGTGGGGGTGATATGTGAAGGGGGACAGTGCTGTGGGGGTGATATGTAAAGGGGGACAGTGCTGTGGGGGTGATATGTGAAGGGGGACAGTGCTGTGGGGGTGATATGTGAAGGGGGCCAGTGCTGTGGTGGGGAAGATGTGAAGGGGGACAGTGCTGTGGTGGGGAAGATGTGAAGGGGGACAGTGCTGTGGTGGGGAAGATGTGAAGGGGGACAGTGCTGTGGTGGGGAAGATGTGAAGGGGGACAGTGCTGTGGTGGGGAAGATGTGAAGGGGGACAGTGCTGTGGTGGGGAAGATGTGAAGGGGGACAGTGCTGTGGGGGTGATATGTGAAGGGGGTCAGTGCTGTGGTGGGGAAGATGTGAAGGGGGACAAGCAGCTGTACAGAAAATGAGGTGCTGCGCAGAAAACGTTCAGGGGTATAATTGTCTCTTAAATGCTCTGAAATACATGGTGCAGTTTCCCGCACATGGAAATAGCATGGTACAAAGGCACCATGCAGTTTCCAAACGGCTGCATTTTTAAAAAGGTGCCAGGACCTTTTCACGGCAGAAAACGCAGGCACAGCAGCCCCTTCGCTGTTGTGCCGTCACACCTGGGCTGTGATGTAAAAAATCAATGCACAAAAATGTGATTCGGACAAAAATTTTACTAATCGGACCTCCATGAATTTGAATTCAATGCCTCTGCACTAGAAGAATGACAACGGTAAACCAGCTGGTCCCCACGGGCATCACACCTTCCGTTCCAATGCTGCTCATCATAAAGGAAGCCTACAGGCTCAATTCCTAAAGTGTATATAAAATTGCACATTACTAACAAGATATGAAAGAATAATCTTGACTCCGATATTCTTCTAAGAACCCGACTGCTGACAAGTTAATTGCTGTTAACACTTTCTCTGCAGCCTGTGAGAACGCCGGAGAAGAAGAAGAGAAAGAAGGCATAATTATTGTGCCTCAACAAGCGAAGTCAGCCGGGTCCTCGGAGACTTCGCAGAACGTTCCGATTAATTGCACAGATGTTGTCACCCGCCTGCAGAGTGACAGAACAATGACTAACATAAAAAACAAGCTGCTGTCACATGATCTCCGCTGCTGGGTGCAAAGAGACTAATTCATTTATCAAGTTTAAAAGTCTTCGCTCAGCCGGCGTGCTACAGACCCGATGAATAATGCCCCGTACACACGGTCGGAAATTCCGACCACAAAATCCGTCAGATTTTTTCCGACGGATTTTGTCCGACACTGGTGTTGCATACACACGGTCGGACAAAGTTGTCGGAAAATCCGATCATCCTGAACGTGGTGACGTTCGTTGCGTACGACGGGACTACGTAGAGGCTAGTAGCCAATAGCTTTGGTCTTGTAATGTGATCTGAGCATGCGTGGCACTTTGTCCGTCGGAATTCTCTACACACGATCGGAAAAAGTCCGATAGGACTTTGTTGTCGGAGAATTTGAGAGCAGGATCATAAACTTTTTCCGTCGGAAATTCCGACGGAAAAAGTCCGATGGAGCCCACACACGGGCGGATTTTCCGACAACATGGTCCGATCGGACATTTTCCGTCGGAAAATCCGACCGTGTGTACGGGGCATTAGAAGTATGTAATAGAAAAAATATGCATTGCTGCCTATAAAGGCCAATTAGCTTCCATCCAATTTAGGAAACTGTAGTGTGTTCTGATTGACGGGTATGGACAGTGTGCTATGAAATGTGAGGGTCTACCTAGATAATCTATACATATGTAGCAAGGTCTCTGGCCTTGTCCAGTCTAACGAGGACTTTCCAAGCCAGAGATAGATGACATCCTTCAATATGTGGTGGGTTGTGAGGCATAGCGGGGGCAAAGGTGGTGAAAGTCATTGGGCGCCAGACACTTCTTGTAAAAGAGGTTTTATTTCTCTTAACAGTCCTCTTTGTATTTTTGGGGGAAAGAGGGTTAGGGCCAGGACACCCTTTAGTAGTCGTAGATTCAATTAGCAGACTCTGAGACTTCAATAGGAGGACAGCCGTGCAGGGAAAGGCCCCAGCAAGGCGCCACATCTGCACATGCAGGAATGCTGTCTCCTATGGCAACAGTCTAACAGTCCCTAACTCAAACGTAACAGTTCCTTCAGATTCACTACAACTGCCTCTTGTAGTTCTTCAACACTGAGCTCCCGATCTCTCATCAGACCATCTTTGCGGTGGTATCTCCCTCAAGCGTCACCCACGCTTCCCTGCGGGGTCCCTAGCTTGGCATTCCAAATACTTCTCAAGCTTCACCCCTGCTGGCCTGCTCGGTCCCTGACTTGACACACAAGGCTGCTCTGCAAGCGTCACCTCCGCTGGTTGGGAAACTGACTTGACCACCGCCTGAAGTTTCCCGAGGCACCATTGGATCTCTATCATCAGACAAACCTGCCATTTATAGACAATGTATTTAAAGGGGACATGCCCCACAAGCGAGTTTGGCCATACTATAGATTCTGGTGAGTGCATTTTTATGTGGGGCACCATATGCACTAATGGGATGAAGCACAATAGACATTTATGTCACAGAGCACCTGCACTTGTACAGTGGGCTTTTAACCACTTTCAGACCGGACCATTTTGCTGGCTTAAGACCAGACCACTTTTTGCGATTCGGCACTGCGTCGTTTTAACTGACAATTGCGCCGTCGTGCGACATGGCTCCCAAACAAAATTGACGTCCTTTTTTTCCACAAATAGAGCTTTCTTTTGGTGGTATTTGATCGCCCCTGCGGTTTTTATTTTTTGCGTTATAAACCATAAAATAGCGACAATTTTGAAAAAAACACATTATTTTTTACTTTTTGCTATAATAAATATCCCCAAAAAAATATATAAAAAAACTTTTTTCTCCTCAGTTTAGGCCGATACGTATTCTTCTACATATTTTTTTTGGTAAAAAAAAAAAAATTGCAATAAGCGATTATTGATTGGTTTGCGCAAAAGTTATAGCGTTTACAAAATAGGGGATAGTTTTATAGCATTTTTATTAATATTTTTTTTTTTACTAGTAATGGCGGCAATCAGCGATTTTTATTGTGACTGCGACATTATGGCGGACACATCGGACATTTTTGACACATTTTTGGGACCATTGTCATTTATACAGCAATCATTGCTATTTAAATGCACTGATTCCTGTGTAAATGACACTGGCAGTGAATGGGTTAACCACTAGGTGGCAGTGTAGGGGTTAAGTGTTCCTAGGGGCGTGTTACTAACTGTGGGGGGGCGTGGCTGTGATTTAGTGAACACTGATCTCTGCTCCAATTACAGGGAGCAGAGATCAGTGATCAGTGTCACTTGTTGCTAGGCAGAACAGGGAGATGCTGTTTACATCAGCATCTCCCCGTTCTTCCTCCCCGTGAGACGATCGCGGGTATCCCAGCGGAGATCGAGTCCGTGGAACCCGCGATCGGAATCACGGAGGTCCCGACGGGTAAATTCAAAGGGACGTACCTGTACGCCCTTATGCCTGTCCGTGCCAATCTGCCGACGTACATCATCGTGCGTTGATCAGGAAGCGGTTAAAGTGGTTGTAAACCCTTATAGACCACTTTTTACTACAGGCAAGCCTATAATAAGGCGGGTATCGAGGGTATCCCCGCATCGATCGAGTCCGCGGGACCCGCGATCGGACTCACGGAGGTCCCGACCGGCGCGCACGCAATGGCATGGCGGCAAATTCAAAGGGACATACCTGTACGCCCTTATGCCTGTCCGTGCCATTCTGCCGACGTACATCGCCGTGCGCCGGTCGGGAAGCGGTTAAAGTGGTTAAAGCCTATAATAAGGCTTACCTGTAGCTACCCCTGATATCTCCTAAACCTACACAGTTTAGGAGATATTCCCTGTATCAACATGTGCCAACATCATCGGCACATGCTCACTGAAGCAATGGCACGTCTGTGTGCCGTTACCGGTGGCTCCCGCGCACATGCGGCTCTGACCAATCACAGCGCCAGAGCCTGCGATACCCAGAAGTAACTCCGGGAGCGATGTCGCTGGCCGGGGCTGTGTAAGGGGAGTGCTGCGGTGGATTCGATCTAAGGTTAGTCTAATGCGGCGTACACACGGTCGGAATTTCCGATGGAAACAGTCCGATGGGATCTTTTATTCGGATTTTCCGACCGTGTGTATGCCCATCGGTCTTTTTCTGTCGGAATTTCCGACGGACTTTGGATTGAGAACCCGTTCTCAATTTTTCCAACGGAAAACCTTTCTATCGGAATTTCCGATCGTGTGTATGCAATTCCGACACGTAAAATTCCGACGCATGCTCGGAAACAATTTGACGCATGCTCGGAAGCATTAAACTTCCCTACTATAGTTATGTCGAACGTGTTTTATGCCGCTGTGTTACAGACCGTCGAAATTTGGTGTGACCGTGTGTAGGCAAGACAGTTTGAGCGAAATTCCGTCGGAATTCCGACGGGAAAACCATCAGAGCTTTTTCCGACGAGAATTCCGACCGTGTGTACGCGGCATTAATCTAAGGTAAGTATTTCATAATGAGCTAGTATGCATAACATAACATTTCCGTCGGAATTTAAAAGATCCTGCTCTCAAATTTTCCGACAACAAAATCCGATCAGACTTTTTCCGATAGTGTGTAGAGAATTCCGACGGACAAAGTGCTACGCATGCTCAGATCAAATTACGAGACCAAAGCTATTGGCTACTAGCCTCTACGTAGTTCCGTCGTACGCAACGAACATCACCACGTTCAGAATGAACGGATTTTCCGACAACTTTGTCCGACCGTGTGTATGCAACACCAGTGTCGGACAAAATCCGTCGGAAAAAGTCAGACGGATTTTGTGGTTCGGAGTCTCCGACCGTGTGTAGAGGGGGCTTAGGGTCTAGTCACACTTGTCAGTTTTCATGCAGATGTCTCCTTCTTTCCTGTGGGACTTGCTCACATCTATGCCCGGCTGATAGCGAGAAAGGGAAACCCTATGGGCCCCTTTACACTAGACATGTGCAATTCGTTTAGTTACGAATTCGTTTTCCGTTCAAATTCGTTATATTCGTTCATTCGTATCGTACGAATGAACGAATGATTTAGTAAAAATTTTAACGAATAATGAATTATTGAATCGAACGAATATGAAAAACAACAAAAATACGAAATAATTAAATTAGAAACAACGAAAACTACGAATAAATGAAAATCCGAAAACGAAAACAGAAACAACGAAAATACCGAACAAAGATTCAAAAATAACGAAAATCAAAATGAACGAAAAAATTCGTACATTCGTAACTTTTTTATTGTTTGTTGATTCGTAATTTTCCGTGTCTCTTACAATGGCGCTGCTTAACGTGCTTCTAATGGATTAAACGAAAAAATTCGTACATTCGTAAATTATTATTTTTTGGTTGTTGATTCGTAATTTTCCGTGTCTCTTACAATTGCGCTGCTTAACGTGCTTCGAATGGATTGAAAGAAAAAATTCGTACATTCGGAATTTTTTTTTTTTGTTTGTCGATTCGTAATTTTCCGTGTCTCTTACAATGGCGCTGCTTAACGTGCTTCGAATGGATTGAACGAAAAAATTCGTACATTCGTCATTTTTTTTTTTTGTTGTTGATTCGTAATTTTCCGTGTCTCTTACAATGTAATAATAGCATACACATTATATAAAATTATAAATTATGCTCCGATTACGAATCTACGAAAACAATGTTACGAAAGTACGAATAAATCAATCTTACGAAAGTACGAATGTAACTAAATCTACGAAAATACGAATGCGTCCGAATACAAAATACAACGAAAATACGAATTTCGAATAAACGAAAATTAGACTAACGGAAAAACAGATCAAGCGAAAAAATAACTCTACGAAAATACGAACGAGTCCGAATACGAACACCGACGACTTACGAAAATACGAACGAGTCCGAATACGAACACAGACGACTTACGAAAATACGAACGAGTCCGAATACGAACACCGACGACTTACGAAAATACGAACGAGTCCGAATACGAACACCAACGACTTACGAATTTACGAATCGTTACGAATCAACGGAAACCAACAGAAACGAAACTAAACAAATTTTTCTATTGTGCACATGTCTAATTTACACCTACACATGTGTGTTATTTACCATCCGTACTGCAATGCACATGGAAAAGTGTGAATCTGTAAATGGAGTGGACTTTTGACTTTAGCGGCGGTATTTCCAGGCAGTTCATGAAGCGATTTTAAGTTGCCTGGAATTGTTCTGAAACAGAGTTTGATATGTGAGAATTTTAAATAGCTGCAATGGCCCCGAACAAAATGTCTCATCTGTATGGAGGAACAGAGAGAACTCCACACTGGTGGGCTCCAACGTTTTGGCAGATGTTTCACGGCAGGCTCCAGGCAGGTGTTGTTGAGTCTAAATTAAGCCGAGCAAACAGTGATTCTGAAATGAGCAACTGTATTAAAATTCAACACACAATCAGGATAACTGCTGGAGGTTTCAGCAAAGCCATCTTCCATACCAGGCAGAGGACAGAACCGTGCAATGTTTTATTTCAAGAAGATTCAAACCCAATCTCTGAAATATCTTATAATCTTAGTGGATGGCACAATGTAGAGCAGGGGTCTTCAAACTATGGCCCTCCAGTTGTTTAGGAACTGCAATTCCCATCATGCTTAGTCATGTCTGTGAATGTCAGAGTTTTACAATGCCTCATGGGATGTGTAGTTCCGCAACAGCTGGAGGGCCGTAGTTTGAGGATCCCTGATGTAGAGAATAAGATTTCCTTTCATTTGAGCCCAGTCTTGCCACACAGATTTACTCCAGCCCTGAGCAATCCTCTTTTATTGTGCAGTCAGAAAAATCTTGACAAAGTGCTGAAAACTTTGTCAAAAACGCCCCCTTGCTGTGAGTGACAGGTGATTTACATAGCTCATGCACTAGCCTGAGACGGGTACATCCTGTGTAATTATAAAAAGTGAGAAATCCACCCCTCCCCCACATAACAAATCCTGGTGATGGAAAGGAATGTTATCTGTGATCAGGTGACCTCAGACACACACACTGCACTATAACAATCATCAGATCACTGGATGTTCTACTCTGCTCAACTCTGACTACATACATCTCCCCTATATTCTTCTTGCTGTTCACTCGAGAATACATTTCTTGTCACTCTGGTCTGTGGATCTGTGTTCTGTGCCTGTCCCAGGCTAGTGCATGAGATATGTAAATCACCTGTCACTCACAGCAAGGGGGCATTTTTGACAAAGTTTTCAGCACTTTGTCAAGATTTTTCTGACTGAACAATAAAAGAGGATTTCTCAGGGCTGGAGTAAATATGTGTGGCATGACTGGGCTCAAATGAAAGGAAATCTTATTCTCTACATTATGACATCACATTTTTTTGGGGGTTTACATCCACTTTAAATATGTCAACTGTAGAGACAAGGTTTTTTTTGGACTGTAAGCACAGGTGCTGATGCTGCGTTATTACATTCACTACCCACAAAAAGGGAGGGGGGGAGGGGAGGGGAGGGAGGGAAGGCAAGGGGCTGTGGATAAGGAAGGGACCAGGGGCAGAAAAAAGGGGGGTTTGGGGGAGGGAAGGGAAGTAAGGGGGGAGGAGGATGGGGAGGGAGGGGGGGGGAAGGGGAGGGAGGGGGGGAAAAGAATGGAGGGAAAAAGGAAGGAAGGGGGAGATACAGGGCTCAAGTCCTGCGGGAACGCATGGGAACGGAGTTCCTGTACTTTTTCCACAACAGGAACTCAGTTCCTGTTAGCAGCCATGTCCTGCAAGACTTTGAAGTATGCGAGCTGTGTGGCAGATGCTACACCAGCAGCTGCCGACGCAGCTCGCAATAGTAAGTGCCGCACACCTGACCATTCAGGCATTGCCAGTAGGGGGCCCCATGACAGCTTCCGCTTCGATCTACCTGTCAATCACAGCTAGCTGACGGGTAGATCAGGTCCCTGCTGCTAAGAGATTGTATTTAGTCAGACCTCTCGTGATGTGCTCCTCCCCGCCAACCCCTCCAGATTTTCTGTCTCCTCACCCCCCCCCCCCAGTGCATACTTGCTCTGTGTGTCCTGCTGAATCCCCCCCCTCTATCTTCAGTGCCATATGATGAGAGAACCCAGAGGAGGAGCACAGCTATTCTGCTCACAGGACATACAGGGAGAGAGGTGAGCCGAGGAAGGAACATCAGTTTGGGGTGGTTAGCTGAGCACAATACCTGGCAAAGTTTAATGCCAGGAGGGAAGTTTATGTGGAAATATGTGAAGGGTTGGAATAGCAGCGAGTGTGTGTTGGAGCCCTGCAGAGCCCCCCAAGCTAACATACATCTCCTCAGCAGGAACACATCACTATCTCCCCAAGCATTCTGTCCAGATAATGTGCAGTTCATTTATGACCTTTCCGTTTAACCCTGTGTTATCCAAACTCTGTTCAATGAAAAGTGTAAACTCACCACATAAACACTCTATATACAAAATAAAATTCCCCAATAAAGATCAGAACATGATGTTCACATTTGCATGGAAGCACAATTGAATGAATGCTGATTATTCAGAGAATTACCGTATTTATGTTTATTGAGGATTGTTTTTTTTTTTTATGTACTAACAGTTACGTTTCATACACACAATACGAAAATTGGATGAAAAATATACGTTTTGAAGCGTTCATGCATATGAGCGTATCATTTTTTTTTTTTTTGGTGGGCGAGTGGATCTTGGGTGGGAGTTCCCACACTTTTTTCCCCAGGACTTGACCCCTGGGGAGATATGTCAACTGCAATGTTTTTACATCAGAAGCTGACCTCTGGTGATCCTGCTATGACGGTCCTTGTTCAGGCACTTACTGTTATAGGGTGACAATCATTTTGCAGTTGTGCTCCTCAGTTGTCACCCTATCACAGGCACTCTTGATGAAGACCATAAGCATCTGTTCTCACACACACTGCATAGGCATGGGCCACTGTTGTAGAAGGAGTAAGACATCGCTCTACCGACCCAATGCTAGTGAAGGTGTATGGCCTCAGCCAGCGCTGCTCCACTGGTACATTGATCAGATGGGATCGTTTTTTTTTCTCAAGAAAAGTGGAGTTACTTTTTTTTTTTTTTTTTTATTACTTGCAAAGTTCTATTTTAGTAGAATAGAATTTCCAGAAACCTACATAAGCAATATATTGTTAAAAAGACTGCACATTTGAAAACTATTAAAAAAAGCAAAAATGTGAAATGTACATGTAGCGGGGACATATTCGTTTATTATCGTGGTTATGGATATGTCAATGTTAAATCTGTGGACATTGCTATGCCTCAGTGTTTGGAGCCATCTAGTGACCAAATCTGGTAATACACGGATATGGTGATTACAAGCACAAAAGACTTTTTGCAGGAAGTACTGTTGTTTTGATTTAGAAGGTTGACCTTGTTACCCAGGAGTCTGTGTGACCTACCAATGAACACTCTCTCATACAGTGCATGCTGGGTAGGGTATAAAAGGGACTGCAGCGGCCATATTTGGACTCTTGGGATCCCGCTGCCTGTCTGTGCGGAACTGTGAGGAGGTTTCTCAGATAGGCAGACAGTCACTGCAGATTGCAAACCGGACTGTTTGCGAGGTGACTTGACGGAGCCTGAGAGCTGGTGATCGGATTGATGAGGTTCGGAGACGTTTGTCGGAGTAGCGGAGGACCGGATCCAGTCAGCGGAGCGACACAGAGCATCTGGCCCAGTCTAAACGGAAGCAAGCTGCAGTTACCGGACCAAAGTCATCACCCAGATCTCTGATCCAGTTGGTGAGCGGGTTACGGGCCATCGTTTGTTATTATTGCACGCAGTTAGACTCGCTCATAGGCCTCGCTGGAACCTGTTGTTCCACAGAGGCGTAACCGAGCAACTGACATTGAGCAGGCTTGAGGCCTACTTCACTTTAGCGCTCAAGTGTGATTATACCGTATATACTCGAGTATAAGCCGACCCAAATATAAGCCGAGGCACCTAATTTTACCACAAAAAACTGGGAAAACTTATTGACTCGAGTATAAGTCTAGGGTGAGAAATGCGCAGCTACTGTAAGTGGAAAAGAGGGTCAACAATGCCCATTTGCAGCCTCACTGTGCCCATTTGCATTCCTCACTGTGCCCATTTGCAGCCATAGGTCTCCTGAACTTTAAACTCAGTAGTTAAAGCGGTTCTGCACTGTCTGTAGTGTTTTTTTTTTTTGCAATGCAAAGGATTAGGAGACGTAATTTAAGTACTCACGTGTTCCATTTTTCTAACTCACTGCTGCCGGTTTTCGTCATATAAAAAAATTTATAAAAATCTTTCCTGCTGGGTGCCATCTTGCCTGTCGGCATGTGAAACCACACAGGCACTTTAGATGGCCCAGCATGCACCGCCGTTACTGCGCTGATCTCGCGCGTGCGCAGTAACGGCAAAGTGTAGCTCACGTTCGTGTTGTGCCCGAAATCTCGTGAGATTTCGGCAAATGTCCGCACTGACTCCTGGGATCAATGACACAAGATCCCAGGAGACAGTGCGGCGTGACGAGGATCGACGCAGAGACCCCGCCCACCGCCGAAGGGACAGAGGAAAGAACGTCAGCAATTACAAGGTAAGTGAAAAAAAAAAAAAAAAAAACACTTAATTTAGTACTCTGCCTGATTTGGAAGGCAAAGAGATTTACTAAATGAAGTGTGTGCAGAACGGCTTTAAGGGTTCCCAGATGCCCCCTAGCTGCAGGGTCCTGAAATGACATTGCTGCAGATGGACACAGTTGACCGAATTTGGGGCCCTGTATCTCGGGGCCACTTGGTGCTAGGAACTCCAAATTTAGATATGTTGTAGTGTTGATTCCACTGGGTTTGCACACCAATTTGGGGTTTGTAGCACTAAGTGGCCCCGAGATACGAGGCCGCAAAGTCAGGTCGGAAAATGTATTTTTGTTGCTGCAGAAAAGTGCTTGACTCGAGTATAAGCCGAGGGGGGGCACTTTCAGCACAAAAAAATGTGCTGAAAAACTCGGCTTATACTCGAGTATATACGGTAAGTTCTTGGAGTTATACCTGGAGCATCCTAAGTTAACTTTTTCACCTATCTTTTGGATTACAAATACCTGAGGAACCACTTAAAGCGGAAGTAAACCCATCGATTTAACAGTTTTAAAAAAAAAGGCATGCCGGGAATGCTAACTGCACATTGGCTGTGCTCTCAACCAAACAGTCAAACCATCCAATGCCTGGTGTCATAACGGATCACATGTGCAGCACTGTGGCAGTTGAAGATTAAACAGAGGCAAAGATGGCAGCTTCCTTGGCTGAAAACGATAGGAGGGTTTACTTCCACTTTAAGCTAGCGAAGAAAGAAGATAAATAGGAGAAAGTACTTTAAGTGAGGCCTCACGTAAAACTAAGTAGTGGGAGCTCCCAGGCCTAGATAAATAGAATATATATTGCTTACTGTATTTGCCTGTTGATTTATATTGTACTAAAGTCCTACGTTGGGACGACAGTGCAATCCCTGTAACCACCTGTTTTGATATACCTTCAGTAAAAGTATTCCTGGTTAAGTTTACAGTTGTGTGGCGTAGTATTTTTCCCCACCAGGGGGAGCCAGAGGATCCTGAGGGATTTATACAGGTACTTTATACTGTCTTATGTTGTACTGTATTGCATTGCACCACAGCTGTTCCAAGGGGATAGAGTCAAGTTAGAGGGGTTTCTCAGAAGAGTGCAGGCCCAACTCAAATTAGCAGCTCCTTCGGGGGTCAGTGCTATATACATAAGAGAATATTGTATAATATTCATAGATGTAGATAAGCTACAGTATGTAACAAATAAATAAAAAAGAACCATGTCTAATGCAAAAAAAAAAAATGTGTCCCTTGAAACAGGTACAAGATGTTCCTTAACATTTTAGTTTTTTTAATTGTCAAGTGGCCTCCCTGTGTGGCTTTGTGATTGGTTGTCTCAGCTACCTGTCCGATAGTCTCTGGTACTTCTTTGTTGGGCCAACCAATCACAAAAGTTGAGTTTTGTCCTTACATGACTTGCATCTGTTTTCAGGGTTAACTTTGCTGGACACGAGAGATCTGTGGCTGTGCTGATAAACCTTTTTAATAGTTTATCTTCTCCAGACCTCCACATAAAATGATAACAGATACTGATATCTCCTAAAATATATTTACTGGTATTAGTGTCTGGCTGCTGAACATCACCCACAGCAAACAGACCCGACGTGATGCTCACAGAGGAGACGCTGGGAGAGGCTCTGTACACCGGCAATGTAAACTCAAAGGTAAGAACTCCATTAATATTTTAAAGGTTTCTAAACACAGTTCTGATAGTTCATTACAGGAAACATGAAATCAGTGCCAATGTCTGAGATCTAGAGGTAGAGACAGAACATTGTACTAAACCAGAGGCGTAACTAGAACCTTCAGGGCCCCGGTGCAAGAAACCATGAAGGCCCCCCCTGACCTCTGGCCAGGGCCCTTCCCACTGATCCCGGGGGCAGCAGGACCTGGATAGGAGGGGCGGCATATGGAGGAACAAATCCCCTCCATTTTCCTCCTGCAGCCAAGAATGCCTATGGGAGGGAGAGGAGGAGAAGCAGGCTTTTAGCAGCTGCAGGAGAAAAATTAAGGGGATTTGTTCCTCTATATGCCCCCCCCCCCCCATCCAGGTGTACAGGGGCAACATATGCACCCATTGCAATTGTGATCCCTGTAGTTACACCCCTGGAATGAGTGGCATTGGTGGTGGAGGTGGATGGTATCAGTGGCAGTTGGGTGGGGATAGGATCAGTGGCAGCGGTGGTGGTGGAGAGATGGGATGAGTGGCAGCAGTGGGGGGGGGATCAGTGGCAGCAGTGGTCGTGGTGTTGTGGGGGGGGTTAGATCAGTGGCAGCAATGGTCGTAGTGGTTTGGGGGGTATCGGTGGTGGTGGTGGTGGGGGGTATCAGTGGCAGTAGTGATGGTGGTGTGGGGGGGGAATCAGTGGCAGTGGCGGTGGTGGTGGTGTGGGGGGGTATCAGTGGCAGTAGTGGTGATGGTGTGGGGGGGAATCAGTGTCAATAGTGGTGGTCGGAGGGTATCAGTGGCAGTAGTGGTGGTGGGGGGGAATCAGTGGCAGTAGTGGTGGTGGTGTGGGGGGAATCAGTGGCAGTAGCGGTGGTGGGGGGGTATCAGTGGCGGTAGTGGTAGTGGGGGGAATCAGTAGCAGTGTTGATATCAGTGGGATCAGTGCCACTCATTCGCAGATCACTTGGTTCCCCCTCCTTGCTAGGTCTTTCTTGGGTGGGAAGAGAGGATTGGGTGGGAAGAGAGGATGTGCTGGGCCTGTGAGTACCTGTGAGTGTGGGCGGAGAGGATGGGCAGAGCGGGCGGTGAGGATAGGTGGGGCGGGGACTGTGCCCATGAGTGAGGGCAGAGAGGATGGGCGGAGAGGGCGGGGACTGTGCAGTGTGCCTGCGAGTGCGGGCGGAGAGGATGGTTGGAGCGGGGCGGGGACTGTGCCTGTGAGTGAGGGCAGAGAGGATGGGCGGAGAGGGTGGGGACTGTGCAGTGTGCCTGCGAGTGCGGGCGGAAAGGATGGTTGGAGCGGGGCAGGGACTGTGCCCGTGAATGACCAGTGTACTATCTCCCGGGCGGCGGCAGGCCCCCCTACAGTGGCAGAACTCAAGGGCCCAGTCGACAGTGAGACTGCTGCAACCCTGGTAATTCCGCCACTGTACTACGTTGAATGAAACGATGAGTGACTCTGAATTCATTCATGTTTCTGGCACAGTAAAGGCATGGTGGTGGCAGCATCATGTTTTGGGGATGATTTTCTTCAGCAGGGACAGGGAAGCTGGTCAGAGTTGATGGGAAGACGGATGGAGCCAAAATACAAGACAATCTTATGTCCCATACACACGCTCGGATTATCCGAGGACCAGGTCCGTCGGATCATGTCCGTCGTACTTTGTCCGATGTTGGTGTTGCATACACACGGTCGGACAAAGTTGTCGGAAAATCCGATCATTCTGAACGTGGTGACGTTTGTTGCCTATGACGGGACTACGTAGAGGCTAGTAGCCAATAGATTTGGTCTTGTAATGTGATCTGAGCATGCGTAGCACTTTGTCCGTCGGACTACGCTACACACGATCGGATTTGGTGTGATCGGACTTTGTTGTCGAAAAATCTATCCAGCAGGAGATAGGACTTTGTCCGTCGGACAATCCGACGTACACTGTCCGATGGTGCCTACACACGGTCGGAATTTACGACAACATTGTCCGATAGGACAGAATCCATCGGATAATCCGACCGTGTGTATGGGGCTTTAGAAGAAAACCTGTTATGCGACGTACAGACGATCGGAATTCTCGTCGGAAATAGCTCTGATGATTTTCCCGTCGAAATTCCGACGGAATTTCGCTCAAACTGTCTTGCCTACACACGGTCACACCAAATTCCGACGGTCAATAACACCACAACATACAACGCGTTCGACGGCACTATAAAAGGGAAGTTTAATGTTTCCGAGCATGCGCTGAAATGGTTTCCGAGCATGCGTCGGAATTTTGCGTGTCGGAATTGCATACACACGATCGAAAAATCCGATAGAAAGGTTTTCCGTCGGAAAAATTAAGAACGGGCTCTCAATCCAAAGTCCGTCGGAAATGCCCATCGGACTGTTTCCATTGGAAATTCCGACCGTGTGTACGCGGCATAAGAGTCTGCAAAAGACTTGAGACTGGGGGGGGTTCACCTTCCAGCAGGACAACGACCCTAAACATACAGCCAGAGCTACAATGGAATGGTTTACATCAAAGCATATTCATGTGCTAGACTGGCCCAGTCAAAGTCCAGACCTAAATCCAATTGAGAATCTGTGGCAAGACTTGAAAATTGCTGTTCACAGACGCTCTGCATCCAATCTGACAGAGCTTGAGCTTTTTTGGAAAGAAGAAGAATGGGCAAAAAAGTCCCTCTCTAGATGTACAAAGCTGGTAGAGACATCCCCAAAAAGACTTGCAGCTGTAATTGCAGTGAAAGGCGGTTCTACAAAGTATTGACTTAGGGGGGCGCTATACAAATTCACGCCACACTTTTCACATATTTATTTGTAAAAAATAAACATTTAGGATTTTCCTTCCACTTCACAATTATGTGCCACTTTGTGTTGGTCTATCACATAAAATCCCAATAAAATACATTTACGTTTTTGGATGTAATATGACAAAACGTGAGATATTTCAAGGGGTGTGAATACTTTTTCAAAGCACCGTAACTCCCCCATCCATCCACCATGTCCCCATGCTGTATTTTGTTAAGAAATCACTCCCCCAGTATTTCTGACTGTGGCCATCTTGGGTAAAGCCCGGTACACACGGGTCAAAAATCAGTCCGTTCAGAAGGGAAGGTCCATTTGTACAGCTGTCTGTTCAGGGGAGGGCTGGGCTGGGGGGCAGAGAGGCAATTGCCCCCCAGGCCGCCCTAACTTACGTTGCAAATGGCTGGCGCCCGCTGCTATTTTTACAGCTGCGGCGGTCGGCCACTGTTGCATTCCGGGAGTTGTAGTCCACACTCAAGCTCCCAAGCAGCGCAGAGGAAACTACCACCCTCAGAGACCAGGGTGCCCGTGACTGGCTCGGACTGTGGGACTGTGTGCTGGCTTGCACTGGCCGTGGCGTGCAACCTGAGCTGTCAAGTAAGAGACCCTGACACCCCCAGCTGACCCCCACACCCCATCCCCCCATACATCCCATTTACCCTGCCCCAGTGATCAGGCTGCATTGGATGGGCACTGGTGAGACTGCATTTATGGACACTGGTGAGGTTGCATTGATGGGCACTGATGAGTCGGCATTGATGGCCACTGATCAGGCTGCATTGAGGGGCACTGGTGAGGCTGCATTGAAAAACCAGCTGGGCATGGATGGTGAGCTGATTTGTTAGTTCAATGGGCCACTTGACTGGACTTCCCCCCCCCAGGCCTAAGGCTGGCAGCCCTCCCCTGTGTCTGTTCAACAGAAGCCGGTCTAACAACTGGCTTCTGACGGTCATGCTGGAGAACCAGCATTCGATCAGCCAATGGCGGAGATTCGGGTGTGCTCAGATTATGCCCTTGCAGTTCTCTTTGATGTTGTACAGTGAAATTATATAAAACAAATGTAGCGGTTTGAGAAATATTTGTGGCTGGCGTCTCATATACACTAATGAGCCGGAAGCGGCTTCTGTACCGCCGCAGTCTGGCACGCTAATTAATACGTTGTTGTCACAGATGATAAGACTGATTGGGTTTCTTCTATGACCCAGTTGTATCTTCCAGCCTGGAACGTGATATTTCTGCATCTTCCTAATGAACTGATACACAAGCTGGCGGTACTGAGATACAAACAGTATAACCAATACACAATGAGGTTAATTGTGGGTTTGGAAAGATATTAAAACGGCGATATATGTTATAGCGAGTGCCTGGGGAGGATGTCAGGATCCAATGAATCTCAGCACTGTTAGGATTTCTCAAAATAAGAAATGGCTGCACCTCACGTGGGCTCCAAGTAAAGTTTATTGGAATATAAAAATATCCAAAATGACACCAGAGGACACCAGCAGTGGTAAAGGTAGATGCGTTTCTCACAACAGAAATGTGCTTAATCATGATTAAGCATATTTCTATTGTGTGAAACGTATCTACCTCTCATGTGCCTGTAAAGTAGCAATACTTTTGACAATATAGTGTAGAATAACCACTTCAGCCCCTGAAAACTTTGTTGCTCAATGACCAGGCCATTTTTTGTGTTTCGGCACTGTGTCGCTTTAACTGACAATTGCGTGGTCGTGCGACACTGTACCCAAACAAAATTGACGTCCTTTTTTTCCCACAAATAGATATTTCTTTTGGTGGTATTTGATCATCTCTGCGTTTTTTATTTTTTGCGCTATAAACAAAAAAAGAACGACAATTTAAAAAAAAAAAACACAATATTTTGTACTTTTCGCTATAATAAATATCCCACATTTATTTTTGAAAAAGCTAATTTTTTCCTCAGTTTAGGCCGATTATGTATTTTTCTACATATTTTTGGTAATAAAAATCGCAATAATATTGATTGGTTCGCGCAAAGGTTATAGCATCTACAAAATAGGGGAAAGGTTTATGGCATTTTTATTATTATTATTATTATTTTTTACTAGTAATAGCGATGATCAGCGAGTTTTATCAGGACTGCGACATTATGGCGGACAGTTCTGACACTTTTGACACATTTTTGGGACCACTGGCATTTATACAGTGATCGGTGCTATAAAAATGCACTGATTACTGTGTAAATATAAATGTCACTGGCAGGGAAGGGGTTAACACTAGTGGGCGATCAAGGGGTTAACTGTGTTCCCTAGAGAGTGAATCTAACTGTGGGGGGGGGGACTGGCTGGGTGAGGAGACCGATCGTTGTTCACACTCAGTATGAACACATCACTCTCCTCCCCCCTGACAGCACAGAGATCTGTCTGTTTACATTGATAGATCGCGGGTGCCCGGCAGTCATGTCACATTGGCTCTGGCAGTGCACACACGCTCCCTAGCTGTCAAAGGCGAACCAACGTTCAGTTACGTTGGTTTTCCCAGGGGAGCCAAGCTGCTGCAGTACAACTGAAGCGGCTGGTCGGGAGGGGGTTAAAAACTATTTTTGGGTCATACAGACCATACAAATCTTAAAAACATTCCAATTCTAGACAGACATAAAGCTTCATGAGTTGCTTAACATAAATTCATGTTCATGGCTCCAAAAAGTATGTTCAACACATTGGGTTCCAACGCGTTTCGTAGAGCACTTCTGCTTCTTCAGGGAACTTCTGTATGTGTCAACTCCAATCGATAGGGCAGATGAAACCAATCTCCATGATTCAGGGGAATAGAGACCGTAGGGGAAAGGTCACCTGACCCCAGGCAGAATCTTGAGGGGCGGTTAAATGAGCACTGGGCCACCCAAAGGGAATGGGCAGGGCCACAGCCACGACAGCTGATGTGTCCATATAGGGGTATACGGAGACAGCCGCTGGAGTGATTCCCAAATCTATGTCTATGTAACGTCAAAAAACAAAACAAAACAGGCAGCCTGCCATGTTAATCACAACATCGTTAGGTGGAAATAAAGAGAAACATTGTATCGTCTGTTCATTTAGATCCAAGGAATGAACTTCGGTATGCCACTTAAAGACTAATAAACCTTTTTATGACACTTGCTGCTTACAAGTAAAAATCTGTATTTTTTTGCTAGAAAATTACTTAGAACCTCCATACATTATATATATTTTTTTAGCAGAGACCCTAGAGAATAAAATGGCGGTTGTTGAAATATTTTATGTCACACGTATTTGCGCAGCGGTCTTTCAAACCCAATTTTTTAATGAATTACTTCAATGAATTAATAAAAAAACGAAACAGTAAAGTTAGCCCAATTTTTTTTGTATAATGTGAAAGATGATGTTACGCCTGGAGAATCGTGATCTTTATTCTAAGCAAAAAAAAAAATAGCGATTCTCATTTTGGCCAGAATCGTGCAGCTCTACCACCAATGAAGGAGACATTCTCCCCACTGAACGCCATTGAATTCATTTTAGCAGGGGGTTCGCCAAGACCTGAAAATTATTTCAAGGGTTCCTCTGGGATAACTAGGTTGAGAAGGTCTAACCCTTCACCACTCCTGTCCAGAGCGGAAGTAAAATTGAGTTTAGAACCTATTTCAATCTTTATACTTTTCTTTTTTTAATCTCTATCACCTGATAAAGAAAAAAACCTTACATGATGATGGTGCCATGTTGAGTCATCCCAACATGATTCAACGTGGCACCATGGTGACTTCCCTGGAAGCCCACTTTAAGGACACGCTGACAAAAAAGCGGAGGTGGCGCGTTATACGCCAGCAAAGTGATTGAGCATTGTTCTATCATACAGCTGACTACAACCAGATGTGAACTTCTTTATTTAACATGATAGTATGGAATCAATGGAAATGAATCATGATGTGTATGCTTGTTATGTTACACATATTGCATTTACGCCAATTAATTGTCGTGCACCTTCTCTACACACGTCATGCCTCCCACACACCTTGTGGGCTAAACATGTTTAATTGCCGCGCACCTATTTACACACTATGGGAGGACAGTTAGGGCTTGTTCACACTTCCGTGTTGTGGTAAGGCATGCATGACGCACGTAACTTTGCAGTAGCATTCATTTTGAATATCACCCCAACACATTTGAGTTGTACCCACAGTAATCTGAAAAAAAAGGTCGGATGCAGGGTTGCCAACCGCCAGTAAATTTACTGACAGTTTGTAAAAATTCTGTGTTTTTTTTTTTACAACTGCCAGTAAATATCAGGGGATGATAATTTCATGCTGTGCTGACTTTTTAAGTGTAAATCAATCAAATTACTTTGTTATAGGTATTGTCAGTGTTTCTATATCATGTTTATACTGTTCAAATATTCACTGTGTTAGTTTTCAATAGGAGTTCTGTAATTTCTCAAAAAATTTGCTCCGCCAGTACATTTTCAATGTTTTGTCAGTAAAAAATGCTGTGGGAGGTTGGCAACCCTGGTCGGATGCGACTTTAGGCACTTTAGTCACTATTCATTTGGAATAGTCTGCCCTAAAGCTTATCTAAACCCCCAAAAAAATGTTTTATATATTGCAACTCATCAGTTCTAAGGTGTAGTGGCTGCATTTGTTTTCTTTTTTGGCTTGTTTGGTCATTTTTTGTATACTGTACTATTGCTTTGAATTTTTTATTTTTTTTGTCTGTGAAAGAAAAAATCACATAAAATAAAGCAGGGGCCATTTTTTTGACAGAAGAACAGGTCCAGGACAGTTGAAAGGAGCTTTTGTAACCCTCCAGAGCCACTTAAAGCCCATTGTATGTTTAAAAACCACCAAAACATGCCTCCTTTAAGTGGGTCTTTATATATCAAAATGGCGGAAGACATACCTTCAGCATATGAACAACAATAGTGAATCGATGATGCACTTCCGTTTTCTTTTAAGCGATTTTATTGGCTGAATAATTGCCATTAAGGGTATAAATAAATACCATAATAAAGATGGCATACCCAGCTTCCTGATGATGCATGTATTATGCGAAACGCGTAGAGGCTTCTGGGTAATTGCCGACGTCACTTCCTGTCCTAAACCCGTACCAGATCGAGGCTTGGTATGCACGCCGATTCCGGGAGATGAAGAGGCGGAGCTTAACCCAAAAATACACTGCTTGGAAAGACTCAGTGCTGGTCTTAAGGCACTTATATTATATCAAGATTGATATGGAGACATGAGGAGTAACTAGTGGCAACCTAGTTGGAGAAACGCCAGGAAAGTGGAGTGGTTATCCCAATATAAACCAAGGGCAATGTTTTTTTCTAGGTTCTGGTGAGTGCCCATCTCAGAAGGTGGTGGTGGCACACAAAGTGGTGAAAAGGCTTTCTATAGCGCACGGATGGCTATCACAGTGGTCATATGATTGGGAGACCATCCTACTGGCTCCTGATTATGACTAGAGATAGGGAGCTGTCTATGAAAGCTTGATCACCAAGCTGGGAGTGTGCAGTGAGCGGAGCCCCCCTTTTTGCTGCTGCACATATGCGTTACATAGACAGCAAGGAGTTAATCTTCTCCATTCACTTCAAATTTTACCAAAATTTGGGGAAAATGAAAGCATCCCATTTCACTTACCTCTAGCTGTAAAAGAGCTCACTTTTGCCATGTGTCTTGTAGATGTAAGAGAATAAGAACATCCCCTCTTTGGAATGAAGGCTCCAGACTTTTATCTTTCATAATGCTGGAAAGGTAGGCCTGGAGCAGGAAAAAGCTCGGAGCCTAGGCACAGGGCTTACGTGATTGGCTTTAGAGGGTTTTTTGGCAAACAGAAGAAGATTAAAACAGTGTGGGACTGGGAAGTAAAATAAGAGAAAAATGGTACTTACCTGGTTGGTGGAACTTAGAGGCAGTAAGAGGGGCTTCAGGGGTCTTTCGGAGTAGGGATGAAGCATTGAAGGATAGCTGGTGATGGGTGTTTAGTGCAATATGGCTCTGGTCTTATGGTAATCATAGCAGCAAGCGGGGTTGCAAGATCCTTGGAGGTGGTCATTCTGGTCAAAATGTAAAACTGCGTAGGGATCCATCTTTAGTACATTGCCTCTTATTATCTACAGCAGGGGCGTCAAACTCAACTTCATCACGGGCCACATCAGCATTTTGCATGCCCTCAAACGGGCCGGTTGTACCTGTAAGACCAGATGTCCAGAGTAAGCCCCCCACCATCAGAAGTCAAGAGTACCCCACTCTCCCTTACATCACAGTGCACCCCCTTTACCAGATAATGTCTGGAAACCGGATGGCCCTTGAAGCCTCTCTTGATGTTGTCAATATGCTCATTTAGCCTAACCTGTAGTGGGTGAGTAGTACTGTATTTATCGGCGTATAACCTGCGCCGGCGTATAACACGCACCCCAAGTTTAGGAGGGAATTTTAAGGAAAAAAAACTTACATTTAAATGCCCATCAATGCAGCCTTATCAGTATCCATCTGCATATGAATAAGATAAAGTGATCTAGCGCATAAATTTAAACACAATCCTAAAAACGTGTAATTAAAAAAGTGATATTGTATCCATATAAATATGAGTGCATCTAATAAAACAATCCACAAGTGCACCAATAGTGATGAAACAAATAAATAAATAAACGTGTATGGTCTCTAAAACTGGTTATGGACAAAGTCTCTAGGCAAAAAAATTGTTATGAACAGTTCAATCGATGTAGTCTAGGCGAATAAGATCCTTCCTTACTCTTTGGATTTCTTCAGGAAGGAAGGATCTTATTCGCCTAGACTACACGCTGAATGAAAGAATTTATGAGGTGAGAGGCTAGATAGCCCGCTGTTGGATTGCAGTTACTTTGTTTGCTGACAGTTGTTTTCTCCTACTGGTGACATCAATTAAGAGAACATCCAACACAGAATCCTCTTCTACATTCACTTTATTTCTTTTATATGGGACTTCACCCACTATGATCCATCGATTGAACTGTTCATAACAATTTTTTTGCCTAGAGACTTTGTCCATAACCAGTTTTAGAGACCATACACGTTTATTTATTTATTTGTTTCATCACTATTGGTGCACTTGTGGATTGTTTTATTAGATGCACTCATATTTATATGGATACAATATCACTTTTTTAATTACACGTTTTTAGGATTGTGTTTAAATTTATGCGCTAGATCACTTTATCTTATTCATTTGGTTTTGTGTTTAGTGAACACTATCAGGTTTGGCTGCTATTTATTCCTAGGAAGATTTTTTATCTCTATTGGTTAACACACCTATTTATATAATTTATTGCATATAAGGGTATTTATGCACAGGCACTTATTTATATCTATCACATTGTACACGTGTGGATTATTCAGTTCCACTATCCAGTAGTAGAGCGCGGAGGTCACTCTTTACTAGTATCCATCTGCAGCCTTGTCAGTTCCACCTGCAGCCTTGTCAGCAGCCTTGTCAGTTCCACCTGCAGCCTTGCCCCAGTGTCATTTTCAGAATTTAAAAATGGCGCCGCCGAGATACAGAGCCTGATGTCCTGTGTATCTCGGCGGCGCTCGATTAGTTCTCGGCAGCTTTCGGCCGATCTCGTCGGCTTTCGGCCGTTCTCGGCAGCTCTCGGCTGTCCTCGCCGGCTCAAGCGCCTCCGAGAATGTCCGAAAGCCTCTGAGAGCGGCCAAAAGCCGCGAGAATGGCCGAGAGGCTCAGAATCGGCGGGGGAATGGCATATAAAATGCACCCACGATTTTCCCCTGATTTTAAGGGGAAAAAAGTGCGTGTTATACGCCGATAAATACGGTATGTCCAATATACTGGAATCCGCTAGACATGTGTGATTAGTTTCGTACGAATCTAAAATTCGTACAAATTTCCGGAAACTAGTACGAATTCGAAATACTAATTTTTATGCATACGAATTCTGTACGAAGTACGAAATACGAAATTTCGTTTACGAATTTCGGATCCAAATTAACAGAAACGTGACTGGTGTTTTGCATTCGAATTCTGTACGAAATACGAAATTTAGTTTACGAAATACGAAAATTTCGGATCCAAATAACGTGACTGGTGTTTTGCTCACCAATCACTCAGAGGAAGTACGAAATACGAAATTTCATTTACAAATACGAAATTTCGTTTACGAATTTACGAATCCGAATTAAATTTCGTACACGAATTACGAAATACGATTTTCTTTTTTATACAAAACAAAACACATTTTTTGATGGCGCCCATGTCTACAATCCGCAAGGGCAGATAAGAAGGTATACCACATTGGGAGTGGAACATGTAATGAAAGTATTAATCTGAAAGGCCTGAGCCGTACTAAAAGAACTAAATTGTGTAGTTTTTTTGTTACTAATCCCATTGGCAGAACATACAGAGCATTTTTTACACTTATAAAATCCTTTTATGTTCTGAAAAAACATAAATTTTGTATTAGGCGGTTCACACACATTAGGGGCCACCATGGATTGCACACATAAGGGGCCACCATGTCCCCAAGGGACGAAACCCCCCCAAACACCACCAGGGGTTGATCTGGTAGAGCTTTAAAACATTATCGTCCTTAAGCCCCATACACACGGTCGGACAATCCGCGGACCAGGTCGGTCGGATCCTGTCCGTCATACTTTGTCTGATGTTGGTTTTGCGTACACACGGTCGGACAAAGTTGTCGGAAAATCCGATCATTCTGAACGTGGTGATGTTTGTTGCCTACGACGGGACTACGTAGAGGCTAGTAGCCAATAGCTTTGGTCTTGTAATGTGATCTGAGCATGCGTAGCACTTTGTCCGGTCGGACAACCGTACACACGATCGGATTTGGTGTGATCGGACCGTGTTGTCGGCAAATCTTTCCAGCAGGAGATAAGACTTTGTCCGTCGGACAATCCGACGTACACTGTCCGATGGTGCATACACACGGTCTGATTTTTCAACAACATTGTCCGATCGGACAGAATCCATGAAAAAGTCCGACCGTGTGTATGGGGCTTTAAAGTGGTGTTGCCACCAAAAAAAAAATTGGGCTTAAAAATCATTAAAAAAAAGAAAAAATAATAATTGGAAAAAAATTATTTTTTTACTCAGCTCTAAATGCCTGTTGCTAGGGGGTCCCTCTTAGTCTGCCACCTTCATTGCCTGGGCAATGACATCACTTCCCGTAGGCGCCGCACAGTCATCTGGACCTGTCATGTGTCCCAGATGAGTGAGCGTCGAATCACGGCGCACGGCGCCGCTCGCCCATGCGCAGTGGGTGCCCGGCTGTGAAGGCACAGCCGGGTGCCCACATTAAGAATGTCGGCGCCGCGAGCGGATCGGGGAACGTTCCCCCGCATCGCTGGACCCCCGGGACAGGTAAGTGTCCGATTATTAAAAGTCGGCAGCTGCCGTATTTGTAGCTGCTGTTTTTTAAAAAAAAAAAAATTTGTGGGCCCTTTAAGTCAATGTTTAGGCACAAACTTTTTATTTAAATAATGTTGATGGGAATAAGATGCGATAAATGGCATAGAGAAGTTAGTCTCTGCACCATAATTTTTCGTTTTTTCAGACAGAAGCAAATCTCCATCAATTGAGTATTTGCCTCTGTCTGATCCAGAGAAAATAATCCTTATAAATAAATCTTTCTGTCAGGGCGGAGGCCTGCGCCTCAAAGTCTTTGGCTCTACTACAATTTTGTCGTAAGCTCATGTATTGGGTCTTGGGAACCCAAATCTAACCACGACTGATGAAGACAACTGTCTCTAGGAATAATCTAATTTCTATCGGTGGGTTTAACCACTTGCCGACCGGCGCACACACATATATGTCGGCAGAATGGCACAGGCAGGCAAATGAGTGTACCTGTATGTCCCTTTTGAATTTGCCGCATATCGGGTGCGTGCATGCCGCAGGGTCGTGCCCACGGGTCCCACAAACTCGATGCGAATGCGATTGCGGCAAGGAGAGGCAGCACGGGGAGATGCCTATGTAAACGAGGCATTTCCCTGTTCTGCCTAGCAACATGACAGGGATCTACTGCTCCCTGTCATCGGGAGCAGTGATCGCTGTCATGTCAGTGGTAGCCCATCGCCCCCACAGTTAGAATCACTCCCTAGGACACACTTAAGCCCTTGATCGCCCCCTAGTGTTTAACCCCTTCCCTGCCAGTGTCATTTATACAGTAATCAGTGGCTATTTGTAGCGCTGATCACTGTATAAATGACAATGGTCCCAAAATAGTGTCAAAAGAGTCTGATGTGTCCACCATAATGTCGCAGTCCCGATAAAAATCGCAGATCGCCACCATTACTAGTAAAAAAAAAAAATGAATAACAAAAATGCCATAAATCTATTCCCTATTTTGTAGACACTATAACTTTTGCGCAAACCAATCAATATACGCTTATTGTGATTTTTTTTTTTTTACCATAATTATATGTAGAAGAATACATATCGGCCTAAACTGTGGAAGAAAATTGTTTTTTTATATATTTTTTCGGGATATTTATTATTGTAAAACGTAAAAAATATTGCTTTTTTTTCAAAATTTTCGCTCTTCTTTTTTTGTTTATAGCGCAAAAAATAAAAACCGCAGAGGCGATCAAATACCACCAAAAGAAAGCTCTATTTGTGGGGAAAAAAGGACATCAAATTTTATCATTATGATGATGACATTTTACTACTAGAAAAAATGATTATGATTATGTTCACACTTGAAATTATTTTTTAGCCATCAAAGTTCTCGGATTTCTCTTCTTCCAGGTAAATAAAAGATCTACTGGCAGACTCAATACAGGTATCTACAGTACATGGACAAATTGTCCCTTTAAACCTGGTTGGAGTTCCTATTGACTGAGAATCAGATGACCTGAAAGAACTCGGCAGATTCTTCGAGCAGCTGTGACAGTTCCCTGGGAGTGCGGAGAATCCATCAAGTGATTGGGATGTATCGGATTAAAGTCCATTAGTGAGGACTCTTCAGGATTTCTGAGCGCCCTTCGCTCTCCCTGTCCTCTCCTTCTCCTGTCTTCTGTATCCAAAGAGAGTTCTGGAAAGGTTATCGCTCAGCAGACACAGCCTCATAGAGACTTGTCTAGGGTATTAAAGATGACCTGTCTACTGGACCGCCTGACCATCTCTCCTCTACCAATCAATTACCATAAATACCCAACATATGATGCAAATTGGAGTTAAATGGCCATAGTAGCCTTTCATTAAAGTGGTGTTGCCACCAAAAAAAATAAAAATTGGCTTAAAAATCATAAAAAAATGTAAAAAAAAATAAATGGAAAAAAAAATGTTTTACTCACCTCTAAATGCCTGTTGCTAGGGGATCCCTCATAGTCTGCCACCTTCAGTGCCCAGCAACTGACGTCACTTCCCCTCGGCGCCGCACAGTCATCTGGGACCTGTCACGTGTCCCAGATGAGTGAGCGTCGAATCACGGCGCCGCTCGCGCATGCGCAGTGGGTGCCCGGCTGTGAAGCCACAGCCGGGTGCCCACATTAAGAATGCCGGCACCGCGAGCGGAGCGGGGAACGAGGGGGGGCCACTTCAATACAGGGCTTTTAAACACCCTTCCTTACCAGAGCACTTTTTGCGATTCGGCACTGCGTCGCTTTAACTAACAATTGCGCGGTCGTGCGACGTTACACCCAAACAAAATTGACGTCCTTTTTTTCCCACAAATAGAGCTTTCTTTTGGTGGTATTTGATCACCTCTGCGGTTTTTATATTTTGCGTAATAAACAAAAGAAGAGCGACAATTTTGAAAAAAAACACAATATTTTTTACTTTTTGCTATAATAAATATCCCATTTTTTTTAAAAAAAAAACTATTTTTTTCCTCAGTTTAGGCCGATACGTATTCTTCTACATATTTTTGGTAAAAAAAAAATCGCAATAAGCGTATATTGATCGGTTTGTGCAAAAGTTATAGCGTCTACAAAATAGGGGATAGATTTATTGAATTTTTTTTTTTTTTTTTTTACTAGTAATGGCGGCGATCTGCGATTTTTTTTTTTCGTGACTGCGACATTGCGGCGGACACTTCGGACACTTTTGACACATTTTTGGAACCATTCACATTTACACAGCGATTGTTGCTATAAAATTGCAATGATTACTGTGTAAATGTGACTGGCAGGGAAGGGGTTAACACTAGGGGGCGCTGCAGGGGTTAATGTGTGTCCCTATAGGAGTGATTCTAACTGTGGGGGGAGGGGACTCAAGGGGAGGAGACCGATCATGTGTTCCTCCGTACTGGGATCACATGATCGGTCTCCTCTCTGCTGACAGGACGTGGAGCTGTGTGTTTGCACACACAGCTCCACGGTCCCGCACGGTCCTGTTGTTTTAACGGGCAATCACGGGTGCCCGGCGGACATCGCGGCCGCCGGGCACTCGCACCGGGTCCCGAGCGGTGGTGCGTTCGTTTGCGCAAAAGTTATAGCGCATACAAAATAGGGGATAGTTTTTTTTGGCATTTTTATTAATAATTTTTTTTTTACTAGTAATGGCGGTGATTTTTATTGTGACTGCGACATTATGGTGGACACGTCGGACATTTTTGACACATTTTTGGGACCATTTATACAGCGATCAGTGCTATACAAATGCATTGATTACTGTGTAAATGACACTGGCAGCGAAGGGGTTAACCACTAGGGGGCAGTGTAGGGGTTAAGTGTGTCCTAGGGAGTGATTCTAACTGTTGGGGGCGTGGCTACGTGTGGCACGTCACTGATCACCGCTCCCCCGATTACAGGGGGCAGAGATCATTGACACTGTCACTAGGCAGAATGGGGAGATGCTTGTTTACATTACGTTCTTCCTCTCCGTGAGACGATCGCGGGTATCCCCACGGACATCGAGCCTGCGGGACCCGCGATCCTACTCACGGAGCTTGCCGCAGGCCGCCTCTTAAAGGGCAATGGACAGGTACGTTAGTTTGCCTGTACGTGCCATTCTGTCGCAGTATATCTGCGTGAGGCGGTCGGCAAGCGGTTAAAATAGAAATGAAAGGCAAAACATATGTGTATAGATATAAAAAATAAATAAAAAGAAAACATTATAAATACCTTTTTTCCCATTTCCTTTACGTGATCACATTCCCTCTGTTCTCAGCTGCATAAGAGCTGGGGGGGGGGGGGGGAAACAGCACCACACTGAGCTTCACAGTGAATGGCAGTGCAAGGGGGGGGGGGGGGGGTGTCAGGGCAAGTCCAATCATTGGAGGAGAGCATGCCGAGTTCCCATCATAGCTAGAAAACTGACCTGGTGTGTTATCAGGAATATGAAATGTTGGGGTAACAAATGCTTTTGGAAGGCTGCTGGTGGATTTTAAAGGGGCCATTTATCAAAATAATTTTGCATAGTCATACAGTATGTCCAGTAAATCTGCATGTACTGAACTGGCCAAAGACCAATGTTCTTTTGGCAATTTTCTCCTCTGAACAAATGTTCTTATTATGGGCAGTGTATAGTGTATAGTAAAATGCCACATTAGGACCACTAGAGCTGAGCAGCTTAGAAAATACAAACGTCTTTGTAAAAAGAGATACATTGTAACAATTCTAGAGAACGTTAGAGGGAATTAGCAAATAAATGTAACCAATGACCAAGTTTCACTGGATGACTGGCTATGCAATTTTCTTTTATAAACAAGACCCATAAGGGCAAGGATTAGACGTGCGGTTGGGGGGCGGTAAAAATGTGCAGTTGAGGGTTTTTTATAGCGAATAGGGAAGCACAGCAAAAGACCCGCAACCATGTGCAATGCACCCAGGTGAGGCACATTTGTCTGCAAAAATAGTGTTAAAACAGGAGCCTTCCTACTTCTTGTCAATCGCCTCTGAAAAGCGATCCGAGAAGCAGGGGATTTAGACACACGTCTAAATCTAACCGAAGTGTAGAACGGGCTTTTTCTTTTCTCCTCTTTTTAGATATTTATTTTAAATAAAGATGATTGATGGCAGTGGGTGTATTTTTTATAGGATGTTTTATCAATGTTGTAGTGTGCTTCTATGCCTTTTTATGTATATGTTATATATGTATGGTTTGTGTATGTTATGTTAGCATTGGAAGGGAATTCAACTTTTTTTTTTTAATTTTATGATTTTTTATTGTAGAATAATAAATGCATTTTTTCATTCTTCTAATGGCTCATAGGGTTAGGACAGCTCTTTCCAACTATCCTGGACCTGTTCACGTGGCAAAAACAGCCCCCTCATTGGCCTCATTGTTTTACTTTTTTTTTTTTTGACCAAAGTAAAAAAAAGTGAATGCAAAAGTACACAAATAATGATCAAATACACAAAAAAGGATAAAAAAAAAATACAAAGAAGACTAAATTAAATAAAATTTAATAAACTAAACTACACTACAGTATACACACACAAAAAAAAAAAACTCTGCAACCTCTAAATAAAAAAATTAAAATAAAAAACTGTAGAATTTTATTAGGCAAATTCCACTTAAGCGGTTCGTTGAGAGACACTAAAGGAGTTTATTTATAAAGAATTTACATTGCATGTCCATTCACTCTGTGCAAGCAGGGCTGGTGCTTGACTATTTCGTGCCCTAGGCAAGACCATCGATTTTCACCCCCCTCAGGATGGAGTAGAAACATGGTGCCCACCTCCTCCGCCTCCCCAGCTGTCTTCCGACTCCCAGGAGACGGCTCGGTGTCACCCTCCTTAGTCTCTGAGCTGCTACTGACCTCCTCTGCAGCCCCCATGACGGATGACCTCCAAGGCTGCTGCTTTCTCCGGATTGGCCAGCAGAGAGTCCCGTCTAGGGTGGCTGTCTTCAGCCCCTCGTGTTCCCCGGCCAGGCTAGTAGGAAAATCAGCGGCCATGCACTTGTGCAATGGCGCTAAACTTCAGTACTTATAAATCTCCATAGGCGACGCTTTAACATTTTTTACAGGTTACGAGTTACAGGGGAGGTCTAGTGCTAGAATTAATACTCTCGCTCTAACGTTTACCTGCGTGTATCTGGCTCTGATACCAGCCAGTGCCTCACCAGCCACTCACCTCACCGCACGTCCCTGCAAAGGACACTTCCCTGTGATGCTCCAAGTTACATGTTCAATAATGAATTGATATTTAAAAATGTATTTGTTAAACCTACAATTGTTTTGTTTTTCTCAACTTCTTTTTTCTTTGTACCGGCCTTTCAAATTAACAAATTTGTTAAGTGATTGTATGTAGAATTTAGTGCAGTAGAACACTTCTGGGAACTTAATAGTAGTTTTCTTTATAAAGGACAATAGATCAGACCAAAAAGAGGGGCTAATGAGGAGGAAAGAGGGACAGAGGGATTTTGTTCCAAAAGGGAGTCAGTCCTCCCAGATTAGGGACAGTTGGAGCTATGCCTGCCATGTACATCTGGACCTGGAGCCGGTAAGTCAACAGGGTACAGAACCGGAACAAGAAGGTGGGTGGGAATCGAGAAAAAGCATCTTCCCCAACACATGCGCAATGTTTTAATTTGGGGGGGGGTAGCAGTACACCCCAATGGCGCTTTGTGACATTACTAAACTCAACCGGTATGTGGCTGGAGAGCCCTCTGCTGGCAGCCACCTCTAAATGCAGCCTGAGACATGACCTGTTAAATGAGTGGGTGGGTTGGCGATTGCCTGTGCAGAGAAAGGCATTTCAAGGGGGGGCTGGAGAGGTGACATGCTCCACCTGATGCCAAAGACTCCTCCTCGCCCTGCAAGTTTATGATGCCTTCTGCAGCTGTACAAGTGCCTCCACTGGAGATGTAGGGAGGGAACTCACCAGCAGGTGGCGGACTCTAGGGACTCACCAGCAAACCCACACTTCAAACATCTATGACGGCTCCAAATAGATACAATATGTCAGTGTTCGAGTGATGAAAGTATACAATCCTTCAATTCACACTTTCTTCTATTGTTCCCATAAGAATAGATAATGATATCCATGGCTTTGCAGAAAATACCCTGGCATTGTAAGCTATCTGCAATAAAACATTAAAATAAAGCAATATCTTATGTAAGGTACTTTACACAACCACATATAAAATCCATCCAAAGAGGGACCTGCTCCACTGGATATGTTCAACTGTTCATCCCATTTAGCAACACATAGGGGGCTATTCATAAAACATTTGTTAGACGAATGTCACATACGTTCATGCAGGCCGGAAAAACTTTTCCCATATTTTCTGTAATAGATTAATTCCTTGGATTATCAGCTCCATCTATTGGTCAAAATGCGGTATAGTTTTCTGAAGTATACCAATGAGAAAATATTGCGCACTTTGGTCGCTAGATGGAGTTGATGATCATAAGAATTAAAGAAAATGCAGGAAAAAATATCCAGCTTGCACAAATGTGTGTGACATTCATCCAGTAAATGTTTTATAAATAGACCCCATAGTCACTGCCTCCAGCGAGTTGCCTATGCGTTTCAAGGGAGAACCATGCTTCCAGGCTTGCCCTTGAAACGCATAAGCCAGGCTGCACGCTTAAGGTAGTGTTCGCCCATTGAAACTGCATGCAAATTCATTCTGTGCGAATGTTCTCTGTCTATGTTCTCTGCAATTCAAATGTGCGAGTGCAGAAAATGTCCTATTATGGCCACTAGATGGAACTATGGAGCATATTTATTTCCTTTGATAGTCAGCACCATCTAGTGGCCATAATGTGGTATTTTCCACATTCAGACATTCAAATTGATTTTGCCCCATGCACACAGAACAAATTTTAATTTCAATGCTAGCATGTTTTTTAAAAATAAATAAATTCCATGTGTGTTGCTGAATGGAATCAACAGTTGAATATTTCCTACAGCCATTCCCTAAAGCAGGTCTTTCCTTTTATGTTACATGCGTTTTTTTGCAAAAATCTAATTTTCTCTAGCTTTGTTCTCTGTGATTCAAATGTGTGAATGTGAAAAATACCACATTATAGCCACTAGATGGTGGTGGCTACACAGGGAATAACTATGCTCCTCAGCACCATCTAGTGCCCATAATTCGGTATTTTTTGCATTTACACATTTGAATTACAGAGAATATAGGTAGAGAACATTTGATTTTTGCTTTATTTTGATTTATTTGAACAGAACACTTTCACATGCAGTTTCAATGGGCAAACAGCTAAGCAATTTTATTTTATAAATACACCCCTTTGTCTTTACCTCAAGCGTGCAACCTGGCTTACGCATTTCAAGGGTAAAGCTTTAAGCTCGGTTCACTCTTAAAATACATAAGCCATGTTGCACACTTGAGGCAGTAATTATGTGTTGCTGAATGAGATGATCAGTTGAACATTTCCTGTATTCAGTGTCTAGAGCACATCTCACTTTAAATGAATGTTATATTATATATCGTTTTAGCAGAAATTGAATGTTCTCTACCTATATTCTGTGCAATGTAAAAGTGTGAACAAGAAAATACCACAATATGGCCACTAGAGGGCGCTGACTACATAGAAAATAAGTATGCTCCTCAGCGCCATCTAGTGGACATAATGTGGTTATTTGCACATATTTGACTTAGAGGATAGAGCCATTTCTTTTTTTTACATGAGGTTTTGCCAAGTCCCCTTGTGAGTATGACATTATTTTATAGTAGGTTATTTAAGACATCGATGATACGCTTTGTACGTTCTGTAAATTTATGACAGGTCCGCTTAAAATAACAGCAGACATCACCGGGATCCATCCATGTGCAGCTGTGCGGATTGTCAGAGAATAAAAGAAAAGTTATGCATATAAATAATCTGGGAGGAGATCTGGTTATAATTGTATGTACTCTTCCTGTGGCATACAGAGGCAGCTGACATGTTGACATTGCCTTCTAATTGCCCTGACATGTCACAGCAGCCAGCGCCCCATGTCCACCGTCTGCGAGATCTGAACCCCCACCAGAACAGCAGATGGTTCTCCGTCTCCGGGGATTTCTCATGTCTGACCCGTTCCCCACCCGTCTTTTCTAGAAATAGAGAACATTTGATCTTGGGAATATGAAGGGAAAGTTCTGTGCAGTGCGGTGCCTTTCAGGCTTTTTTTTGGCACATCGACATTGATCAGCAGCTCAGTCACTATACTAATACTAAGGATTATGAGCAATCACTAAACAGATGGACAAGGGGCTCCTTATGGCGTAGTATTGTGAAGTAGTCATTAGTTGCACACTTTAGAGCATTTTGTGGTTAAATTGTATCTAAACCTAAAAACACAAATGTAATATATAACAGCCTACCATCATTTAGGATTGTCCTGTATCAGTGGTATTTTTGCAGGCTTTTCTTCCTTTATTTTATAATACCAATGACAATGTACAGAATATTCTACCTTCCTCTTTCTTCTTCCTTCTCTTTCTTCTTTCCTCTTCTTTTTTCTTCCTTCCACTTTCTTCTCCTTCCTCTTTCTTCTTTCTTCTCTTTCTTCTTCCATCCTCTTTCTTACACTTCCTCTTTCTTACATCCTCCTCTTTCTTCTATCCTCCTTTTTCTTATTCCTTCCTTTTTCTTCTTCCTTCCTCTTTCTTTTTCCTTCTCTTTCTTTCTTCTTTCCTCTTCTTTCTTCTTTCCTCTTTCTTCCTCGTCTTTCTTCTTCCGTCTCTTTCTTTTTTTTCCTTTTTTCTTTCTTCTTTCTTCTCTTTCTTCTTTCCTCTTCTTTCTTCTTCCTTGTTTTTTTTCCCCTCTTCTTTCTTCTTCCTTCTCTTTCTTCTTCCGGGCTCTTTCTTCTTTCGTCCTCTTTCTACTTCCTTCCTATTTCTTCTTCCTTCTCTTTCTTCTTGCTTCTTTCCTCTTTCTTATTTCCTCCTCTTTCTTCCTCTTCCTTCTTTCATCTCCTTTCTTATTCCTTCTCTTTCTTCTTTCCTCTTCTTTTTCTTCCTTCCACTTTCTTCTCCTTCCTTTCCTCTTCTTTCTACTTCCTTCCTCTTTCTTCTTCTTCCTTCTTTCTCCTTTCGTCCTCTTTCTACTTACTTCCTATTTCTTCTTTCTTAATTTTCCTTTTTCCTCTTTTTTTCTCTTTCTTCTTCCTTCTCTTTCTTCTTTCCTCTTTCTTTCCTTCACTTTCTTCTTCTTCTTTCTTTCTTCTTTCCTCTTCTTTTTCTTCTTCCTTCTCTTTCTTCTTTTTTTCTTCCTTCACCTTTCTTCTCCTTCCTATTTCTTCATCCATCTTTCTTCTTTCATCCTCTTTACTTCCTTCCTCTTTCCTCTTCCTTCTCTTTCTTCTTTCCTCTTCCTTCTCTTTCTTCTTTCCTCTTCCTTCTCTTTCTTCTTTCCTCTTCCTTCTCTTTCTTCTTTCCTCTTTCTTCTCTTTCTTCTTTCCTCTTGTTTCTTCTTCCTTCTCTTTCTTCTTTCCTCTTCTTTCTTCTTCCTTCACCTTTCTTATTTCCTCTTCTTTCTTCTTCTTCCTTTTCTTTCTTCTTCTTCCTTCTCTTTCTTCTTCCTTCCTCTTTCTTCTTCCTTCCCCATTCTCCTCCTTCCTTTCTTCTTTCTTCCTCTTTCTACTTCCTTCCACTTTCTTATTTCCTTCTCTTTCTTTTTTCCTTTTCTTTTTCTTTCTTCCACTTTCTTCTCCTTCCTCTTTCCTCTTCTTTCTCCTTCCTTCCTCTTTCTCCTTCCTTCCTCTTTCTCCTTCCTTCTCTTGCTTGTTTCCTCTTCTTCCTTCATTCTTCTTTCCTCTTCTTTTTATCTTTCTTCTCCTTCCCATTTCTTCATCCATCTCTTTCTTCTTTCGTCCTCTTTCTACCCGTTCACAATGACAGGTTGATGGAAGCTGCAGCTATTCGCAGCTCTCTGAACACCCAGCGATCACCGCAGCTCGTTGGTGGCTGAGCGGACAGCTGCGAATAGCTGCAGCCATCGGCAATCTGTCATTATAGTGCCCGTATAAAGCCAGTACCTACCCGTTAAAAGCCGCTACTCTTTGCAACGGCCCTAATCACTGATGTTAGTGTAGGGGTGGGGAGGGCTGGCGTAGGGTGACCAGATGTCCCCAGTTTTAGGGGGCAGTCCCCAATTTTAAAGCACTGTCCCTGGGAAAAAGTATCCCAGATTTTGTCCTTGGCTAAAAGAATGTGTTCCTGATTTCTTTCCAGCCTGATTCATACTATTGCGGGTGTAGGAATCGCAGCTGTTTCCGCAACCACCTGCAGCCAAAATGCACTGCTCTTTAAAAATGTGCAGGGCTGCCATTCATTCATAACCCTTCCCCCTCCCATGCCTCTTAAAATGCAGGACGTTTGCGGGTGTGGGAACCAATGGGAAATAACATGGTGCAAAGCACCATGCAATTTCCCTACAGCTGCTTTTTTAAAATGGTGCAGGAACCGTTTTCCTGCTTGAAACGCAGGCACAGAGCCGCAGTAGTGTGAACCAGGCCTAATGGTGTCCCTGTCTTGCTCATTTAAGTGATGGTGACCTGCAGTCATACCTCCCAACTTTCTGTGATGACAAAGGACGCCTTTTAGAATAAAGTATGAAGGCAGAGGACCAGGGACGTGCAAGTCAGGGGAGGCAGGTGAGGCAGAGCCTCACCTGCCATGAACATAAAAAAATAACAAAACAATCGACTTCGAGGGTCGACAATCGACTTGGAAAGCTGAAGTCCTACCCCACCAATGGTCAAAATTTGGAGGTCCTATCACCTATGATTCTGGAGATACAGGGCTGCTTGTGCAGCCTGTCAGAAGCTACATACAGAGGGACCTGTTTAAATACAAGCTGGCACACTGTTTGCAGCAGACTGAGAGGATGAGCTCACAGAGCCTCTCCTCACTCCTTGTCAAAGGCACTGAGCTCAATGGACAGCTTGGAGTCTTGGACCAATGGTAAAGCACCATTGTCCCAAGCTGTCCAATAAAAATGCTGCAGTGGAGGCATGCCTCTCTGCAGTGTCATAGAAGGGGGCGTGTTTAAAAGACAAATGCTCCCTTCCAGCCCAGCCCTCTTAACTAGAAGGAAAACACATTTGTTTATGTGTATAAGATTTACCCACAATCCCATGTTTTAAGAGGAAGAATCTGCTGCTGAAAAGGTACTGTTATAATAAAGCTAAATCATATATTATGCTATGTGATAATAGTTTATTATTTATCTATTTACTGTGAAATTACTGGTTGGAAGTTATAGCTTCAAACTTCAGTAATCTGTCCGTTAAGCCACCTGCTTTTGTAACGTTTTTGAAAATATAGTAAATTACCTTAAAAATAATATATAATAATTATTTGTATATTACTTATGGTAATTAACCCCTTGCCACCCAGGCCAATCCTGACACCTCTCTCCTACATGTAAAAATCATCATTTATTTGCTAGGAAATTACTCAGCACCCCCAAAATATTGTTTTAGCAGACACCCTAGGGAATAAAATGGTGGTCATTGCAACTTTTTATGTTACACGGTATTTGCGCAGCAATTTTCCCATTAGCATTTTTTTGGAAAATAAACTGTTTCAACAATTTTCACGATTTTTTTTTGTATAATGTGAAATATGATGTTACGCCGAGTAAATAGATGCCTAACATGTCACACTTTCAAATTTAACACACTTAAGTGGTTGGATGTAGAATTTTGTGCGGTAGAACACTTCTGGGAGCTAAATAGTACTTTCCTTTATGAAGGACAATAGCTCAGACCAAAAAAGAGGGGCTAATGAGGAGGAAAGAGGGACAGAGGGATTTGGTTCCAAAAGAGAGACAGATTAGGGACAGTTGGAGCTACGCCTGCTGTGCCCATCTGGACCTGGAGCCGGTAAGTCAACACTACACTAGAGTACAGAACCGGAACAAGGAGGTGGGTGGGAATCGAGGAAAAGCAGCTTCCCCGAAACATGCACAATGTTTTAATTGGGGTGGGGGGTTAGCAGTACATCCCAATGGCGCTTTGTGACATTACTAAACTCAACCGGTATGTGGCTGGAGAGCCCTCTGCTGGCAGCCACCTCTAAATGCAGCCTGAGAAGTTACCTTTTACATGAGTGGGTGGGTTGGCGATCGCCTGTGCATAGAAAGGCATGGGGGAGGGGGGGCTGGAGGGGTGACATGCTCCACCTGATGCCAAAGACTCCTCCTCGCCCTGCAAGTTTATGATGCCTTCTGCAGCTGTACAGGTGCTTCCAATGGAGATGTAGGGAGGGAACTCACCAGCAGGTGGCGGACTCTAGGGACTCACCAGCAAAGCCACACCAAGGTGAATACGATTCAGGGAGAGAGGAATTTGTACTGGAGGTGGTTTTCACATTGGGAGGCCAGCCATAGATGGAGGATATGCCTGTCTATTAAGCTCACGCGGGCGCCGCCGCCTCTCTCCACCCCCCCTCTACGTATAATGGACAGATTCATGCATAGCATAAATCTATCCATGGCCGCCGCTGCCACCCCTTTTTCAGGTGTCCAGCCCATTTTCGGATAAAAGGAAGCCATTTTTGTATGGGCGTCACAAATCTTTTTAGCCCCCACCCTCCCTCTGACTTTTAGTAAGTGGCAGCTTATTTAATTATGGGGTCTTTAAAGTGGCCTGTCATCTAAATGCTATGAAGGCAGCCATTTTCCTCCCAACCCTCCTTCCAGACTTCTAGTGAGCCGCAGCTTTATGCAATGGCACTGCTTAATTATTGGATCCTTAAAGTGGACCTGTCATCTGAATGCTATGGAGGAAGCCATTTTTGCATGGGCTGCACACATTTTTTTTAAGGGTCCACCCTCTCTCGAACTTCTAGTAAATGGCAGCTTACTTAATTATAGGGTCCCTAAAGTGGACACCTGTCACCGCAATGCTATGGAGGCAGACATTTTTCCTCCCAACCCTCCGTCCCGACTTCTAGTGAGCCGCAGCTCTATGCAATGACACTGCTTAATTATGGGATCAGTAAAGTGGATCTGACATCTGAATGCTAAGGAGGAAACCATTTTTGCATGGGCGTCACAAATCTTTTTAGCGCCCACCCTCCCTCTGACTTCTAGTAAGTGGCAGCTTATTTAATTATGGGGTCTTTGAAGTGGACCTGTCATCTGAATGCTTTGGAGGCAGCCATTTTTGCATGGGCTGCACACAATTTTTGTAAAGGCCCACCCATCCTCTGACTTCTGCTAAGCAGCAGCTTACTAAATGATGGGGTCCTTAAAGTGGACCTATCATCTGAATGCTTTGGAGGCGGCCATTTCCCCTCCCAACCCTCCTTCCCAACTTTTAGCAAGCAGCAGCTTTATGCAAGCGCACTGCTCAATGATGGGGTCCTTAAAGTGGACTTGTCATCTGAATGCTATGGAGGAAGACATTTTTGCATGGGCTGCACATAATTTTTTAAAGCCCCCCCTCCCTCCGACTTCTAGTAAGCAGCAGCATACTAAATGATGGGGTCCTTAAAGTGGACCTATCATCTGAATGCTTTGGAGGCAGCCATTTTCCTCCCAACCCTCCTTCTCGACTTCTAGCCAGCAGAAGGTATATGCGATGACACTACTTAGTTATAGGGTCCTTAAAGTGGACCTGTCATCTGAATGCTATGCTTACATATTTGTATATGAGCATATGCGCTGAAACTTGCTAAGGGCCTGTTCACACTGTACCATTGTAATGCACGCGTTGTAACATCCTATAAGGAGTATGCATGCAGTCCTAATGTTAAAATGAGCGGTGTTTACACCTCTGCTCTGTTTTACAGTGCAATTTGGAAAATATGAGCGCTCTGTTTTTTTTTGTTTCCGTGGCAATGTAATGTATGGAATTGCGTGATAACGTGTTATAATACAATTGCAGTTGAATCTCAAATACATGGGTGTGAATGGGCCCTTAAATGCATCAAAGACAATGTTATAGACAGAGCCCACAGCACATTTTTGAAAACAGCTCAGGCCCATTATTTTTATCGGCTTTCATGCATTTTGAGGATCTTGGCATCAATGGTAATGCATGCAAACACAGGTATGATTCATTTTGCATCCATATTCATACGTTTTCAGCCTCTGATAACAAGCCTAAATAGTTTTTTATTGAAAAATAAGTGACACGAAAACGCATTAAAATCGCATGTCAATGCATATGCAATGAGTGCATTGAAACGCGCATTAAAAAACACCTAAAAATGGAAATGCTAAGGTGTTAGCCTAGACTTAAGCTGACCATAGCAGTCACCCCCCCCCCCCCCCCCAAACCAGGAGAACACAACTGACTGTGTTGATGAGGGAATGGAGAATAGATGGAAAGAAAATCGCTCCATCTATTTTTACATTTACATTTTAAATTTACGTTTCTGCTGAACTGGCTGAGAATCGAACCATGTATGGGCAGGCTGAATGTACCCAAGTTAATCAATAAACTTGGGTACAACCAGCCTGTCGGATTTTACATGTGATTAATGCTAGCAGCAGTTATAGCCACTAGCAATAATCATTGTGTTCTCCCAGTGGGGATGGCTTCCCCCGCCCTCCACCAGAAGAACGCAATGGAGTTGATTTACTAAAGGCAAATAGACTGTGCACTTTGCAAGATGCAGTTGCACTCTGCAAGTGTAGTTGCTCCAGAGCTTAGTAAATGAGGTAAATCTTCACTTTGTAAAGAATACCCAATCACGTGCAAGGAGAATAAAAAAAAATGCATTTCTGCTTGCACATGATTGGATGATAGAAGTCAGAGCTTCTGCTCATTTATTAAAGCGGTTGTATACACTTTATTTTCACTTTGACCTACAGGTAAGAGTATAATAAGGCTTACCTGTAGGTAAAAGGAATATCTCCTAGACCTGTACGGTTAAGGAGATATTCCCCTTGCATGCAACCACTGACTTCAGCGGCGCATGCGCTCTGAGTTTCCCGGCTGAAAGGTCTGGCAGGCGCAGGAGTGACCACATTGCGGCTCTGGCCACTCAGCCCGGGGCCGCGATACCCGGAAGACACGCCGAAGGAAAATGTCCGCTCCCTCGGTGTGGACTGATATCACCTGCCGACGCCTCATTCTAAGGTAAGTATTTCATAATGAGCTAGTATGCTGTGCATACTAGCTCATTATGCCTTTTGCCTTACAGGTTTAAAAAAATCTGCGGGTTTACTACCGCTTTAAGCTCTGGAGCAACTGCTCTTACAGAGTGCAACTGCACTTTGCACAGTGCACAGCGGTGGTTGCTGGTGTTTTTTTGTTTTGGGGGAGGCGGCAAACAACCCCCCCCCCCCCACGGCACCTCACCCCCCGCTGTTTACCGGTCCACCAGCACTTACCCGATCGGGTAGGAGGGTTGGGGGGGGGGATGGCTACCTTTATAGCATTCAGATGACAGGTCCACTTTAAAGACCCCATAATTAAATAAGCTGCCACTTACTAGAAGTCAGAGGGAGGGTGGGCGCTAAAAAGATTTGTGAGGCCCATACAAAAATGGCTTCCTCTGTAGCATTCAGATGACAGATCCACTTTAAGGATCCCATCATTAAGCAGTGCCATTGCATAAAGCTGCGGCTCGCTAGAAGTCTGGAAGGAGGGTTGGGGGGAAAATGGCTTTCTCCATAGCATTCAGATGACAGGTCCACTTTAATGACCCCGTAATTAAGTAAGCTCCCGCTTACTAGAAGTCAGAGGAAAGGTGGGCCCTTGAAAGAATGTTTGCAGCCCATGCAAAAATGTCTTCCTCCGTAGCATTCAGATGACAGGTCCACTTTAAAGACCCCATAATTAAATAAGCTGCCACTTACTAGAAGTCAATGGGAGGGTGGGCGCTAAAAAGATTTGTGACGCCCATACAAAAATGGCTTCCTCTGTAGCATTCAGATGACAGATCCACTTTAAGGATCCCATCATTAAGCAGTGCCATTGCATAAAGCTGCGGCTCGCTAGAGGTCTGGAAGGAGGGTTGGGGGGGAAATGGCTTTCTCCATAGCATTCAGATGACAGGTCCACTTTAATGACCCCGTAATTAAGTAAGCTGCCACTTACTAGAAGTCAGAGGGAAGGTGGGCCCTTGAAAGAATGTTTGCAGCCCATGCAAAAATGTCTTCCTCCGTAGCATTCAGATGACAGGTCCACTTTAATGACCCTGTAATTAAGTAAGCTGCTGCTTACTAGAAGTCCGAGGGAAGGTGGGCCCTTGAAAGAATGTTTGCAGCCCATGCAAAAATGTCTTCCTCCGTAGCATTCAGATGACAGATCCACTTTAAGGACCCCATCAGTAAGTAGTGCCATTGCATAAAGCTGCTGCTTACTAGAAGTCAAGGAGGGGGAGGGGGGCTGCAATCCCTTGGCTCACCTGACATCCCAATGATTCATACACGGGAGATAATTGTACCTTCTATAATAAAATATCGGGGGGGGGGGGGGTGTCAGGAAGAGAGAAGAGAATTGTGGAAGTTGAGGAGAGGTGCTCTTTGTTTGGAGTCGGAGAAGAGAGGGCGGGAGGGGGATATAAAGGCTTTGAATTCCCAGAGAGAGCTGTGTGTGCGGCGTACTGATCCTGCCTGTACCTTCAGCCTGCCAGATGGGGAGGGAGGGCCGGTTTGGGGTGGGCTTGCCGTCGGCGGGTGTGTAAGTGGAAGGAGCCTGTCTTATGAATGAGATCCGAACCCAGAGCATCCTCGCCTCTACTTCATCCTCCCATGTCACCTCCCGGGGACGCCTGTCATAGGACAATAAGACAGCGATGAACAAGTGCGGAGCTCCTTAGCTGAAGACGAGCGGGTAAGTGCCTTGCCTTTCCATTGAAATCCCTGCGTTCCGCTTCAGCCATAACGAGCTTGTGTTTTTTTTTTTTTTTTCGAAGCCTCTTTCCCAGCCTCGTTATGTCACGGACCCTTTAAAACGGAAAATGTTTACCAAGTGCAGGCGCTCGTCTCGAGCATCTCTTGAAATTGTGCCTGCCTGCTCCCGGCGGCTGCCGAATGTGTGAGGATTTATGCAAGTGAGCCCTTAGCAGGAGAAGAACAATTTCAGGGTGTTCGGAATACATTGTATCATTATCAGAAGATGCCGAAGGGTTATTGAGAGTTTGGCTCGTTGGTGGGAAGTGCCCCTTAAATTTCTTAGAAGTGCCCCTATGGACACATACCAGAGGTTGGGAAACTGTCCTCCAGAGCCGTCTCCTTTGATAGAAACTTAAGGCATTGTCCTGCTCCTGGCTGACACTTGGTGGATTACTACAGGAGTAGAACATTGAGAATTTTCGATCGGAAGTGACCCTCAAATTTCCTAGTACTGCCTCTATAGGGTTGAGGGTCATTTTCTGTAGTAGAAACTTCACAGTATAGTACTGCTTCTGGCTGACACTTTAGAGTGGATTCACTAAAGGAGTAGAGAATTTTTACTTGCAAAATGGATTTTCACTTAGCTTAATGAAAAGCTGTGGATGGGTTATTGAGAGTTTGGCTTGTTGCTCGAAAGTGCCCCTTAAAAAGCCAAGAAGTGTCCCAGAGGTTGAGGAATGGTGCCCCAGAGCCCTCTCCTGTAATAGAAGTTTCAGACAAAATATCGCTCCTGGCTGACACTTCAGGGTGGATTTACTAAAGCAGCAGAGCATTTAGAGTCAGACTCATTGACTCATTGGTCGGAAATTTGTAAGAGACCCTCAAATTTCTTAGTACTGCCCCAATAGGGGAAAATATCGGAGGTTGAGGGCTGTTTTCTGTAGTAGAATCTTCACAGCATAGTACTGCTTCTGGTTGACACTTTAGGGTGAATTTGTAGTAGAGAGTAGAGAATTTTTACTTCCCCAAATATTTTCATTAGGGTAAGTGAAAATCAGTTTTCCAAGGGTTATTGAGAGTTTGGCTTGTCGGTCGACAGCGCCCCTTGAACTTCCTAGAAGAGTCCCTTTAGGGGAAAAACTGCAGGATGAGGAAAGATGTTCCCAAGAGGTCTTCTGTAATAGAAACGTATGCAGAAGGGTTAATGAGAGTTTGACTTATTGGTGAGAAGTGCCCCTTGATTTTCCCAGAAGGTAGGGCATTGTCTTCCTCCCACCCCCAAATCTGGGACACATATCAGAGGTTTGGGATCCTCCAGAGCCGTCTCCTGCAATAGAAACTTCAGTCATAGTATTGCTCCTGGCTGACACTTCAGGGTGGATTTAATAGAGGAGCAAAACATTGAGAGTTTTGCTGATTAGTCAGGGGTGACCCTCAAATTTCCTAGTACTGCCCCTATAGGGGCTCAGGGGAACATATCCGACATTGGGGGTCATTTTCTGTAGTAGACGCTTCACAGTATAGTACAGCTTCTGGCTGACACTTTAGGGTGGATTCACTAAAGGAGTAGAGAATTTTTACTTGCAAAATGAATTTTCACTTAGCTTAATGAATAAGCTGTGGAAGGGTTATTGAGAGTTTGGCTTGTTGCTCGAAAGTGCCCCTTAAAAAGCCAAGAAGAGTCCCTATAGGGGGGGGGGGGGGGGCAAACCAGAGGTTGAGGAATGGTGCTCCAGAGCCCTCTCCTGTAATATAAATTTCAGACAAAATATCGCTCCTGGCTGACACTTCAGGGTGGACTTACTAAAGCAGCAGAGCATTGAGAGTCAGACTCATTGGTCGGAACTTCGGAAGTGACCCTCAAATTTCTTAGTACTGCCCCAATAGGGGAAAATATCGGAGGTTGAGGGCTGTTTTCTGTAGTAGAATCTTCACAGTATAGTACTGCTTCTGGCTGACACTTTAGGGTGGATTTGCTAAAGGAGAAGAGAATTTTTACTTCCCCAATACTTTCATTAGGGTAAGTGAAAATCAGTTTTCCAAGGGTTATTGAGAGTTTGGCTTGTTGGTCGACAGCGCCCCTTGAACTTCCTAGAAGAGTCCCTTTAGGGGAAAAACTGCAAGTTGAGGAAAGATGTTCCCAAGAGGTCTTCTCTAATAGAAACTTCTGCAGAGGGGTTAATGAGAGTTTGACTCATTGGTGAGAAGTGCCCCTTGAATATCCCAGAAGTGCCCCTATTGGGACACATATCAGAGGTTTGGGAATGATCCTCCAGAGCCATCTCCTGCAATAGAAACTTCAGGCATAGTATTTCTCCTGGCTGACACTTCAGGGTGGATTTAATAGAGGAGCAGAACATTGAGAGTTTTGTTAATTAGTCAGGAGTGACCCTCAAATTTCCTAGTACTGCCCCTATAGGGGCTAAGGGGAACATATTGGAAGTTCAGGGCCATTTTCTGTAATAGACGCTTGACAGCATAGTACAGCTTCTGGCTGACACTTTAGGGTGGATTCACTAAAGGAGTAGAGAATTTTCACTTACCTTAATGTATAAGCTGTGGAAAGGTTATTGAGAGCTTGGCTTGTTAGTCGGAAGTGTCCCTTGAACTTCCTAGAAGAGTCCCATTAGAGCAGGGGTCTCCAAACTTTCTACACAAAGGGCCAGTTTACAGTTGTTCAGATTTGGGGGGGGGGGGGGACAATTCCCTACCTTTGTTATTGGGGGGGGGGGATAGTGCCCCATCGTTAGTGTCAATGGGAGAAGCAGTGCCCAATTGTGGTGTCAGTGGAAGGAATTGTGTCCCATTGTTGGTGTCAGTAACAGGAATAATGCCGAAAGGGCCAGATAAAGGCAAGGAAAGGGCTGCATCCGGCCCCTGGGCCTCAGTTTGGAGACCACTGCTATAGAGGGACATATGGGAGGTTGAGAAATGGGGCTTCACAGCAGTCATCTGTGGTAGAAACTTCACAGCATAGTACCACTTCTGGCTGATCCTTCGAGGTGGAATTGCAAAAGAAGTAGAACATTTACAAACTTTGCAAATTGGATTTCACTTAGCTTAATGAATAAGCTGTGGAATGGGTATTCATTGGTCAGAAGTGCCCCTTAAATTTCGTAGTAGTGCCCCTAGGTGGAGCATATTGGAGGTTGAAGAATGGTGCTCCGGAGCAGGGATGTGCGGTGAGGTTAGTGGTTGGTGAGACACTGGCTAGTATCAGAGCCAGGTACACGCAGATACACGCAGATACACGCAGGTTTCATACGCTGCAAATGTTAGAGTGAGAACAATAATTCTAGCACTAGACCTCCTCTGTAACCTGTAAAAATATTTAAAGCGTTGTTTGTGGAGATTTTTAAGTACTGAAGTTTGATGCCATTCCACAAGTGTGCGCAATCTTAAAGCGTGACATGTTAGGTATCTATTTACTCGGCATAACATCATCTTTCTTATTATACAAAAAAAAAATGGGGCTAACTTTAGTGTTTTTTACATTTTTTTTATTCATGAAACAGTTTCTTTCCTAAAAAAAAACCAGTTTAAAAAATTGCAGCACAAATACCGTATTGACATGAAAAGTTGCAACGACCACCATTTTATTCCCTAGGGTGTCTGCTAAAACAATATATATAATGTTTGGGGGGTTCTGGGTAATTTTTTAGCAAAAAAATTATGATTTTTACATGTAGGAGAGAAGTGTCAGAATTGGCCTGGGTGGCGAGGGGTTAAATTACCATAAGTAATATACAAATAATTATTATTATATATTGTTTTTAAGGTAATTTACTATATTTTCAAAATCTGTACTCCAGCAGGTGGCTTAACGGACAAATTACTGATGTTTTTCCAGTAATTTCATAGTAAATAGATAAAAAATAAATTATTATATAGCATAATATATGATTTAGCTTTATTATAACAGTACCTTTTCCGCAGATTCTCCCTCTTAACTGTGAGAAAAACATGGGATGTGGGTAAATCTTATACACATAAACACATGTTTTTTCCTACTACAGGGGGTCCCCGACTTACGAACGCCCGACCTACGAACATCCCCTACTTACGAACCGGGCGCTGCGGGGACCCTCCGCCATTTTCCGCCTTCCTTCGGCCGTTCTGCGCATGCGCGGCCAGACGGAGCCTCGGAAAATGACGGCAAAATCGGAAATGTCCGTAATTTGCCGCGCATGCGCAGAGCGGCATTCGACGGAACATCGGAAAAGTCCGTAATTGTCGGTATGCGCATGCGCGGCCGACTTACGAACAATTCCGAGTCAAGAACAGGCGGCCAGTCCCTAACGAGTTCGTAACTCGGGGACCCCCTGTAGTTAAGAGGGCTGGGCTGGAAGGGAGTATGTGTTTTTTAGACGCACGCCCCCTTCTATGACACTGCAGTGAGAGGCGTGCCTCCACTGCAGCATTTTTATTGGACAGCTTGGGCCAATGGTACTTTACCATTGGTCCAAGACTCCAAGCTGTCCATTGAGCTCAGTGCCTCTGACAAGAAGTGAAGAGAGGCTCTGTGAGCTCATCCTCTCAGTCTGCTGCAAACAGAGTGTTCCAGCTTGTATTAAACTGGCTGCTCTGTGTGTAGCTTCTGGCAGGCTGCACAAGGAGCCCCATATCTCCGAGACTATAAGGGGGCAGGAGCCCCAATTTTTGACCAGTGGTGGGGTAGGACTTTGGCTACCTACCCCCAAATCGGGGTCTCTTTGACACCAGGTCTCCAAGCTACGACCCTCAAAGTTTGATCAATTTTTTTATTTTATTTATGTTCATGGCAGGTGAGGTCCCCTGACTGCATGTCCCTGCTCCAGAGCCATCATCTCTAGTGAAAACTTCACTGCAAAGTACTGCGTCTGGCTGACACTTCAGCTTGGAGTAGAGAATTTTTCCTGGAAAAAAAATAAGCTGTGGTAGGGTTATTGAGAGTTTGGGTTGTTGATCAGAAATTAACTTTCATAGAAGTGTCCCTACAGGGGGACATACCTGGAGGTTGAGGAACGGCACTCCAGAGATGTCTTCTGTAATAGAAACTTCTGTGGAAAGATTCATTGAGATTTTTAGCTTGTTGGTCGGAAAGTTCACTTGAATTTCCTAGTAGTGCCCCTATAGAGGGACATATTGATGGTTGAGGAATGTTTTTTCCAAGCCGTCTTCTGCTGAAGAAACTTCATGGCATTGTACCACTTCTGGTGAACACTTGAAGGTGGATTTACAAAAGGAGTAGAACATTTTTACTTTGGAAAATGGATATTTACTTAAAGTGGATGTGAACCCACTCTCATCCTTTCTAAACTACTGCAATATTGGTTATCTATAAGGATATACAAGCCTCCTGCATGTATACTTATCTGTCAAATGTCTCCCCTCTGTCTGCTATGAGACCCGAAAAACTGCAGATTTTGTGGGTGGATCTGTTTTCCAGGGCTCAGTGATGTCAGTAGACTCCCCGCCCACCTCTACACTCCCTTATCAACATGCATTTTCTCCTATGTATTTCTTACACTGAACTTCTGCTATGATCAACAACATCCAGTCAAAACCCAGATAAGTCCCCTTAAGACTCCAGCATGCCAAATCATGCTGAGGTGTGGAACAGCCAATCCTTGCAGAGCTGCTGAAGAAAGGAGTGGGGGTGGGAATTAAAAAATAATGCATGTCTTAGGCTAGTGCACGAGATATGTAAATCACCTGTCAATCACAGTAAGGGGGAAGAACGGACAAAGTTTTCACAGTTTGTCTGTTTTATTTCACTGAAAAAATATATGAGGATTGCTCAGAGCTGGATTAATTTTTTGTGGCAAGACTGGGCACAGAAATCCCATACTTTATATTGTGCCAGACAAAAAAAATAAAACAATTTCCGGGTTTACATCCACTTTAATGAATAAACTTCAGAAGGGTTTTAAGAGTCTGACTCACTGGTTGGTCGTAAGTGCCCCTCAAATTTCCTAGTAGTGCCCCTATAGGGGGGGCATATCGGAGGTTGAGAATTGGACCTCCAAAGCTGTTTCCTGTAATAGAAACTTCAGGCATAGCACCACTCCTGGCTGATACTTCAGGGTGGATTTACTAAAGTAGAAATTGAGATTTTTGCTCATTGGTCGGAAGTGGCTGAAATTTCCCAGTACTGCCCCAATACACATCGGAGGTAGAGGGCCATTTTCTGTAGTAGAATCTTCACAGCATAGTACCGCTTCTGGCTAACACTTCAAGGGGATTTACTAAAGAAGTAGAACATTTTTACATAGCTTAATGAATATTCTGCAGAAGAGTTATTGAGAGTTTGGCTCGTTGGTCGAAAGTGCCACTTGAGTCTTCTAGAATCGCCCTATAGTGGAAAAAAAACTGGAGGTTGAGAAACGGTGCTGCCGAGATGTCCTCTGTAACAAAAAAACTTCTGCTGAGCGTTTATTGAGAGTTTGGCTTGTTGGCTGGAAGTGGCCCCTTGAATGTCCTAAAGGTGCCTCTATTAGGGGTCATATCGGAGGTTGAGGAATGGTGCTCCTGAGCCATCTTCTGTAGTAGAAACTTTGCTGTATAGTACCGCTTCTGGCAGACACTTCAGGGTGGACTTACTAAAGGAGTAGAGAACTCTTACTTGCAAAATGGATCTTTACTTAGCTTAATGAATGAGCTGTGGAAAGGTTATTGAGATTTTGCCTTATTGATCGGAAGTGCCACTTGAACTTCCTAGAAGTGTCCCTATAGTATATGTAGCGCTGGCTCCTGACGAGCAGGCGCTATTGTTTTTCAAAACTTAAGTTGTCTGAAGACGCAGTTGGGCTTCGGGATAATTTCTTTAAATTACTGGTTTCTGTACCAGTCTAGCTGGGTGGCACTGGGTTCTCCTTGACCGTAGGTGTCGCTGTCACCGCCGGCAAGAGTAGAAACGCAGTCTAGCTGGATGCATTGAATACCATTTATCTCTCAGAACCAGCCCAGTGGGAGTGTTTTCCTGTTGTGAATTCTGGGGGGTGGTATTTAAGGTACCGAAGCCATGTTGGCAGGGGATTATTGGTTCTTTTTGGTTCTGGTGGTCCTCCTGACCCAGTCCCATGGCCCTCCTGGCCCGGGGTGTGCAGCCTGTGCATCCTGTTCTTCGGGATCTCTCAGTGGCGCTTAAGTTAATCTCACAAGTCTGTGGCAGAGACTGTGTCAAATACTCCACCGGCTGCTAGGTTCAGTGAGAGGGGCCTATCCGGTGGTGGCTGAATTCAAAGGAGCTCTTAACCACTTCAGCCCCGGACCAATTTGCAGCCAAAGGACCAGGCCCCTTTTTGCGATTCGGCACTGCGTCGCTTTAACTAACAATTGCGCGGTCGTGCGACGTGGCTCCCAAACAAAATTGGCGTCCTTTTTTTCCCACAAATAGAGCTTTCTTTTGGTGGTATTTGATTGCCCCTGCGGTTTTTATTTTTTGCGCTATAAACAAAAATAGAGCAACAATTTTGAAAAAAATGCAATATTTTTTAACTTTTTGCTATAATAAATATCCCCAAAAAATATATAAAAACATTTTTTTCCCTCAGTTTAGGCCGATACGTATTCTTCTACATATTTTTGGTAAAAAAAATCGCAATTAGCGATTATTGATTGTTTGCGCAAAAGTTATAGCGTTTACAAAATTGGGGATAGTTTTATAGCATTTTTATTAATATATTTTTTTTTTACTAGTAATGGCGGCGATCAGCGATTTTTATTGTGACTGTGACATTATGGCGGACACATCGGACATTTTTGACACATTTTTGGGACCATTCACATTTATACAGCAATCAGTGCTATTTAAATGCATTGATTCCTGTATAAATGACACTGGCAGTGAAAGATTTAACCACTAGAGGGCGGGGAAGAGTTAGTGTGACGTGTTTTTTTTTTTTTACATTAGGGGGCGTGGCTGACGTCTGATGTCATTGATCGGCTTTTCCCGATGACAGGGAACAGCCGATCAGTGACAGGCAGTGTAGGAAGCGTGGGGAGAGGTTTGTTTACACAGACCTCTCCCCGTTCTTCAGCTCTGTGACCCAATCGCGGGACACCAGCAGCGATTGGGTCCGCTGGTCCCACGGCCGGGGTCACGGAGCTCCCGACCGGGTCGCGAGCGCGCGACCCCACAGCTAGGCAATTAAAGGGGACGTACCTGTACGTGCTTTTGCCTAGCCATGCCATTCTGCCAAAGTATATGTGCAGGAGGCGGTCGGGAAGCGGTTAAAAAAAAACCGCAGTACCAGGTGCCTGAACTTAATAAATAACCATCAAAAAAGAACAAAGTATTGGAAAATCACATTCTTTGGGCCACTTTCCACGGGATCCCCAAGACGAAGCTATAGGCAGGTGAGGTATGGGTAAGCCCAAATAAAACCAGCAGCTCCTTCAGGTATCAGTGCTACAGATACATACCAGAAGTAGAGGAACGATGCTCCAGAGCGCCATCTTCTGCAATAGAAACATCTGCAAGAGGATTAATGAGAGTTTGGCTTGTTGGTTGGAAGTGCCCATTGAATTTTCTAGCAGCGCCCCCTATAGGGAGACACATCAGAGATTGAGGGACGGTGCTCTAAAGCCGTCTCCTGTCATACAAACTTCACGGCATACAGCTGACACTTCAGGGTCGATTTACTAAAGGAGTTTTACTTCCCGAAATATATTTTTTCTAAGCTTAAAGTGTTACTAAACCCACAACCGTAGAATCAGTCTGTATATGCAGTAAAGCATGCTTGTTATACTCACTGTGGAACCTAAGGGGTTAATCCTTTGGCATTGTGTAAAAAAGCTGTTTGATCCTGTCTTCTCTGATCCTTCCCGTCTTTCACTGTCCCCTAATAATTTCCTGATAACACAGAGTCTATGGAGTCAGGCTGCACATGTCCAGTTTGGTGTGTAGAGGGGTTTATTTTTCTTGGGAGAGTGCATGTGATCAGCACAGGGCCAATAAGCACTGTCCAGACAGAGGGTCAGGGGTCCTGCAGCCTCATAGGTCAATCAGGAAACTTCTCCTACAAGCTTTAACCAGTGCTTGGCCAGACACTGACTGCTCACAAGACTGCTCTATACTGCTGATCAGAAAAGGTATTTAGCAGTTTATATTTACTAAAACTATTGCATTTCCATGTTCTGTGTGGTGTGGGAGACCAGATATAGTGAATGCAGGCTCCTGGGTTTAGCAACGCTTTAATGAATAAGGGGAAGTTGTATTCACTTAGAAGTAATATTAAACCCTACTCATTAAAGTGGTTGTAAACCTCAGACATGAAATATGAGCAAAGCATATCCCTCTATAGTGTGTACTTGTCTCAATCCAGAGCACTAAGTGTCATTTCTTTCTGCTGCTTCCTTCCTCTGTTGGTTGGACAAAAAAAAATGACCCATGTACGACCAGCTTCAGTGAGTGACACAGTGCGGCCAAAAGCAGCCAGGCAAATAGCATTTCCAGAGGAATTCAGCAATGCCATATTTCCCTCATAGCAGGTGTTCTTTAAAAAAATGTATTTTACTTCAAGTGCCCATTCACACTCTGGGCTCTATTTATAAATGTTTTCACACAACTTTCACACATGCTTCTAATTGGATCCAATGTGCAAATCCTGGTTGAAAGTTGTGTGATAAATTCATAAATAGGAGCCGGTGCCTTGCTTTAAAGCGCATGCATTAGGGGAGCTGTCTTAAAGTGGTTGTAAGCCCTTACATATACCCATTAAAGTGACTGGCCTCAGGTGATACACAGAGATGAAACAAATCCTCCTACAAAAGTTGTACCTCTTTATCTGCAGTCTTCTCTACTTCAAAGCCCAGAATGTATACAGCTTGTCTGAGCATTCAGAAAAAGAGGGGCGGAGAGCTGAAATTACACACTGCACAGCCCATGAGGAGAGGTCTGAGAGCTGATTGGAGGGAAGGAACCCCCCCCCCCCCCCCTTCACACAGCACACAGGAACAGAGCTGAGGCTGTCAATCAGCTGGAGCTCCCTCCCCTGTCACCATTTTTTTCTTGGTGTCAGGAAAACTCCTCAGAAGTGACTCATGCTGATAGCAGAGGAACGAAGCAGCAGAAAGAAATGACACTTAGGCTGCATTCACAGCTGAGCGTTTTGTCGCCTGAAGCTACAAAACGCTAGAGGGGAAAAAATACATTATTCTCTATGGAGATGGTTCACATCTCCACTCCAAACGCCTGAAGCTCAAACAAGTTCCAGGCCCTTTTTTGTCGCTTGAATCGGGCAGATTTGGGCGTTTTTCTTCTTTTTACATTGGTGACCTTTTGCTCTGCACACAATCGCAGCAAAACGCAATAAAAAAACGCTGCAAAATCGCGGTAAAAACTGCTGCAATTCGCGCGATTTTCTGCCTGAAAACGCTACGCTCAGGTGTGAATGCAGCCTTAGGGGGTTGATTTACTAAAGGCAAATAGACTGTGCACTTTGAAAAGTGCAATTGCCCCAAAGCCTAGTTAATGAACAGAAGTTCTGCTGACTTTCATCATCCAATCATGTGCTGTTTTTCAGTTTTCCTTCCATGTGATTGGCTATTCTTTCCAAAGTGAAGCTTTACCTCATTTACTAAGCTCTGGACAGTGGCGGAACTACCAGGGTCGCATCAGTCGCACTTGCGACTGGGCCCTGAAGTTCCGTCAGGGGCCCACCCGCATGTTCATCGCTGTCCAGGGGCCCACCCGCACGTTCTCCGCTGTCCAGGGGCCCGCCCGCCCGTTCTCCGCTGTCAGGGGCCCGCCCGTTCTCCACTGTCAGGGGCCCGCCCGTTCTCCACTGTCAGGGGCCCGCCCGTTCTCCACTGTCAGGGGCCCGCCCGCTCTCCACTGTCAGGGCCCGCCCGCTCTCCACTGTCAGGGGCCCCCCATTCTCCACTGTCAGGGGCCCGCCCATTCTCCACTGTCAGGGGCCCGCCCGCTCTCCACTCTCAGGGGCCGCCCGTTCTCCACTCTCAGGGGCCCGCCCATTCTCCACTGTCAGGGCCCGCCCGCTCTCCACTGTCAGGGGCCCTGCCCGCTCTCCACTGTCAGGGGCCGCCCTTTCTCCACTGTCAGGGGCCCGCCCGCTCTCCACTGTCAGGGCCCGCCCGTTCTCCACTGTCAGGGGCCCGCCCGCTCTCCACTGTCAGGGGCCCGCCCGCTCTCCACTGTCAGGGCCCACCCGTTCTCCACTGTCAGGGGCCCTGCCCGCTCTCCACTGTCAGGGGCCACCCTTTCTCCACTGTCAGGGGCCCGCCCTTTCTCCACTGTCAGGGGCCCGCCCATTCTCCACTGTCAGGGGCCCGCCCTTTCTCCACTGTCAGGGGCCCGCCCGTTCTCCACTGTCAGGGGCCCGCCCGTTCTCCAGTGGCCAATGGCAATTTAAAAAAAAAGGCCAAATATCGGCCGATATATCAGTCGACCTCTAGTAGTCACCCTCTGTTGCTTGCTTCCCAGATGAATTATGGGATGTGTAGTGTACACAGAGCAGCGCACATGACTGCAACTAATACGCACTGCTCATTCCAAACAAAGGTAAGTGAGGGGGGAAAGGAGAGGTTCGGGAGCTCACATAGGCAGAAAAGCACAGAAGAAACAATGTTATGAAAAATTGATTACATGGCCAAGTAGTGGATGTGGATGGATTATTACTGGAGAAAAAGGATATTGTTTAGTATCCCTTTTAACAAGCATTCCATGACAGGTCCTCTTCTCCCCCAGTTCCAGCTCGGCTCTGATGAAGGATTTTTATAGCAATGATATCTTACCCCCCCCCCCAACCCCCACCCCATCCCCCATGGGAGTACATCTGTAGCTACAATATATATCTCATCTGCTGGTTGGCAGCTGAAGGCGCTGTATTCTCCGTCTGTGCAGACTGGGATGGCGGTGAGCAGGTGATCTATGCTTTGCCCACCTATTTTTGGGCCGTTTATCTCTTTATTGCAATATAAAATGATTGCCGGTCAGTTTATGTTTTCTGTCATTCATTTCATTCTTTCATTTCTTTCTACATTCAAGTATACAGTATAAGTATATGTTTTATATTTTTGTTCAATGCTTAGGTTTATTATGCTTACATTTTGCCTTCCCTGATTCCTCTGCCAGTGATGTCATCATTGGGTCACTGTGCTTCTCTATGCAATGCAGGTAGATCATGGCTGTATGAGGTGAGGTGGACCATAACTGATGTCAGACCATCCAATTCCTGCTAGGAGAGAGGGCCGAGGCAGGTTTGTCCTCTGTGAGCCATTCTGCAATTGGTTTAATCTAATCTCCCCACCCTCAGGTCTGCTTCACAGCACAGCTTTAGACTAGGCTGGAGCTGCTTGTTGAAGTTCACCACCTGCAGTGTGCGGATAGTATATACAATGTAGTTATACGACATTACCAGGGCTTTTTTTCCTCAAAGAATATGTGCAGGTTCTGCCCCCTTCCAAGTCATCTCATTGTCTCAACCCCCCTACCCACCTTCGAGCAACATCCCTTGGTTCCTCCTCTTACCCACCTCCGGGCAACATCCCTTGGTTCCACCCCCTACCCACCTCCAAGCACCGTCCCTTTGTTCCACCCCTTACCCACCTCCAAGCACCGTCCCTTGGTTCCAACCTCCAAGCACCGTCCCTTGGTTCCACCTCCGAGCACTATCCCTTGGTTCCACCCCCCTACCCACATCTGAGCACCATCCCTTGGTTCCACCCCCCACCCACCTCCAAGCACCGTCCCTTGGTTCCAGCCCCTACACACCTCCTAGAACCGTCCCTTGGTTCCAACCCTTACCCACCTCTATGCACCATTCCTTTTTTCCACCCCCTACCCACCTCTGAGCACCGTCCCTTGGTTCCACCCCCTACCCACATCCGAGCACCGTCCCTTGGTTCTACCCACCTCCAGGCACCGTCCATTGGTTCCAGCCCCTACACACCTCCTAGCACCGTCCCTTGGTTCCAACCCCTACCCACTTCCAAGCACTGTCCCTTGGTTCCACCCCTTACCCACCTCTATGCACCATTCCTTTTTTCCACCCCCTACCCACCTCTGAGCACCGTCCCTTGGTTCCACCCCCTACCCACATCCGAGCACCGTCCCTTGGTTCTACCCACCTCCAGGCACCGTCCATTGGTTCCAGCCCCTACACACCTCCTAGCACCGTCCCTTGGTTCCAACCCCTACCCACTTCCAAGCACTGTCCCTTGGTTCCACCCCCTATCCACCTCCGAGCACTGTCCCTTGGTTTCACCCCTTACCCACCTCTGAGTACTGTCCCTTGGTTCCACCTCCTAGCCACCTCCAAGCACCGTCCCCTGGTTCCACCCTCTACACACCTCCGAGCACCGTCCCTTTATTTCACCCCTACTTGCCTACTAGTACAGTGCCTTTTAGAGAAATCAGAACCAAATATAATTTTGTGGTGCTAAGTAATTTGATAATGATAACATGAAAAGCAGTAAAATGCAGTAGACCCCTGCAGCCAGCAACAATGGACTCTCCCTTAGCAACAAGAGACCCTCCCCCAGCAACAACATATCCCTCCAGCAACAATAGATCCCCTGCAACAAAATGCCCCCTCAGAAGCAGTAGACCTACTTACCAGCAACAATAGATCCATCCCCAACAGCAGATCCCTCCCAGCAACAAATGACCCCCACAGCAACATAAGACTCTCCCCCAGCAACAATAGATTCTCCACCATCAACAATAGACCTCCCCAACAACAAGAGACTCCCCTCAGCAACAATAGATCCCCAGAAGCCAATAGCAATAGCCCCCCACCCCCAGCAGACCACATCATCCCTTGCCATAACATAAAGTTAGTGCTAGAGGTGCTGGAACTAAGTTCCCCCCACGTTCCCGCTGAAAAAAATCTCTGCATATTACATATTTAATTGCCACAAAAAAAATACAATTAAGAAGACCTTTCTTACCACTGAACAGTAAAATGAAAATGCCACAAACCTCTACATTCTTTTAAAGAGAACCTGTCACCAAGACACCTGTAAGAGGAGACATGCTGCATATTGGTTCAATAACACACAGTATGTTTGTTTTAACTGCTTCTATCAGAGCCTTCTAACACAGGTCTTTGGCTTCACTGCATAGGTTCCCTATAAATTGCCCCTTCTGCTTTTTTGCCAGTGCCAAACCCCAGAGAATAAAACATCAGAGAGAAATTCTCGCAGCAATAAACCACAAAGGGTTTAATTCCCGGGCAGATACAAGAGATTGTCATTCAATACAGTTAGATGTTCATTAAAAAATTCCTTCGGTCTCACCCTGCAAGAGAAGCGCCGTTATACCGACCTCTCCAGCAGCCCGTGCCTCCTACTTACCTCTGATATAGCACTGCAGTCTCCATAAGACTCCTCATAATTGGACACGTCTGGGATGACCTGACCAGCTATGACCTTAAAGCTCACCATATGGACCATTCATGTGTTTATACATGGAGATCATTGTCCCCCTTAATCATCTCTTCTCAAGAGAGAATACATTCAGTTCAGCTCACCCATGTCCTCCGTGCCTCTTTTTAAAGACTACAATGGACTATAATGATTTTATCTGAGATCTTGTATAAAGAAAGGATGATAATATTAAACATAGTAGAGCTGAATCCCTGTGGTCTGTATCTACTGAGAGACAAAGACAGTCCCAGAAATACAGGACCATACCTCAGACTTCAGGGTGACATGGGTGTCCCAGAGGAGCTTCAGATGCACTGGAGTCACAGGGTACTGTGAGGGCACTGGAAGTCTATACTCTGGGTTCATTGGGTAACACAGGAGTCACTAGAGACACAGGGGTGCGGGGGTCATTAGAGATGCCCGGGCCACTGAAGACACAGGATTCACTAGAGACACAGGAACACAGAGGTCACTGGAGACACAGGGGCCACTGCAGATTTTTGGGTCAATGGAGGAGACACAGGGGTACAGAGGTCACGAGAGACACAGGAGTGCAGGTGTTACTGGAAACAAAGAGGTCACTGGAGACACAGAAGTGCACTAGTGCAGGTATCACAGGAGACAAAGACGTCACTGAAGACATAGGAGTGCTGGTGCAGGTGTCATGTCATTGGGGACACAGAGGTCACTGGAGACACAAGAGTGCAGGTGTCACTGGAGGCAAAGAGGTTACTGGAGACACAGGAGTGCAGGTGTCACTAGAGAGAAAAAGGTCACTGGAGAAACAGGAGTGCAGGTGCCACTAAAGACAAAGAGGTCACCGGAGAGACAGGAGTGCAGGAGTCACTGGAGACAAAGAGGTTACTGGAAACACAAGAGTGCAGGTGTCGTGTCATTGGAGACACAGAGGTCACTGGAGACACAGGAGTGCAGGTGTCACTGGAGGCAAAGAGGTTACTGGAGACACGGGAGTGCAGGTGTCACTGGAGACACAGAGGTCAATGGAGACACAGGAGTGCAGGTGTCACTGGAGACACAGGAGTGTAGGTGTAGTGTCATTGGAGACACGGAGGTGACTGGAGACACAGGAGTGCTAGTGTCACTGGAGAAAATAGGTTACTGGAGACACAGGAGTGCAGGTGTCAATGGAGACACATGAGTGAAGGTGTCATTGGAGACACAGAGGTCACTGGAGACACAGGAGTGCAGGTGTCACTGGAGACAAAGAGGTCACTGGAGACACAGGAGTGTAGGCGTAGTGTCATTGGAGACATGGAGGTGCCTGGAGACACAGGAGTGCTAGTGTCACTGGAGAAAATAGGTTACTGGAGACACAGGAGTGCAGGTGTCAATGGAGACACAGGAGTGCAGGTGTCATTGGAGACACAGAGGTCACTGGAGACACAGGAGTGCAAGTGTAACTGGAGACAAAGAGGTTACTGAAAACACAGGAGTGCAGGTGTCACTGGAGACACAGAGATCACTGGAAACACAGGAGTGCAGGTGTCACTGAAGACAAAGAGGTCACTGGAGACACAGGAGTGTAGGTGTAGTGTCATTGGAGACAGGGAGGTCACTGGAGACACAGGAGTGCAAGTGTCACTGGAGACAAAGAAGTCACTGGAGACACAGGAGTGCAGGTGCTGTGTCATTGGAGACGCAGAGGTCACTGGAGACACAGGAGTGCAGGTGCCACTGGAGACACAGAGGTCAATGGAGACACAGGAGTGTGGGTGTTGGACAAGAGGTCACTGGAGACATAAGAGTTACTGGAGACCTGGCAGCGCAGTGGTCACTGGAATAGCTGGATTACTGGATACTCAGGAATCACTGGAGGCGCAGCAGAGCTCTCTGGAGTTACAGGCATCACTGGAGACACAGAGGCCACTGTAGACACAGGCATCAATGAAGATACAGCAGTCACTATAGACCTAGGAGTTTCTGGAGACCCGGGAGCGCAGTGGTCAGTGGAGAATCTGGAGTCACTGAACAGCTGGGAGGCACTGGAGGCACACCAGGGTTCACTGGAGACGCTGGTATCACTGGAGATACATGAGTCACTGGAGACACAAGAGTTCATGGCTCACTGGAGAAGCTGGGGTCCCTGGAGTCACAGGAGGCTCAGCAGTGGTCATTAGAGGCATGTCTGGAGGCACAGGAGTCACTGGAGACACTGAAGTCTGGAGGCACAGGAGTCACTGGAGACACTGAAGTCTGGAGGCACAGGAGTCACTGGAGACACTGAAGTCTGGAGGCACAGGAGACACTGAAGTCTGGAGGCACAGGAGTCACTGGAGACACTGAAGTCTGGAGGCACAGGAGTCACTGGAGACACTGAAGTCTGGAGGCACAGGAGTCACTGGAGACACTGAAGTCTGGAGGCACAGGAGTCACTGGAGACACTGAAGTCTGGAGGCACAGGAGTCACTGGAGACACTGGAGTCTGGAGGCACAGGAGTCACTGGAGACACTGGAGTCTGGAGGCACAGGAGTCACTGGAGACACTGGAGTCTGGAGGCACAGGAGTCACTGGAGACACTGGAGTCTGGAGGCACAGGAGTCACTGGAGACACTGAAATCTGGAGGCACAGGAGTCACTGGAGACACTGAAATCTGGAGGCACAGGAGTCACTGGAGACACTGAAATCTGGAGGCACAGGAGTCACTGGAGACACTGGAGTCTGGAGGCACAGGAGTCACTGGAGACACTGGAGTCTGGAGGCACAGGTGTGCAATTGCAATTTTGTGGAGGAGACATGGGAAGCAGGGGGACACTGGGACTCGGGGTGCTCAATAGTGTCAGAAACACACTGCTCTAGAAAACATACATCCCTCAACTAGATCCTGAAATAAGTTGCAATAATATCCAGGAACAATATCGATTGGTGCAAATTACAGGTGCAGCTTTCAAAAGTGATGTCCTCCCTAATGTACTATAGGCACAAAATATATGTATATAGGCACAAAAATACTAAGATTGTTCTCCAATGAGGCAAAAAAATAAAAAAAATGTATTACGATCCCCTAATGGGTATTTAGTGTATATACTCTAAAGAATGTAATAACAAAGTCCAGGATCGATGTGGATCTATACACATCTGACACACAACTAGCATATTGCAATAGCTGCCTGCCTAGATGATCCAAAGGTTGATGTTCAAAATCCTGTAGTAATCAAATCATTGGTGCTACCATGAGGTCAGTAATTTCACTTGTCATGGCTTTCCTTCATATTAGAACAAAGTGATAAAGTGCTGCATTGACCTCCATAATGAATTTCGTTTTCCACATGTGATAGCAGTATTATTCATATATCACGCATACAGTACTGTGCAAAAGTTTTAGGCATGTGTGAAGAAATGCTGTAAAGTAAAAATGCTTTAAAAATATATATATTTTATATGGCAATTTACAAAATCCAAAGCGAGCAAGCAGAAGAAAAAATCTAAATCAAATAAAAATTTGGTGTGACTCCCCTTTGGCTTCAAACCAGAATCAGTTCTTACACTTGCACACTTTGTACACTTGCACAGACTTGCACAAAGTCAGGGATTTTGTAGGATTGGAGTCAGGTGTATGATTAACCAATTATACCAAGCAGGTACTAACGATCATCAATTTCATATGTAGGTTGAAGCAGTCATTACCTGAAGCAGAAAAGGCTGTGTAGGAGGCTAAAAACTGGGTGAGGAAGAGCCAAACTCAGCTACTAAGGTGAGGTTTTGGAAGACAGTTTCATGTCACAGGTTGTACCAGGCGCGGCACGTCCATTAAGGGCGCACGGGCGCTGCCCCCCTATCCATGCGTCCGGCCCCCATGCATGGATTCTACTGAGGGGGGGGGGGGGTTGAAGCACGTGCCAGGGGCTCTAATAGGCATTAAAATAAGGTGGGCTCAGGGTGCAGATAGCGAATGAATATTTGCTATTGTAACAAAAAGCCCGCTAGAGCCCACACACGATCGGATTTTCCGACAACATAATCCGATCTGACTTTTCCCATCGGAATATCCAACCGTGTGTACAGGACATTACTCTTCTGGGAAAGCTAGCCATGACATTTTGGAGTGTGTCTGTTGGAAGTTGTAACCATTCTGCAAAAAGAGCTTTTGTGAGGTCAGGTACTGATGTTGGATAAGAAGACCTGGCTCACAATTATCATTCCAATTTATCCCTATCCAATTCAGTAGGGTTGAGGTCAGGACTCCACACCAAACTCATCGTCAAACTCATCAAACCATGTCTTTATGGAGCTGGCTTTGTACACAGGACACAGTCATGGCCAGAACAGAAAAGGGCCTTCCCCAATCTGTCTTTGTCTGGGGGTCTCGCAATTGGCATTCCAATGTATTCCAAAAGTGTTCAGTAGGGTTGAGGTCAGGGCTCTGTGAAAGCCACTTGAGTTCCTCCACACCAAACTCATCAAACCATGTCTTTATGGAACAGGTTGTGTACACAGCACACCATCATGGCCAGAACAGAAAAGGACCTTCCCCAATCTGTTAGGTTGGATTCTCTACAATGGCTTTGTATGGGAATCTCACAATTGGCATTCCAATTCATTCCAAAGGTGTTCAGTAGGGTTGAGGTCAAGGCTTTGGGAAAGCCACTTGAGTTGTTCTCCATCTACACCAAACTCATCAAACCATGTCTTTATGGAGCTGGCTTTGTATAAAAGGGCCTTCCCTAAACTGCTACCACAAGGTTGTAGCATTACCAGCACCCTTCACTGGAACAGCCCAGACTAAACCATTTGGTAGGTTTTGCACATACCGTATATACTCGAGTATAAGTATAAGTTTTTCAGCAAATTTTTTTGTGCTAATAATGCCCCCTTCGGCTAATACTCGAGTCACTCGAGTTTTCTGCAGCATCAAATGATAATTTGCCGACCAACCGTATCTCGGGGCCACTTAGTGCTAGGTACCCCACATTTGGCATGCAAACCCAGTGGAACTAGCCCTATAACATATCCTAGCACCAAGTGGCCCCGAGATACGGGGCCCCAAAGTCGGTTCAGAAAATGTCATTCTCTGCTGCAGAAAAGTACTTGATATTTTCCGAACTGACTTTGGGGCCCCCGTATCTCAGAGCCACTTGGTGATAGGAACCCCTTTGGATATGTTGTAAATTTTGGGTTCCTAGCACCAAGTGGCCCCGAGATACGGGGCCCCAAAGTCGGTCAACTGTGTCCATCTGCAGCAATGTCATTTCGGGACCCTTTGGGTCCAGAGACCCCAAATTTTGGCTGCAGCTAGGGGGCATCTAGGAACCCTCAACTACCAAGTTTGAAGTTTGGGGGACCTTTGGCTGCAAATGGGCACAGTGAGGCTGCATATGGACATTGTTGACCTTCTTTTCCACTTACAGTAGCTGCGCATTTCTCTCCCTAGGCTTATACTCGAGTCTATACGTTTTCCCAGTTTTTTGTGGTAAAATTAGGTGCCTCGGCTTATATTCGGGTTGGCTTATACTCGAGTATATACAGTACGTTTATTTATATATGCCAGTTTACCGTATTGCATGGAGTTTTTGACATATATCACTTCAGTATTTTTTTATATTCATAGAAAAGTTGTAACTATGATGTTATTATTTTGTATATTGAGTTGTCTTTTTTTTTTTTTTTTTTTTTTTTTTATATTTTGTTACTTCAGTGCTAATTAAGTGGAAGATCAAAAAACAAACAGATTCTTGCGAGCTACCATGTGAGGATCCAATTAGAATAGTTTAAGACAGCTGCTAGCATTGATCACGTCCCATATGTTCGTGCCAACCTAATCTATAAACCGATAAATGCTGCGCTATCCAAATGCAGTCATAGTATTGTCACATTCAATATAAATCCCAAAGCGTTGTGTTATAAAGTTATGCAATCCTATGTGATAAATGCCATACATGTAATGCAATCCTATACGGTTAGAAATTGCAATCTACTGCTGTAATACCAATGATAATCCTATGCAATTTAAAAATTGCAATCTCATGCGATATTGCTGCAATCTGACGCAGCCTAATTACTTCATGTGTTGTAATCATATGCAAGTAGAAAATCGCAATATTCTGCTATATTACCACTAATAGTCCTATGCGATTAGGAAATTGCAATTATAAATAACTGCTGCAGTCCGATGCGGTCAACGCAACACATGTATTGCGATCCTATGCAGTTGGAAATATAAGTCTAATGCTATAAGACCAATGATAATCCTATGCGATTAAAATTGCAGTACCATGCGAAGATGGTAAACATATGCTATAATATGCGATCTGGTGAGTGCATTTAGTTATCACTTCGTGGCCGAGGCGATCTGGTGAGTGCATTTTGTTATCACTTTGGGTGAAGCACTTTAAGCAAGCTTACTGAAGCACGTTTGCACTTTATTTTTCACGGTGTTGGAGTATACACAAGAAGATTTGTTCACATATGATTATTATGGACATTTCTTATGGTTTATTTTATAGTGCACTTTACTAGTCAGATACACATTGTAAATTATTTTGATATTTGATTCATACATGGTTTCCTTTGCGCCCTTTATATATATTTTTGCATTGTGTATTAGTTTTCCACAGATTTTAGGTGCAGTATTGGTGTAGTCTATTAATAATTCGTCCTCTTGATTTTTATTGTGGCGCCGATACCCAACACTTTCCCCCTCACAGTATATGAAACTTACCTTAAAATAAAGCTGTTCCAGCGTCTCGATGTTGGCGCTGCAGCTGCTTCCATTTTCACCCGTCTTGCTTCCGGGTCCGCGAGCTCCGGCTCTGTGATTGGCCGGAAGTCGCGATGACGTCACTCCCGCTGTTAACAGCACAGGACTCGGAAGGAACGGCACTCCTAAACTGTACACGTTTAGGAGATATTTACACTACCTATAGGTAAGCCTTATTATAAGCTTACCTATAGATAAATGTCAGCGGAGGAAGTTTACTTCCTTTTTAAAGGGGAGCCGTTGGGGAGCAGTAATAATGCAGCTCAACCACGTGTTTTTACCAACCAGGCAAACTAAGCCTTAAAGAGGAGTATCCATTAAAAAAAAAAAAGTCAGCAGCTACAAATACTGCAGCTGCTGACTTTTAATAATCGGACACTTACTTGTTCCAGGGTCCAGTGATGCGGGGGATCGAAGCTCCGCTCGTCCCCCCCATCCGCTCGGCGGTGCCGGCATTGCAACTGTGGGCACCCACTGCGCATGCGCGAGCGGCCCTGCGCGCCCTGATTGGCCGCGCAGTCATCTGGGACCTGTCATGTGTCCCAGATGACTAACAGGAGGGAGGGGGCAGAGCTGAGCCCTTCCTGCGCCGAGGGAGAGTGATGTCACCAGCCAGGGCACTGAAGGAGGCAGACTACGAGGGACCCCCTAGCAACAGGCATTTAGAGGTGAGTTAAAACAAAAAAAAAATTCCAAATGTTTTTTTTTTTTTTTTTTTTTACGTCCATTAATCATTAAATTTATAATTTTTTTTTTTAAATGCAAGCAGTGTGCCTGAATTTGACCTGGCATCTGCCATCACAAAGTCCCCATACAGCAGGGCTGGAGTGTGAGAGGAAGAAGCAGCATAAGGGACAAATCAGTTCATGGGGTCTCCTATGCTGGGGGTATACAGGTGGACAGCAATGTTGTAATGTATTGTAAACAATTGCCTCCACGGTGTAATTTATTGTTAGGAATGATGGATCATGTTTTATACATGTCATAAACCTCAAATTTTAAACTCATTGTGAATTTTAATTTTATTTTTTGATAAATAAAATACTTTATTAAAAAAATGTAATCCTTTACAATTAATTTGCTGCTAAAAAAACCCAGTAGGGAAATTGCTCCATTTTTTTTTTTTGTTCTTTGGGGTGTGCAGCCTTGCTAACACTCATACATGTGTCCTTCTATTCTATCAGTTCATGTGTATCTAAAGCCATTTTTATTATTTCGTTTTAAATTTGTATAAGTAGCTGTCAGGTTTTACTGCTGCACAAGAGAATAGACTATCCGACTTTGAGTATTGACATGGGAATTTATAGATAGGCAACTCCTATCCTCATATTGATTAGTGGTTCCAAATTAATAAATAACTACTGCAGTAGGGAACAGACACAAAACATACACTCCGCATCTTTCTAAATAACTGTTCTGCTTTATTATGACGCAATTTATACACATGATTATGTAGGTATCATATTAATATTACAATTGTACGTTTATGGTAACAAGGGGCGCAACATAGGCAGGCTAATTATAATCAGGACTCGAAAGAATGCAAACATGTAATGAAAACATTATTAGTGCCGTGTGCACAGTGAGGGCAGAGTGCATACAAAGTAGAATACAATTATATACAGAACTTACAAATTTCCTTTACAGTATATATAGTGAATGATTGATATATATAAACTCTATATATATATATATATATATATATATATATATATAAAAAATATAGCGCTCACAACCATTAAAGTATAAAAAACATGTGTGAACAAACACAATCAAATAATTGGCAAAATAAAGTCCAAACATAATTATCAAAGGTGCTTCAATCCGAAGGGAACAAAACGTGCAGGAATATTGCAGATGTATTCAGGTGCAGGACACCCCCTCATGTATCCCCACTCACCAGATCGTGATGACTCCCAGCTTTTCAGTCTGGTGGGTCGCTTTAAGCTTTATAATGGTGTCCAGGGCCAATGGAGTAGTCAAATCCAATGATTTTTAAATGAAGTTGCTCAGCAAAACGAACGGATACCCAAAAGTGAGGAAAGAAATGGAACTAATAGTGAAGTACCGTTTAAAAATGGTTTAATGGAAAGGGGAATGGGTCCATTTCTTTCCTCACTTTTGGGTATCCGTTTCGTTTTGCTGAGCAACTTCATTTAAAAATCATTGGATCTGAACATTTGACTACTCCATTGGCCCCGGACACCATTATAAAGCTTAAAGCGACCCACCAGACTGAAAAGCTGGGAGTCATCACGATCTGGTGAGTGGGGATACATGAGGGGGTGTCCTGCACCTGAATACATCTGCAATATTCCTGCACGTTTTGTTCCCTTCGGATTGAAGCACCTTTGATATTTATGTTTGGACTTTATTTTGCCAATTATTTGATTGTGTTTGTTCACACGTGTTTTTTTATACTTTAATGGTTGTGAGCGCTATATTTTATATTTATACGTTTTTCAAGGATTTAGCACTTTGTGTATAGCTGCTGCTTCCTTTTTTCACATACACACCATTAGCGCGAGTACGGTATATATATTTAGCATATTTTTGTATATATATATATATATATATACATACACACACACACACACACACACACACACACCTATAAATAGCAGAAATATCGCCTATTCCAACTTATTCACAGCAGAATCTAGCCCACTTCATGTATTTACACCTGCGCACAGAGAAATAAGGTCTGTAATTCAGCTGTTACTAACACGTAACCTAATAGCATACTTTATTCTCCCATCACAGGTGAAAGAAAAAAACACTTATTATACTTGTACTTTTGAATGAAGAAAAATAAAGAAAGAACAGAAAAATAAGCATTTTTCTGCAAGAAAATTACTTAGAACCCACATTATTTCTTAAAGCAGAGACCCTAGAGAATAAAATTGTGGGAGTTGCAATGTTTTTCCATCACACGGTCACACGGTATTTGCACAGCGGTTTTTCAAATGCAATTTTTGGGGAAAAAAGTACACTTTCATGAATTTTAGTGAAAACAAATTCATTATTGTACCCAGTTATGCTGAGTAAATAGATACTTAACATATCCTGCTTTAAAATTGGGTCTGCCCATGGATCAGCGCTAAACTACTACCTAAAAATCTTCATAGGAGACGTTTTAAAAGACTTAAGCTTGATTCACACCTATGCATTTTTTGTGCTTTTTGCATTTTGCAGATTTGCTCTACATAATGTGTTCCATAGGAAACCATGGTAAATGAGCTGTAGTGCAAATCTGCAAAATGCAAAAAGCACTGAAAATGCATAGGTGTGAATCAAGCCTTACAGGTTACCAGTTTAGAGCTACACACGAGGACTGGTAATAAAATTTTGCTCCCACTCTGACGTTTGCGATGATCCCTCGCATGTGTGGTGCGATCACCATTTACATATGCATGCGGGGCTTACGTATGCGCGGGCATTTGCGTTTGAACATGGGGGACGGGGGGCACTTTACATTTTTTTCAATTTTATTTAAAATAAATTAAATTAGTCTCTTTAATTTTTGCGTTTGATCCACTTTATTGTTATCACAAGGAATGATCAACATCCCTTGATATTATGGTCCTCTATGGAGAGATCTGGGGTCTACTATTCAAATCTAAAATCGATCTACACTTAAATCTTACATCTAAATAATAAAAAAAAAAGAGTTTGTTATTTTTTTCTTTGTGAGCTTTCTTTATTTTAATTTGTTCCAAAGTATATGTGTTTTTACATGTGATGAGAGAATCAAGTATTTATAATATACTATTACACTATGGGGTTTATTTATCAAAGGTGTGCAAAGCTGTTCATCAAACCGCATGTAAATTCAGGCTGTGTAAATGGGGCAAAATTGAATATTCTAAGGCTATATTCTTTGTGGTTCGAATGTTAATCATTAAATTAAAGAACAGTGTGAATGGGGGAAAATACCGCACTATGGCCACTAGGTGGAACTGAGGAGTGTGCTTCAAAGATGACTTGAAAAATGTCCTTCGAAAATACTTTAACATTCCGCTTGCTTTTAAAAATCTGTTTGGAACTTCCCAAGTGGAAACCATAAAACCATATTCACTGTTAGAAATTTGGTTGTTCGAGAAACAATTTCCATCTTCCTTCAAATTTTCCAAACAAAATCTTGAAAACAAACGTTGATTTGACCCCATAAATGATTTGAAAATGAATGAATGAATGACTTGTATAGCGCTGCCTATGCTAACCAAATCGCCTCAGGGCGCTTGCCTCCGGTGTCCATCTGGGTGTAGCACGGTCCTTAACCCCGTAGGGTCCCGACACGCTTACAAACACATACACATACTAGGGCCAATTTTTAGGCAGGATCCAATTAAATGCAGCCACTGTGCCATTAAATGCAGCCACTGTGCCCATCAAATGCAGCCACTGTGCCCATCAAATGCAGCCACTGTGCCCATCAAATGCAGCCACTGTTCCCATCAAATGCCGCCATCGTGTCCCATCAAATGCAGCCACTGGAACCCCCGCCCACTGTCTGACCGCCATTTACCCCATCTTGGTGGCGGGTCAGGCAGCGGCGAGCTGTGTCCTCTGTGTGTCTCTTCTTGCTTCCTGCTAGGTGTCCAATAGCAGCGCCTGTCCTTTCAGCCAATCAGGTGAAGGGTATCAGACCCACTCTACCTGATTGGCGGAGAGGCAGTTCAGTGTTAGAAAAGAAAATATTAATTTGCTTTTCTAACACACCTGGGTGGGCTCCAAGTGCAATGCTCTGCGCTCCGAGTCCACCTTTTTTGTAGCCTATTAGAGCCTATGGCTCTAATCAAATGCTTTAAAAACACACCCCCGCCGCTGTAATTCAGGTGCCTGGCGTCCTAAAAGGGTCCGGACGCCTGAATAGGGGGTGGCAGTGGTGGCCATGGATAGTTTCATGCAATGCATGAATCTATCCTTTCAAAATAGAGGTAGTGGCTGGAGAAAGGGGGTGGCACCCGAGCACCCATAATGGATGGGCAGCCCCTGGTACTAAATATGGTTTGTTTGTTTTATTCTTTGACCAGAGGCCAGTCATTGTGGGTCAATCTCCACCCCTACCCATAGCCTGCAGTAGACTCATGGTGTTCAAAGGACCGCTTTACAGGTTCAGTTGAGTGGATTGTTTATGACTTGGGATGAGCAAAGTCCCTTCACTGAAACTTATTTTCCTGGAGTGTGGCGGTCTTCTGGATCACTGCCTTTGGACAGTCAATAGGAATTGCCCACATCACCCAGGTGGGGACATGGATATTTGAAGGGTTTTCCTTCTCTACAGAGAAGATAAAAGACCCCAACAGGGAGTGTTGTGGTCTTCTGCATCTCCACCTTTGGACAGCCAATAGGAAGTGCCCAGATCACCCCGGTAGGGATATAGAGACTCGAAGAAGGGTTCTCTACAGGGAAGAAGATCAAAGATGCCAACAGGGAGTGTCACGGTCTTCTGGATTCCAGCCTTTGGACAGCCAGTAGGAAGTGCCCAGATCACACCGGTAGGGATATAGAGACTCGAAGAATGGTTCTCTACAGGGAAGAGGATCAAAGATGCCAACAGGGAGTGTCACGGTCTTCTGGATTCCAGCCTTTGGACAGCCAATAGGAAGTGCCCAGATCACCCTGGTAGGGATATAGAGACTCGAAGAAGTGTTCTCTACAGGGAAGAAGATCAAAGATGCCAACAGGGAGTGTCACGGTCTTCTGGATTCCAGCCTTTGGACAGCCAGTAGGAAGTGCCCAGATCACACCGGTAGGGATATAGAGACTCGAAGAATGGTTCTCTACAGGGAAGAGGATCAAAGATGCCAACAGGAAGTGTCACGGTCTTCTGGATTCCAGCCTTTGGACAGCCAGTAGGAAGTGCCCAGATCACACCGGTAGGGATATAGAGACTCGAAGAATGGTTCTCTACAGGGAAGAGGATCAAAGATGCCAACAGGGGGTTTCACGGTCTTCTGGATTCCAGCCTTTGGACAGCAACTAGGAAGTGCCCAGATCACCCCGGTAGGGATATAGAGACTCGAAGAATGGTTCTCTACAGGGAAGAGGATCAAAGATGCCAACAGGGAGTGTCACAGTCTTCTGGATCCCCACCTTTGGACAGCCAATAGGAATTTCCCACATCACCTATGTAGGGACATGGAGACTTGAAGAAAGGTTCTCCTTTTCTACAGGTAAGAAGATAAAAGATGCCAACAGGGAGTGTCGCAGCCTTTTGGATCCCTGCCTTTGGACAGTCAATAGGAATTGCCCACATTACCCAGGTAAGGAAATGGAGACTCATGAGAAATAGGAAAGAGGGAGCACCCACAGTGCCACATCCGTAATGTATCAAGGGAAAACAAAGAAGATACCAAATAGATATCAACAGGTCGGACTTTTAAGGCATGAAAGCAAATAGGAAAGTAGAAAAAAATATTTATTTTATTGAAAAAAAATATATCATAATTTGTAATATTGTATTTTTCAATAAAATAAATATTTTTTTCTACTTTCCTATTAGCTTCCATGCCTTAAAAGTCTGACCTGTTGATATCTATTTGGTATCTTCTTTGTTTTCCCGAAATGGAGACTCAAGAAGGGTCTTCTAAAGGGTAAGAAGATAAAAGAAGTCTAAAGGGAGTGTCGCGGTCTTCTGGATCCCCGCCTTTGGACAGCCAATAGGAATTGCCCACATCACTCAGGTATGGGCATGAAAACTCAAGGAAGGGTTCTCCTTCTCTACAGGTAAGAAGATAAAAGTTGCCAACAGGGCGTGTAATGGATTTAAGTGAGCATATTGGACTTTAGTATTGATATTGATGAATATCAATTAGTTGGGGGTGGGGTTCACCTTTAGAATTCACCTTTTAACAAAACAAATTGATCACCTTTAACAGATCTTGGGCACCTACATACCCAAAAGGTCTGTTATTCTTCAAGTAGAATACAGCTACAAAACCAAGTGTGTATTTTGAAATCTGTCATGTCTCCTTCAATGAATTTCAAAGTTTTCATCCCTTGAACCGACACATTTCCAAATGTCTGGATGTAGAACCGGCCTCATGTAATGAATGCAGCGAGGCTGAATATTAAGGGCAGTGAGCGCCGTATCAATATGTAACATTTCCTTTGAATGTCAGAATTGGGTCATGTCTCTTAATGTGAAACTGGCACCCCACCGCCGTTCATCCGCTTGTCACATCGCTGCTGAACCCTGAACGCGCGTGCCCCCGTGGAGCTCAAACAATGAGAGATGTAGCTGACGGAGAGAGCAGGTGACCTTCCAGCCTTTTGTACTTTGCATCGTTCTAACAGGAAGGATCCTCATATAACTGTTAAAATAAAGACCACTCACTGTTTGCGTTTTAATTGACATGGCATTGCCCACACACTTCAAATATATATTTTATATATATATATATATATATATATATATATATATATATATATATATATATATATATATATATATATATATATATATATATATATATATATATATATATATATATATATTACACACACACACACACCCACGCTCATATTTGAAGTGCTAAGCCTACTATACCAGCTCCAGCTTGAAGGTTTAGCAGGCTTGGCAAATAATTCTTTGGATAATGTTCATCATTCTGATGCCAGGAAGGGCAGAGGCGCCATGCTTGCTTTTTTTTGCTAGACACAAAAAAAATATATTAAAGGTAACATCCATTTAAACTAAAGTTGTTTACAGCTTCGAAGCTCCTCCCACAACCATCTGCCAACCTTTTTCCAGATACTGTAATGCCGCGTACACACGACCGGACTTTTCGATGGACTAGGTCCGAAGGTCTTCCCGACGGACTTTCGGCGGGGTTCCGACTAGACATGGGAGCTGTCAAAAAATTTGTTTTGTTTTGTTCCGTATAAAAAAAAAATCGTAATTCGTGTACGAAATTTAATTCGGATTCGTACGAAATACGAATCGTTACAAATCGTTAATTTTGTTACGAATATCGACACTCTACGAATAATAACGAATTATCCGAAAACGTATTAAAGCGGAAGTAAACCCATCGATTTAACAGTTAAAAAAAAAAAGGCATGCCGGGAATGCTAACTGCACATTGGCTGTGCTCTCAACCAAACAGTCAAACCATCCATTGGCTGGTGTCATAACGGATCACATGTGCAGCACCGTGGCAGTTGAAGATTAAACAGAGGCAAAGATGGCAGCTTCCTTGGCTGAAAAGGATAGGAGGGTTTACTTCCACTTTAACGTTACATAACACAAGTCTATAAATGTCTATTGTTCACCAATCACTCAGAGGAAGTACGAAATACGAAATTTTGTTTACGAATACGAAATTTCGTACTTCCTCTGAGTGATTGGTGAACAATAGACAATAGACTTATGTGTTATGTAATGTTAATACGTTTTTGGATAATTGGTTATTATTCGTAGAGTGTCGTTATTCATTACGATTCGTAACGATTCGATATACTGAATCTCGAATTCATTCGAATCATACGTTATATCCGCTATAATTTCATATTAGTTGAAATTCATCATTTGGTAGTTTGGATTCGGATAATTTGGATCCAAAATTCGTAAACGAAATTTCATACAGAATTCGTATTTGTAAAAATTCGTAATTCGGATTCGTACGAATGTACGAATTTTGAAAAATTCGTACGAATTTCCGATTCGTACGAAACTAATCGCACATGTCTAGTTCCGACGGACTTTTCCGAATGAACGGACTTGGCCACACACAATCACACCAAAGTCCGACGGATTTGAACGTGATGATGTACGACCGGACTAGAATAAGGAAGTTCATAGCCAGTAGCCAATAGCTGCCCTAGCGTCGGTTTTTGTCTGTCAGACTAGCACACAGACGACCGGATTTTTCGATAGGAACTGGGTCCGGCAGAGTTTTGGTCGAAAAATTTGAATTTATAAAGTCCGTCAGATTTTTGGACAGCAAAGGTCCGATGGAGCCCACACACGATCGAATTGTCCGACGGATTTGTTCGGTCGGACCTTTGCTGTCAAAGTCCGGTCGTGTGTACGCGGCATTAGAAAGTTTAGGACGTCACCTGCAGTGGCCCTTGCAGATCAAAGCATTTATAAAAGCCTCCTGTTTTTTTATGTATCAAACTTTTAAAGGACCATCTAGTCTTTAATTACTTCCCACCTGGCCACTGTATATATACGGCCGGGTGGGAGCCTTCTACTTCTGATCGGAGGTTCCGGAACGTCCTTCAGAAGTAGCGGGATCGCGCGCGTGCCTGCCCACGCAGCGGCGCAATCCCGATGCGCTCGTGTCACCCGGACACGGCGCATCTCGGATCGGCAGGAGGGCTCTGTGATTGGCCCTCCTGATCACATGACGGCCGTGTCCAATCACAGCCGTCATGTGATGTAAGCAAACAGCTGGTTGCTAGGCAATCGGCTCTCCTCTCCTCACACGAAAGTCGTTGGTGAGGAGAGAGTTTTTTTACAGCTTTATACTCACTGATCACCAGTGTAGTGTCACCAACACAGTAAACACACATGTCCCCACACATGTCCCCAAAACATACATGTCCCAAAAACACACATGTCCCCAAATAAAAACACATGTCCCCAAAACATACATGTCCCAAAAACACACATGTCCCCAAATAAAAACACATGTCCCCAAATAAAAAAAACACATGTCCCCCACATATGTCCCAGTAAAATAACATGTGCCAATGATTGTCTGCACACATATGTCCGTGATCACCTGCGCACATCTGTACATGATCATTTGCGTACATATGTCCGTGATCACGCGAACCAATTATTATACACAAACGGATTTTTTTTTACTACAAACATGTAGCAGAATACATTTTGGCTTAAATTTATGACAAAATTAGATTTTATTGGATTTTTTTTTAAAAAGAAAGGAGAAAATATTGTTTTTTTTCAAAATTTCTGCAATTTTTTCGCTTATATCACAAAAAAAAAAAAAACTGAGTCGTGAATAAATACCACCAAACTAAAGCTCTATTTGTGCAAACAAAATGATAAAAATTTCATTTGGGTACAGAATTGCATGACCGCGCAATTGTCATTAAAAGTGCGAGAGCTCTGAAAGCTGAAAATTGGGCTGGGAAGGAAGGGGGCGAAAGTGCCCAGTATTGTAGTGGTTAAGGGTGCATTCATAAAAAAAATAAAAAAATGCAGAGCTTTGAATTACACATACGTTTGTTTTCCAAATAGGGAATGACGAATGTTATTCAATCCGGGGAAAGAAAGGAACCTCAATGCCGCACACCATCATAGCCCAATAATCACAGTTGTGAGAGCCGCCTCAGTCCGGCTCTGTTCAGGCCACACTCCTGATGCGTTTTGTTCCGCCCATAGGGTTTATGCATGGAGGTCACCCCTAAAAAAATTGAGTGGTTTGGGAAAATGCAACATTATGACCACTATATAGAGATGATGGTCATATTAAATAAATATTTTTTTCCTGTGATTGTCAGCTCCATCTTGTGGCCATAACGTGGTATTTTCCTGATTCACTCTATTTTGTATTAAAATGGTTCTAAAGGTGCATGAAGGTAAAAAAAAAGTATACAGATTCCCTCCCGATCCCTCCTAATAATTACCTGGGCCCGATCTCGATCCAGAGATGAGCAAAAGATTGGCGGCTCTCCCGGGTCTCTGCCTCCTCATTGGCTCCCACTACTGTCAATCACAGCCAGTGAGGCGAGAGCAGGGGTGGGGCCAAACCCTATTCTGTGTATCTTATGGACCCACAGACTGGGGCTCGGGCACAAGCATGCACGAATGCCTCCATAGCTAATGGCTTGTTATGGGGCACTCGGAGAAGAGGAGGAGCCAGGAGCGCCGGTAGGGAGCCCGAGAAGAGGAGAATCGGGGCTGCTCTGTGCAAAACCATTGCACAGAACAGGTAGGCATAACATATTTGTTATTTTAAAAATAAATACCTTTCTCATTCAAAGTAGGTCCCTGGTGCTGATGTTCAAAAAAAGTAAAAATAAAATTAGTTTTTAAAGCGGAACCTTCAGTCATTTTTTTCAAGGATGGGGTGCTATTCCTTCCACTGATATCAACAATTGGGCACTAATCCTCCCACTGACACCAATGATGGGGCATTGTTTATTTCCACTGACACTTGGGCATTTTCTACTCCCACTGGCTACAGCCCCCCCCCCCCCCCCCAGCCTGAAGGCCAGTGAACTGGCCCTTTGTTTAGAAAGTTTGGAGACCCCTGATTCAGAGTAAACGTTTTCTACCCACCATCATGATATTTGCAGATTTGACAGATACCGAGACACAATCCTAATTACGTTCTAAATTTGGGTCCTGAAACTTTCCACTCGCTGTCAGTGTTGTTGATGCCAAAAATGACGACTCTGAAAACGAGGAGATTATAGGATGACAAATAACGCTTTCCTGACCCTCATGAATGATGTATACAGCAACTAGACACCGCGGGGTTCAGGGAGAACATTAACATACATGTATGCATCAAATCCACCTCATCTACATAGAGATAATGTCTCCTTACTTCATTAAATACCTTCATGTCTCACATGTCTGTATTCGTCAAAGTGTGGGAGGAAAATGTACAGATCAGAGATTGTAAACTGTGCCGGGAATGGAATCATCAATGCTGAGATGACACCAGGAGGTATCTATCTTTAGTGTAATGGTGTTTCTAATGAATATGTGTGTGTGTGTGTGTATATATATATATATACTCCCATCTACTTAAGTGTAGTTAGCATTGCGGTTAAATTATTTAATCTGTCAGTGGATTCTTTTGCAAGGCAAACAGAAATGAATAGATAATATAGATATTGAATCGATAGATGGAAAAAGGACAAGAAAATAATAGATAGATAGATAAATAGATACATACAGGGCCGTTTTTAAGGCAGGGCAAAAGGAGCAGCTGCCCTGGGCCCTGCCATTGTTGTGGGGCCCAAAGCAGCTGCCTCGTACTTGCCAACTATCCTGATTTTAAATTCCCTCGTCCCTTGAGGTTTTAGTCCCGTGTTGTGTCCCAATATCTCAGTGTGAAGTGCTGTTGCTAATGCTACCCAGCTCTGTCCTATTGTTATACAGATGACTCACCTGCAGACCCCGTGTTTACATGTAAATTACCGGCATTCATATGTACATAGCAGTGGCATTCATATGTAAATAGCGGTGGCCGGTGGCATTAGGGTGCCCACGTGTCCCGGATTGCCCGGGATTGTCCCTTAATTATGATTTTTGTCCCGTGTCCCGGGCACCTTCATTCCGGGACAATACAGTGTCCCGGAATGAAAAAAAAAACACACCGCCAGTCCGCCACCCTGATAATCATTTTCCATACTGGTTGCTAGGCTAGGGCCGCCCAGCATTTAGCAACCAGTGATGTTGGCTGACACGTGGGCAGTGGGCACCCTACGGCTGAGCAGCGCGCCTCTGAATCCAGTCCACCTGACTAAAGAAGGTAAAGAAAGGTAAGGGGCAGGACCACCCGGCGACGTCACATTGTGGCGCCGCCTCCTTGTGACATCACCGACCATTGCATGCTGTGGGGGAGGGGGTGTCCCTAAATGGCAGTTTGGAAATGTGGTCACCCTAGGTGGCATTGATATGTATACCATGGCCCCCTGAGGTCATATCCACAGAAATCTCTAGCAACCAATCAACAAGCAGAAATCATGTGCTGTACCTCTAGCAACTAATCAGTGAGCCATAATGTGTGCTGTACCTTTGGCAACCAGTCAGTGAGCGGTAATGATACACTGTAACCTCTGGCAACCAATCTCAATAGATGCCTAATCTGATTCAGTAACCTGATTTTGAGTCTAGCAGCTATTTGTTGTATGTCTCAAAGCAGGTAGAGAGCGAAACTGCATGGGGGAGGGGGGGGCAAGAAAAGTTTTGCCCAGGGTCCAATCAATATTAAAGACGGCCCTGGATACATAGATAGACATATAGATATTATACAGGATTTAAATAGTGCCAAACAGTTTACGCAGCGCTTTACAACATTAAGAGCAGACAGTACAATTACAATACAATTTAACCACTTTCAGACCAGACCATTTTGCTGGCTTAAGACCAGAGCACTTTTTTGCGATTCGGCACTGCGTCGCTTTAACTGACAATTGCGTGGTCGTGCGACGTGGCTCCCAAACAAAATTGACGTCTTTTTTTTTCCCACAAATAGAGCTTTCTTTTGGCGGTATTTGATCACCTCTGCGGTTTTTATTTTTTGCACAATAAACAAAAATAGAGCGACAATTTTGAAAAGAACACATTATTTTTTTACTTTTTGCTATAATAAATATCCACCAAAAATATATAAAAAAATAAGTTTTTTTCCTCAGTTTAGGCCGATATGTATTCTTCTACATATTTTTGGTAAAAAAAATCACAATAAGCAATTATTGATTGGTTTGCGCAAAAGTTATAGCGTTTACAAAAAAGGGGAGTTTTATAGCATTTTTATTAATATTTTTTTTTTTTACTAGTAATGGCGGCGATCAGCGATTTTTATTGTGACTTCAACATTATGGCGGACACATCGGACATTTTTGACACATTTTTGGGACCATTGTCATTTATACAGCAATCGGTGCTATACAAATGCACTGATTCCTGTGTAAATGACACTGGCAATGAAGGGGTTAACCAGGGGGTGGCAGTGTAGGGTTTAAGTGTGTCCTAGGGGCGTGTTACTAACTGTGTGGGGCGTGGCTGTGTGTTACTGATCACTGATCTCTGCTCCAATCACAGGGAGCAGAGATCAGTGTCACTTGTTGCTAGGCAGAACGGGGGGAGATGCTGTTTACTTCCGCATCTCCCCGTTCGTCCTCCTCGTGAAACGATCGCGAGTTTCCCCGCAGCGATCGAGTCCGCGGGACCCGCGACCGGACTCACGGGGGGTCCCGACTGGCGCGCACGCAATGGCACACCGGCATATTCAAAGGGACGTACCTGTACGCCCTTATGCCTGTCCACGCCATTCTCCCGACGTATATGTGTGTGCGCCGGTCGGGAAGCGGTTAATATAGTAGGAATCAGAGGGCCCTGCTCGTTAGAGCTTACCATCTAAGAGGGAAAAAAGATATTAAGAAACAATAAAAGGGGTAGTGCTGAGATCACCTAGTGACATAAAACGGGAGATTTTTGCAATACTACCAATACCTGTACTTCTCCAGGGCGGATTATACTCCTCAAGAGATGTCCTCATACCTTGACGGGGGTCACATTCCCAACTCTTGGAGAAAAGACGTGCATGGGCCTGTGGTCTGATATTACCCTGGAGGAAGTGGAGACTGTTCTTTCACAACTTCAAGCTGGAAAGACCCCTGGGGTGGATGGCCGCCCAATGGAGTTTTACTCCCACTATCAAGACTTGCTGGCCCCACGGCTCGTGTTCCTCTTTGACCAGTTTTTTTCACTGGAGGCTCTTCCTGATTCCATGTCTGAGGCGGTGGTGGTGGTGGTGTTGGTTCTCAAACTGGGCAAGGTCCCTGAGGATTGCGCCTCCTACAGACCGATTTCCCTCATAAATGTTGACGCCAAGATTTTGGCAAAGATTCTGGCAAATAGGCTATCAACGGTCTTGGAGGAAGTAGTCCACTCTGATCAAACTGGGTTTATGCCTGGGAAGGGCATGGATATCAACCTCCGCCGCCTCTCTTTTTTGAAAATCTTTATTAGTTTGCAATTAGAAGAACAAAGAAAACAAACAATTAAACATACATTGGTCTTACATGGTTATGGTAAGGCTCTTGCGAGGAACACCTGCATGTCATATACAATCATCATACATAAAGCTCGAATCGTTATACCATATATATTATTAGCACCATTCAATGGGTCACTCTGTAATGTGGTTCATGCTTGTGCATAATAGGGTGACCACTGTTATATTTGTTGTGCACAGTCCACACACACTTGAGAGCCACCATGAGCCGAGTCTGTTAGGAGGTCCCCAAGGCAGAGGAGGGGCAACCTCTAGAGGTGTAGGCTATTGTTGATGAGTTGTTTCCATAGGGAGAGAGGAGGGGGGGTTGGTTTGCGCCAGCTAAGGGTTATGGCTTTGCGGGCATAAAATAGTAGGAGTCCCACTAGCGTGCGACCCACCACCGTAGGGATTAGTTGTTCTACCAGACCTAGAATGCAGATCGCCATTGATGGTTGTATTTGCACAGATGTAATTTGCGTGATAAAGTCTAATACCTCCCTCCAGTAATCGACTATTGCCGGGCAGGTCCAGAAAATGTGAGTGAAGTCACCAGGAATCCCACCACATCTCCAGCACCCAGGAGGTGAGCCAGGGTTCATTTTGTGCAGTCTATGAGGGGTGAAATAAGCCCGGTGAGCTATTTTAAATTGTATCTGGCGGTCTCTTAGCCCCCGTACACACGGTCAGAATTTCCGACCACAAAATCCGTCGGATTTTTTCCGACGGATTTTGTCCGACACTGGTGTTGCATACACACGGTCAGACAAAGTTGTCGGAAAATCCGATCATTCTGAACATGGTGACGTTCGTTGCGTACGACGGAACTACGCAGAGGCTATTAGCCAATAGCTTTGGTCTCGTAATTTGATCTGAGCATGCGTGGCACTTTGTCCGTCGGAATTCTCTACACACAATCGGAAAAAGTCCGATCGGAATTTGTTGTCGAAACATTTGAGAGCAGGATCTCAAATTTTTTCCGTCGGAAATTCCAACGGAAAAAGTCCGATGGAGCCCACACACGGATGGATTTTCCGACAACATGGTCCGATCGGACATTTTCCGTCGGAATTTCCGACCGTGTGTACGGGGCATTAGAGAGACCAGGGATGTAAAAGGGAAATCCCATATGTCGTCCCAGTCGTCGTCGTCAAACTCTGGGATGTCGTGGAGCCACTTAGACCTTAGCTCCTCCAGAGATGGAAGAGAGATAGTGATCAAATGTGAGTATAATTGCGAGGTGTTTTTTTTTGCACAGTAGGATCTAAGGAGGTCTGTCATGGTTATGCAGTAATCTTCCCCTGTTTGCTTACCTCTCCTCATGTGTTCAGACTAAGAGGCCAGCCACTCTCACCTGGTGGGTTTTATAACCTCTCCTCTAAGCATGGCTCCACCCCAGGCCCTATCAGGGAAACCTATATTAACCTGTGCACTGCAAGCCAGTGGTGCTGATCAACCATTGTGTATCCATGGTGTATTCGGCTTCCTGTTTCCTGCTTGCCGTGTGCTCTATGTTTGTCTCTGTTACGGACCTTGGCGTGTTCTCAACGATTCCTGTCTGCTTGTGACCTTGACCCTTTGGCATGTCCCCGACCATCCCTGTCTGCCTGTGACCCTGAACCTTTGGCGTGTACTCTGTTGTTCCTGCCTGCTAGTTGCCCTAACCTCTGCCTTATCCCCTTACTATCCTTGTCGTTCCAGCCTGCTGCTTCCTTCTCCTGTAGTCTACGGTGAGCGTGAGCTGTGAGACCCTGGGGGCCGCGACCTGGAGCCAGACTGCAGCGAAGTCCATCCTCACCACTAGAGGCTCTGGCGAACACCTGCTGGCCCTTAGACTCCGCGCCCTGGGGAATCTATGCTCTAGTTCCCACTGGGATCTGTGTTAGTGATCTAGTAGACCTGTGTCCTGAATCTCCCTGGGTACAATCCGCAGCAGTCAGTCCCAAGGTCCACTACCTAGCGGTGCACTTCCGACTCCTACAGAGTGTACTTGTCACCTGGTCTCAGGTGACCTGACAAGGTCTTCTAGCGAAGACTGTATCAGTTGAGGAGGGGAATTAGAGAATTGGCAACCGAAGGCATGAGATTTGAATGTAGCGAAAAAAAATAGGACCGTGGTATGTTAAAATCGGAGTTCAGTTTGGAAAGCGGGATTAGGGATTGGTTGGGGACAATCTGTGACACCATTTTTATATAAAATTTTGTCCATGCATGAGGTTCGCCGCTGCCTTTTTCTTAACCTTTCGATATCCCATGCTAATAGTGGAAGTCGGGTCATCGTCTGATTAGAAGCTGAAAAGGCGTTTGACTCTGTAGAGTGGACTTTCCTGTTGGAGTCGTTACGCCGTTTTGGACCTAAGCTCCTTCAGTGGATAAGTATGCTCTCTTTGGCATCTTTGCGTACAATGCAATAGACATGTGCACAACCAAAAAAATCGTTTTTTTTCGTTTAGTTTTTTTCGTTTCCGAAAAAAAATTGTTTTTTTTCGTTTCCGTTGATTCGTAACGATTCATACATTCGTAAGTCGTCGGTGTTCGGATTCGTAACGATTCATACATTCGTAAGTCGTCGGTGTTCGGATTTGTAACGATTCGTACATTTGTAAGTTATTTTTTCGTTGATTCGTTTTTTCGTTAGTTTAATTTTTGGACGCATTCGTACATTCGTAACATTCGTAGATTCGTAATCGGAGCATAATTCATAATTTGATGTAATGTGTATGCTATTATTACATTTTAATAATTTATGAATCGAAAAAAAAAAGTTACGAATCGAAAAAAAAAAGTTACGAATCGAAAAAAAAAGTTACGAATGTACGAATTTTTTTGTTCAATAGAGACACGGAAAATGACAAATCGAAAAAAAGAAAAGTTACGAATCGAAAAAAAAAAGTTACAAATCGAAAAAAAAAAAGTTACGACTCAAAAAAAAAGTTACGAATTTACGAATTTTTTATGTTCAATCCATTCGAAGCACGTTTAGCAGCACCATTGTGAGGGACACGGAAAATTACCAATTCAACAAAAAAAAAAAGTTACGAATGTACAAATTTTTTCGTTCGTTTTCGTTTTTCGGATTTTCTTCATTAGTACATTCGTTGTTTCTAATTAGTTTTTTTCGGATTTTCGTTGTTTTTCGGATTCGTTCGATTCGAATGATTCGTTATTCGGATTCGTACCAAAACGAACGAACGAAAATTACGAAAAAAAACGAAACGAATTGCACATGTCTACAATGCAAGACCAGCAGCCCTGCACTGTACGTGAGCGTACCAAGAGTCTGTCTACAACCCGGAGCATGGGAAAGAAGAGGTGAGCTTCTGGGGGAGCAAGGCATAAGGTAAGTAAAAAGACTACACGTCTAAAAATTGTGAACTATGTGCAATCCACCACCAGAATGTGAAGATTCACTTCTTACCAGAAGTCTATGACCCCCCGTTACAGAGGATCACAGAAAGCGTGTGAAAAAAACAGTTTCCTGGGCCCTCAGGTAGTGCTGCTGGTCTCCTTGTTACACAATCTCCTTCATATAGACAACATGCCAGATCATCCTCGTACTCTCATACAACACAGGGCTCATAGGCAAGTGTGAGCAACATGAAAGAGATAAGGGCTTCGATAGTGTAACACCTTCAGTTTATTAAAACATTAAAATACAATGCTTGCACTTAAATTTAGGAAGAATTCAAGAGCCTTAAGTCCGGTGTACCGGCCGGACACACACGGACAAACCCGTCCTCCCTAGATACTCCAACTGCATACACGAGGTGACGTCAGCGCATCGCTCCGCCCTATGCGTTTTGTAATAGAGTAACGTCGTCTCGGGACAAATAAGGTAAGTAAAAGTCCCTTTTTCTGGTACCCTTGGCAAAAATAAGGTGCAGGTCCCACTGCAAGGATGCTTTTTGTTCCCTATAAAATAGAAAATCTTCACTTTTTCCGTTTAGGGACACTGAACTTGCTCTTCTAACTTGCTCTTTTCATAACTTCAAATTGGTTGCGCAATTTCCACCAGATAAATAGGAACATAAAAACTGCCCATTTAGAAAATAGTTTCTAATCTTCCAGAGATTTGCGTGGAGTGAGGCAGCCTGGGACGCAACATTTTCTGGGCCGGTAGAGAGTGAGATAAAAATCCATTTATTCCATTATGGATCACAAGTGCTACTTTCTGCCCATTCTCCGAGGGGTTTTGCATTTCTTGACTTTCAGATGGTGGTGCTGAATAATTTTGAAATGTTCTCTCCGGCAGTCATGGTAGCCTTTCCAAGCTGCATATTAGACAAAATATTCAAAAGAAAGTTTTCTTTGAAAATCACACAGATTGAATCCTAAGAGGCCCTGGTGAGGCCTGAAATGGAAATGTTTCTGGGTCCTCTGATTTAGAGAGGAAATCGTCAAATATGTTGTTTTTGTTCCTGGTATTTGATGCCTTCTATTCCTTCCAATGATATGAGGCACAATTCCTACTACTGACACCAATGATGGGGCACTATTCTTCCCACTGATACCAATGATGGGGCACTATTCCTCCCACTGATACCAATGATGGGGCACTATTCCTCCCACTGATACCAATGATGGGGCACTATTCCTCCCACTGATACCAATGATGGGGCACTATTCCTCCCACTAATACCAATGATGGGGCACTATTCCTCCCACTAATACCAATGATGGGGCACTATTCCTCCTACTGACACCAATGATGGGGCACTATTCCTCCCACTGATACCAATGATGGGGCACTATTCCTCCCACTGATACCAATGATGGGGCACTATTCCTCCCACTGATACCAATGATGGGGCACTATTCCTCCCACTAATGCCAATGATGGGGCACTATTCCTCCTACTGAAACCAATGAGGGGGCACCATTCCTCCCACTGACACCAACAATGGGGCACTATTCCTCCCACTGATGCCAATGTTAGGGCACTATTCCTCCCACTGATACCAATGATGGGGCACTATTCCTCCCACTAATACCAAATTATAGGGCGCTATTCCTCTCACTGACACCAATGATGGGCACTATTCCTCCCACTGACACCAATGATGGGGCACTATTCCTCCCACTGACACCAGTGACAGGGCACTATTCCTCCCACTGACACCAATGATGGGGCACTATTCCTCTCACTGATGCCAATGATGGGGCACTATTCCTCCCACTGACACCAATGACAGGGCACTATCCCCCCCTCTGACACCAATGATGGGGCATTATTCCTCCCACTGACACCGATGATGGGGCACTATTCCTCCCACTGACACCAATGATGGGACACTATTCCTCCCACTGATACCAATGATGGGGCACTATTCCAGCCAGTGACACCAATGATGGGACACTATTCCTCCCACTGACACCAATGATGGGGCACTATTCCTCCCACTGACACCAATGATGGGGCACTATTCTTCCCACTGATACCAATGATGGGGCACTATTCCCCCTCCTACTTAGAACAGTATTTTTTTTTACTCCCTCTGATGTTGGAGCATTTTCCCCTCTCACTGGCCACTGCCTAAGGTCTGAGGGATAGTAAATTGGCCCTTTGCTTAGAAACTTTGGAGATCCCTTTCCTGAACTAAAGCTGGCCAGTGGCCATAGAGAAGTATTTTTTTTTTCTTTTTCCATTCACCAAGTGGACCCATCTAGCTCTTTCCGTGTCAGAAACCATGAAATCAGACTGAGACAGAAGTACAGTTAAATCACACTTGTTTAATAATAAAAGTAAATAGAACACACATAGTCAAAACATAGCCAAAGTTCGGTAACTGGAACGGATAGTCAGCCAAGCCAGAAAGTCAGGGATCAATGTAATGGAACAGCAAGCAAGATCTGGAGCCAAAAGGGATGTCAGCCAAGCAAGTCTTTAAAAAGGAACGCAGGAGATAGTCTCTGTGATGTTGACCAAGGCAAAGGCAGAGATCCTCTGGGCTGGACGGCTTAAAGTGGATGTAAACCCAAAATCTTTTTTTTTTATTTTTTTTTTTTATGTCATAATGTATAGAATACGATTTCCTTTCATTTGAGCCCAGTCTTGCCACACAGATTTACTCGAGGCCTGAGAAATCCTCATTTATTGTTCAGTTAGAGAAATCTTGACAAAGTCTTGAAAACTTTGTCAAAAACGCCCCCTTGCTGTGAGTGACAGGTGATTTACATATCATGCACTAGCCTGAGACAGGCACATCCCGTGTAAAAAGTTCACAATTCACATCCCCTCCCCCTCCAGCTCTCCCAGCTTTACTGTGTTTTGACTGGATGTTTCTCATCATGGGATGCAGTGAACAGTCAGCAGACTATAGACAGACAAGTGATTTAGGGGACATGTATGTAGTCAGAGCTGGGCAGAGTAGAACATCCAGTGATCTGATGATAACCTGTCTCAGGCTAGTGCATGAGATATGTAAATCTCCTGTCACTCACAGCAAGGGGGCGTTTTTGACAAAGTTTTCAGCACTTTGTCAAGATTTCTCTAACTGAACAATAAAAGAGGATTGCTCAGGCCTCGAGTAAATCTGTGTGGCAAGACTGGGTTCAAATGAAAGGAAATCTTATTCTCTACATTATGACATCAAACAAAAAAAATAATAAAAATTGGGTTTACATCCACTTTAAGTAGGCAGGACTGATGAGCAGGATCATCAACAGGTGAGTAACTGTGGAGAGAAAGGAGCTGGCAATTAGCCGACAGCTGAGCTCAGAGAAGGAAGGGCTGTGCCCAGCCCTAACAGGCTGTTACTTTGGTTGATCTTTATGCAAATGCATTGTTTGAGGAACGCCCACTCCTCCAAACTGACACCCGCCCATCGAGGCATTTTGATATTTGCATAACTCCTCCCAAGAGCCAGCCCACTGCTTGCATAAAAAGGTGAGGGCTCTTAGAGGAGAACTGAAACCGGGTGCTGTGATGTTTTCAGGAAGCTCTGTACCACACCCTGCCTGCCCCACCCACTAACCATGAACTGCCTGCATTGCATAGAGAAGCACAGAGCACTGGAACTAAAATAACATATGTGATGAAAATGGAAAGGTTGTATTTGAAATTTCATTAGCATGTTGATCAGGAACCAGGAAAGCAAAATATAAGCAGATTAAACTTCAGCGTTAAGATTGTAACCAGTATAATAAGCTTTAAACTTTAATCCTTCTCCACTGGCCGGCCTGATTATCATTGAATATTTTCAGCAGTCACTACTGCGCTACGCCCAGTATAATGCAAATATTAACTGTACACCATGCTAGTGGATTGTTCACATTAACTTCTATTGATTATCATTAGCTCGGGCTCTGAAGGTTCCGTCAATCAATCACGTCCGCTTGGAAGGTGTTAATGGTGATCACAGTGCTGAGTAAATAACTGAAGGGATAATGGTGTCCTGTTTGAGGACAGATGGGTGTCATGAGAACCGTTCCTCCAGGGAACTGGGACTTCTATCTGACAGCAAGTTGAAGGCTCAAATCTGCTTTCCATTTGAGAGAGCTCATGAAATATTATGCAAGAATGAATCTGATTAGAGGTCTGTGTATGAAACGTTAGCTGTGCAGATGTAACAAATATCCGCACAATCAGGAGGAAAAAAATCGCTAGACATGTGCAATTCCTTTCGTTCCGAATACGTTTTTCGTCAAAATTCAGGATATTCATGAATTCGGAAATGAACGAAAAAACGTTTAACTAATTTTTCCGAAAGAATGAAAATCAGAAATTCGAAAAAGAAGGAAAATCAGAAGATTCAAAAGAACGAAAATTGGAAAAAAAGTACGAAAAATCCTAAAGAACAAAAATTTGAAAATAAGAATGAAAATTCAAAAATCCGAAAGAACAGAAAACATTCAGATAATTTATCTTATAATTAAATTTTTACGTTTCTTAACCACTTTCAGACCGGACCAATTTGCAGCCAAAGGACCAGGCCCCTTTTTGCGATTCGGCACTGCGTCACTTTAACTGACAATTGCGCGGTCGTGCGACGTGGCTCCCAAACAAAATTGACGTCCTTTTTTTCCCACAAATAGAGCTTTCTTTTGGTGGTATTTGATCGCCCCTGCGGTTTTTATTTTTTGTGCTATAAACAAAAAAGAGTGACAATTTAAAAAAAAAAACGCATTCTTTTTTATTTTTTGCTATAATAAATATCCCCCAAAAATATATAAAAAAACATTTTTTTTCCTCAGTTTAGGCCGATACGTATTCTTCTACATATTTTTGGTAAAAAAAAGAAGTTATAGCGTTTACAAGATAGGGGATAGTTTTCAGCATTTTTATTAATAATTTTTTTTTTATTAGTAATGGCGGCGATCAGCGATTTTTATTGTGACTGCAGCATTATGGCGGACACATCGGACATTTTTGACAAATTTTTGAGACCATTGTCATTTATACAGCAATCAATGCTATTTAAATGCATTGATTCCTGTATAAATGACACTGGCAGTGAAGGGGTTAACCACTAGGTGGCAGTGTAGGGGTTAAGTATGCCTAGGGGTGTGTTTCTTACTGTGGGGGGGGGTGTGGCTGTCAGCTAGTGAATGCTGATCTCTGCTCCAATCACAGGGAGCAGAGATCGGCGTCACTAGTTGCTAGGCAGAACGGGGAGATGCTGTTTATTTCCGCATCTCCATCAGCCTTCTCGTGAGACGATCGCGGGTATCCCCGCGGCAATCGAGTCCGCCGTACCCGCGACCGGCCTCACGGGGGTCCCGGCGCGCTCCTGATGGCACGGACGGCATTAAAAAGGGACTTATGTATACGCCCTTATGCCTGTCCGTGCCATTCTGCCGACGTACATCGTCGTGCGCCGGTCGGGAACCGGTTATCCATTATTATATATTTTTTTTTTTAAATTGTTATTATTATTTATTAATAATAAATAATAATAATAATAAACACTATAATAAGAGTTATAAACTATTAAATTATAGGTATTGGAATTTCCTTTCAAATTTGGCTGTTAGTGAACGTAATGAACACAAATTTATCGAATTGAAAAATGATTGTAATAACGAATACCGCATCTATACGAATGGACCGTAACTAATTCGAATTTGTCCGAATTTACAAATGCAAATAACGAATATCGATCATAACGAATAATCCTAAAAACACAAAACACAAAAAAAGAATGAAATGAAAACAAAAAAATTATTTTTTCTGCAGTGCTCATGTTTAACCGCTTGCTGACTGTCCGCCGCAGTTATACTGAAGGGCACAGGCAGGCGAATAGCCGTCATGGTACGTCGGTACCATAGACGGCCACTAGGGGGGGCGCGTGCACGCTGCCGGAGGCGCACGCCCCCTGCTCGCCTATGGAACCGATGCGAGTGCCCGACGGTCTCGATCACTGACGGACTCCCGCGATCGATCGGGGCACACGGAGAACCGGGAGCCGTGTGTGTAAACGCACAGTTTCCGGTTCTCTGAGGGGAGAACTGACAGATCCTCTGTTTATACAGAGTATGAACAGGCGCTCTGTTAGTTTCCCTGCACAGTCCCCTCCCCCCTTCAGTTAGAACACAAACTAGGACACACATTAACCCCTTCACTGCCCCCTAGTGTTAACCCTTTCACTGCCAGTAAAATTTTTACAGGAATCAATGCATTTTTAATCGCACTGATCGCTGTATTAATGCCAATGGTCCCAAAAATGTGTCAAAATTGTCCGACATGTCCGCCATAGTGTAGCAGTCACGATAAAAATCGCTGATGGCCGCCATTACTAGTAAAAAAAAAATTAATAAAAATGCCATAAAACTATCTCCTATTGTAGACGCTATAACTTTTGCGCAAACAAATCAACATACGCTTATTGCGTTTTTTTTTTTTTTTTTTTTTACCAAAAATGTGTGGAAAAATACATATCGGCCTAAACTGAGAAAAAATTTATTTTTTTATATATTTTTTCGGGATATTTATTATAGCAAAAAGTAAAATATAATGCGTTTTTTTCAAAATTATCACTCTTTTTATGTTTATAGCTCCAAAAATGTAAACCACAGAAGTGATCAAATACCACCAAAAGAAAGCTCTATTTGTGGGGAAAAAAAGGACGTTAATTTTGTTTGGGAGCCACGTCGCACGACCGCACAATTGTCAGTTAAAGCGACGCAGTGCCGAAATGCAAAAAGTGCTCTGGTCTTTGGCCAGCCAAATGGTCCGGGGCTGTGGTTAAAGTGGTTAAAAATCGCCGTACTTCTTCTGTTATGCGTGGTTCCTATATTGTCAGTGTCATCTAGTGGCCACAATATGTTTTTGTTTCCTGATTGAGGTATTTGTGGAAAAAAATAAAATTATGGCTACTGGGGACTGTACATATTAGAGAAAATACTGCAATTTTTGTCACGTTTGTGTGGATGTTTTTCATATCTGTACGCTGAACATAGGCTGTCTTTACATTTATGCATTGCGGCAGAATACATGTTTTACTGAAAGTTGCTGCAACTCACAGTCATACATGGTGCTACATGTGTTGAATTGTGGTGCAAATGCATCTGTGGTGGAGCGCATCAAAATCAATCTTTTTACTCCAGTGGAACCCCTGAAATAAATTGTAGGTGTCTGGGAACCCCTGATAAAACCAATTTATTATAGGGGTCAGTGGGAAGAATGATTCTTATATTTTATTGATTGCAGGAATTTTAATAAAGAAACATTTTGAAGAACGCTTCTTACATTGGGGGTCAGTGGGAAGGAGGACCCAAGGAGCTCTCTGAGAACCAGCTTTTTTTTCAAGCCTGGGCCTTGCCTGTTAGCTCGGCCCAGGAATAATGCCTGATCCTGGGGGAGGCCCTGGGAGGGATTCCCCTGATGATACTGGGCCTAGTGAGGAGGAGGAGGTGGTGGATATGGTTGCCACCTCATCCCTTTAAACCCGAACACATATGAATTACACAGGTTCTGTGGCTGATTAAGGTGGTAATTAAACTCACTTGGTGCCTTATCTGCATTTAATTAGCCTCAGAACCTGTGTAATTCAAAGGTGTTCGGGTTTAAAGGGATGAGGTGGCAACTCTAGTGGTGGAGGATCTGACTGTGGGTCCGGGCCCTGGTGTGGATGCCAGTGTCTTCCGCCAGAAGATTGTCAATTGCTTTAGGGCAATTGAAAGAGCGGAAGAGAAACTTAAAGCGGAGCGCCACCTGAAATTTCAGCAGCTACAAATAAGTCAGCAGCTACAAATACTGCAGCTGCTGACTTTTAATAAATGGACACTTACCTGTTCCTGGTTCCAGCGGTGTTGGCAGAAGATGACGAGCGATCGCTCGTCTCTCGCTGCCCCGCCGCCATCCTCGGTCAGGGAATCAGGAAGTGAAGACGCAACGTCTTCACTGCCCGGTTCCCTACTGCGCATGCGCGAGTCGCGATGCGCGCCTCTATTGGTCCCCGCTGTGTCCTGGGAACTGTTTCCCAAGACACAACGGGGCATTCTCGGATAGAGGCGGGGCAGCTCGGATAATGCGCCCCGGAAGTGGGTGCAGATACCTGTATTATACAGGTATCTGCACCCCCCTCCCCCCTGCTTTAAAGGTTTTATAGCTGAGCATAAAAACTTCAAAGCCAAATACTTCCAGGCATGGAGTAAAAATCGCACAGCCATGAAGCCTGAGTTACAGGATTTGGAGGAGAAAGTAAAGCAGCAAACTTTATTGTTGGAAAAACTTAAAGCGGAGTTCCACTCAAAAATGGAACTTCTGCTTTAACCACTCCTCACCCCCTTACATGCCACATTTGGCATGTAATTTTTTTGGGGGGGGGAGTGGGGGCTTCATTAGGAGGGGGACTTCCTGTCCCACTTCCTCCTTCCGCCCAGGAACCGCCTAGGCGATCTCCTGGGACACGTGACAGGTGCCAGGAGATCGCCTATCCACTCCGGGAGCGCAGCGCGGCTCGCCCGGCCGTGAAGAGGAAAGCTGTCACGGCCGGGTGCCCTTAGTGGAAATGGCGGCGCCGGCGAAGAGGAGGGGGAGAGGAGCGACACCCCGTTCGGCCGCATTGCTGGACCGTGGAACAGGTAAGTGTAATTTTTTTTTAAAAGTCAGCAACTACACTTTTTGTAGCTGCTGACTTTTAAAATGCCTGGAACTCCCCTTTAAAGAAAAAAGTGGAGCGTTTAAGGAAAAATTTGACAACGAGAGGAGATTTGTCAGCCAGTCCTCAGCATGTTCCGTGGATCAGCCTCAGGAAATGGATGACCCGGGTCTATCGGCTTCTGCACCTCCCCCCCCATGTAAGGCCTTGGAATCACCAGCGGCAACCAGCCAGGGGGTTGAGAGCGAGCAGGGCACCCTGACCTTCATCCAGCGGATGGAATCTCCCCTGAGAGACATTTCTGATGATCCATCAGAGGTCCCTGTGGATGAACAGAGGAATCAACCAGGGAATGAAGATGGACCTGCACCAAACACCCTGAACATGGCTGTTACTACTCCTGCATTTACTGGGACCTGTAGTTCCTCAAAGTTTGCTGAATGTGTTTTACACAGCATGGCTGACACCAGCAAAGAGATTGCCTCACCTGAGCTGATTGATGCTGGTGGGGGAAGGGATCAGCAGGTTGCACCATGTGCAGTGGAAGCCATGGATGTGTCAGTCCCTCCTGCACTGTCCTCTGCAGAAAGTTCCGTCCTGATAGAAGAGAACAGACCAGCTGAGGATTCCACCAGCACTGCAGTGGGAACTGACACTATTGGGAAGACTGCAGGACATGTGAATACACCAGCAAGTATTAAGAATGACAGTAATGATAAAACAATGAAGGTGGTGGGTGGTGGTGAAGGGGTTAATACTGCTGGGAAAAATAAAAATGAAATTTCTCTCTCTGCTCAGAGGAAAGACTCATCGATTGTGCAGACCAGATCTGTAAAATCGTTATCTGTTAGAAATGTGTCAGACGGCTCAAAAAACACAAACGTTTTTTCTGCTGGGAAGAAAGTGGGCAGTTATGCGTCAGTTTTGGGGAGTCGCACCAAGGAGGGTGGAGGGAATTCTGTAAATATTAGTGGTCACAATTTGGGGAGGTTTGGTGGTGGGATGGTTAGTGGGTACAGGAGGAGGAATGTGGTTCAGTGGGAGGGGGAGGGGACCCCACCAGTAAGGGGGAGGGTGGCTGAGCTGGTTTTGGAAATGGGGTTTAAAGCCTCGGATATATTTGCTTTTGATTTGCCCAGTTGGGAGTTATGAATTTGATTTATCCTTTGTAAAGCCTGAGGGCTTGGATTTATTTTGGGAACGATATGGGGGGTGCAAGGGCCTTCCGCAGTGGGGTGGTTTGGTGCCAAAGGTGATATCCAGGCAGCCTCTGATAAAATCGGTGACGATCCTGGGGCGTAACGAATCTATTCCAGAGGCTGATTTAATAGTATGGCTACGCCGATATGGTGAGGTCCTCACTCCACTGCGGAAGGTCCTGGATGAACATGGCATATGGACAGGGGCCTGGACAGTGTCACTAGAATTGGGGATGCTGGGAAATGTAGTTCAACATCTGCCCTGTTCAGCCTTTCTAGGGAGGGATCGGCTGACAATATTCTACCAGGGTCAGCCGAAGGTGTGTAATAAATGTGGTGACAAGGGCCATTTTGCATCTACCTGTACCCGTAAGAAGTGTTCACTATGCCAGGATCTGGACCATTTGGCTAAAGATTGCACCGAAATTCGGTGCAATTTGTGCCAAAAGCTCGGTCACCCTTACAGTCAGTGCCCAGAGGCATTTCATAACTTGCCAGGATTGGAGGCTGAGCTGCAGAGGTTAGATAAGGAGGATGAGGCCGCTGAAACTGCTGTTGCCCCTCCTGTGTCTGTTACTTCAGATTCTGTTTCCCCTAGTGATGTTCTCCCTGTCTGTCCCTCCTGTGGTAGTCCCTAATCCTTCTGTACGTAGATCCTCCAGGCTAGCTGAAGCTGCTGGGGGGGCAGGTTTAGCGGACCTTCCCACTCAGCCTCCAGTCCCTGTCCCTCAGCAGCGCAAACGTGGTCAGGGGAGTGTGGGGGTGCTGGATGGGGGGTGGGGCGGATGAAAGGGTGTCCATATCCCATGTCTCACCCTCTGTTGAGGGGGATTCAGAGGAGGAGGGGTGGGAGAAGTTTAGGAGGAAGAAAAAGAAAAAGAGGAAGACAAGAAAATTGGTAATTTCTTCCTCAGAGTCGGACCCAGGAGGGGTTCCTCTTGGTAGTACCTTTTCTGTTTTGTCGGGTGATGAGATATGTGATATATCCTTCTCCTTATCGTCTATGGATGAGGGGGAATCACGTAGTCTAAAGAGAGCTGTTTCTGGTGACTAGAGTGTGGTGAAGGTTAAGAAACGACTACCCCAATCATCCTGATGGCAGTTCCCACTCCGATAAAGGTGGCGACCATTAATGTCGCCAGTATTAAATCTGCAAGAGCTCGTGATATTGCCTTATTTTTGCTCAGCGAGTTTGATGCTGAGATCTTATTTTTGCAAGAGACCTGGCTCAATACTTTGGCCGATGTCCAATTAGCAAAAAGGGAGTGGAGATGCGGTCCCTCCTTTTGGTCTCTTGCGGCTGAGCCCTGCAGCGGAGTTGCGGTCCTTTTTAAAACCGATATAGTAACGTGCCGGCGGGTAATTGAGGTAGAGATTGGGAGATGCATGGTCTTGGATGTCTCTGTTAGGAGGCAGGACCTGCGCCTGATTAATATCTATGGACCGCAGTCAAAATGGGGCAGGAAATGCCTCCTCACAGAGATCAAGCCCTTCCTTTTTATGTCCCAGCAGGTTGTCTTTGGAGGTGACTTTAACACCATAATTAGGCCTGAAGACAGGAGAGGCTCCATAGACAGGCTGGGTTACGATAGCGTTTTTCTTAGAGATATGGTGAGACAAGCAGGCCTGGTAGATGTGCATATTAAGCACTGCCCTGGCAGCACGGGATTCACATTTCAGAGAGGGAATAGGATAGATAGGTTTTTTTTTTTTTAAAGGAGAACTCTGCTTTCTCGGCTCCTGAGTTGAGGGCGGTGGAGTTCTCTGACCACTGTATGCTGTCTGTGACTCTGAATGCCTCGGAAACTCCACCCAGGGGAAGGGGTACCTGGAAACTGAATTAGCGAACATATTACAGCGCACACATTCAAGAATGACGTTTCCTGCAGGGCTAGTTAAAAACACCTGAACATATTCAAAAAATACGGGGGTTTGGTCACACTATACGGTTATATAGTGCTAAGCCCACTTACTGCGAATTAGTGGGTCCTACCCTAGTAATAGAATGAAAGATCCTGCGTCTCAACCATGTGAGCCAAACTCCTCTATGTGGGAGAACTGAAAGGATTCCTCCTATACACTGGTGGCCACTAAATAAGAGGTAATGAAGAGGGGGAGGGGTGCTCTAACCCAAAAAAACCTGGTCAGGGCTTATTACAACATACAAAAACATATTTGGGAAGCACTAACCAATGCGTTTAAATTCAAGATGGTGCTGCCATAAGACCAAGACCATGTTGGTCTTATGGCAGCACCATCTTGAATTTAAACGCATTGGTGAGTGCTTCCCAAATATGTTTTTGTATGGAAACTGAATTAGACTCTCCTGGAAGATGTAGAGGTAAGACAATCCTTTGAGGATTTTTTTTCAGGCACAGGTTTCTATTCTGGATTTTTGCATCAGTAAGTCAGAGTGGTGGGAGCTTGTGAAACAAAGGGCAATTGGACTTTTCAAGGGCATAAGTAAGAAGAAGCAGCTTGGTATGTACATTGCCTACCAGCATTTGCGGAGGAAGCTTGATCGTCTTGTCTCGTATAGAGGAGATCCAGGGGAGATCTCTGAGGTGAAGTTTCTTCTTAGAAAGTGTCAATATGACCGGCATGCCTCCTTGGTTCTGGAGAGGGATTATGGAAAATATCACTCACCTGATCCTTACCAGAACTGTAAGCAAGGCATAGCAGTTAAGACGGTCATAGGCCTGAGGGATAGTACGGGTTCCCTGGTGAAGTCCAGATCAGGGATCCTGGAGATCTTCAGATCATATTACGCAGACCTTCTAGGACAGTGGTTCTTAACCTCAGTCCTCATTACCCCCCACCAGGCCATGTTTTGGGAATTTCCCTTAGATAAAATAGCTGTCCAAAATACCAAGCCATTGACTTAGATTTAAAGCACCTGTGCAAGGGAAAAGGAAAGCCTGCAAACATGGCCTGGTGGGGGGTAATGAGGACTGAGGTTAAGAACCACTGTTCTAGGAAGAAAGGACCTTTGTCGGGACAAGATGGAAAGCTTTCTGGATTCTACTCCAGGATTGCAAAATGGTACATTGTCTTTGGATTTGACAGAACCAATTTCAGTGGATGAGGTAGTTCATGCTATAGAGAAGCTGGCTACCAAAAAATCGCCTGGGCCAGATGGGTTGACAGCTGAATTCTACAAGTGTTTTAAGTCCATTCTGGCTCCCTTTTTAGCAGAGGTTTATAACAGCTGTCTAGAAGAGGGTTCGTTCCCTCCCTCTATGAGGCAATCCGCTGTGATTCTTCTGTCAAAAGGTAAAGACCCTTCAATGATTGAGAACTGGTGCCCCATCAGTCTTCTCAATGTTGATAGAAAGATCTTGGCGAAGATTCTTTTTTGGCGCTTGTCGTCAGTGACAGGCGTTTTGTTGTCCAGTCATCAGCACTGCTCGGTCCAAGGTAGAAGTACCTTTTCAGCGATTTTAGCTGTCCGGGAGGCTTTGGAGCGATGCAGGGCTGCTGGATGGAGAAAGTACTTGCTGGCATTGGATCAGGCGAAGGCTTTGTGATAGAGTCAATCACGATTACCTGTACTTGCTACTTGGTAGATACGGCCTCCAGGGGAGGTTTATAGATTGGCTGAAGACATTATATAGAGGGGCTGAGAGCTTCCCACTGGTTAATGGTTGGGTTGGACGGCCTTTTGAGGTTGGCTCTGGTGTGCGCCAGGGATGTCCTCTGAGCCCCCTGTTATATGTCATATGCAATCGACCCCTTCATAAGAAGGCTAGAGAGTGGATCTTTGTGCGGGGTGCCTTTGGGCATTGCTGGTGTGCCGCCTTTGAAGGTCGTGGCCTATGCTGATGATGTGTCTGTTGTTATCTCTGGGACGGAGGAGGCGCAGGAGGTGGTCTCTGTGATAGAGCAGTACACGGAGGCTTCTGGTTCTAAAGTCAACCATGAAAAGAGTGAAGTTTTCTGGATGGGTGAGGAGGGTGAAATCTTCAAACTTCCGGATGCCTTCCCAGAGCCCCAGCAGGAAATTAAAGTGTTGGGCATCAAATTTGGTCCTGGCGACTATGGTCATCGAAATTGGGAAAGCAGGTTGGTGTGTGCCAATGCCAAAGTAGCAAGCTGGAAGAAATGGAAGCTTTCCTTGAGGGAGAGGGTTGACTTGATCAAAACTTACCTGGTCCCAATTTTTTTATATGTCAGCTTTGTCTGTATCTTGCCAGCATCTCTCTATGCAAGGGTGTACAGCTGTTTTTTCCAACTGTTATGGGGAAGTAGGCTGAACCTGATCAAACGCAATGTAACTTACCTTTCTAGGCGGGAGGGTGGCCTAGGAATGGTCAACCCAGTAGTCCTCTTTTCTCTGCTCTTTTTAAAGTACAATTTTGGTAACATGCTAGCAGAGAACCCGCCGGGATGGGTGGGTATTTTTCAATCTTGTTTTAGGCCTTTTCTGCGATGCTGGGAAGATGGCGGGCCAGTGAAATGTCTGAGAGTCCGACATGGCAAGCTCCCGGCTTATGTTGCCCCCTGTCTGAAAATACTTCGGCAGTGGCAGGTGACGGTGGAGGATATAAATCCCTCCCCAGGAAGCTTCTGGAGAAGAGGATTTTGGGTTCTGCTTTCAGTGTGTCACTGGCCTTAAGGGATTGCCCAGGCTCTGTAATGAGCGTTTAATCAATTTAGAAAGAATCCCCTTGAAGTTTAGGGATCAAGCCTGGCTTGCTTTCCATGGAAGGCTCTATGTGAGAGGGAATTTGAAGCATCGCCCTGTGGATGATCGGGATTGTCCTAGAGCGGAGTGTGTTGGTAAAGTGGAGTCTTTGGACCACTTTTTGCTGCAGTGTCCCTTTAACATAGCGGTGTATAAAAGGGTGGGGAGGGCTCTAGGTATCCCCTTTTTCTATTGCATGAGTTATGCGGAGTGGGTGTACGGGGCATTCCCGACTCGCTGGGATTTTGATTTCGATACACTGTTTTTAGTTAGTATAGTTGTCCGTTACTTCACATGGAATGCACGGTGCCAGATTACCCTGCGAAAAGAAAGTCCTCTCTGTCAAGGTGGTGGTGCACGATATTCTGGGTGAGGTTGGGAAAATTCGGGGTCTTGAGAGGGGCAGGGAGCCTCGGGCAGTCTGGATAAGGGTGTGGAGGAATATCAGACCTGCCTTTGGTGATCTGTCCATCTCTGGGTGAGGAGCTCTTTTCTTTTTCTTTTACTCCCTTAGCTTTTGTTGGTTAGTATCTTCTTTTTGAAAAAGGGCTGCATGCATAATGGGTGCGGGTTTGTTTCTTGACCTTGCAGGTTTGTCTGGTGTAGTGGTGTGAGTCGTAGTAAGATTTTCCCCAATAATGAAATTTTCATGATGATTTAAGTTTTTACTGTAAAGTCTTTTTTTGTTTAAGAGCAGATTTGCTATATTTATTTTCATTTAAGTAAATATGTATATATTTATGTATATTATAGTGATTTTATGCTTATTGATTGCAAGACTTTTAATAAAGAAAAATTGGGAAGAATGTTAGGAAATCATGTCTACAGGGATGCAGATCTTGCCACTTTCCTCATTAGAGCCCTGCAGGTGCAGAAGCCGGTTGATAGGTTTAAAAAACACTCCAGTACAGATTCACTCATGGACACACAACAAAAAAATAGGGATTTCTTTTGAATAACAAAAGGTAGGAATCTGCAACAACGTTCGTTAAAATACCTGCAATGTACATGGATCACCCAGCAAAAGTGGAGATTTACAAAAAGCAAATAGACTGTGCATTTTGCAAAGTTGCTCCAGAGCAGTGTTTCTCAACCTTTTGCTGGGATCAGTAGTCCACCAAGTGTCAGTTAGCACATCTATTCTTCTCCACTAAACGGTTGCTACCACAAAGGGGGCTGCAGACCCCTGCCTGTAAAGGGCTACTAGGAAAATGTTAGGACTTATTCAGAGTGAGGCCTAGCCATGTGCCAATGGTGACAGGAACCTAGATTTGGAAAGTGAAGTGAAGCAAGTGATCCCAAGTAGTGTACTGGAGGAGAGGTGCAGAGGAATAGACTCTCAAATTTAGACTCAACCAACATTGATTTCATTGAGAAGTATTCATCATCTGGGCATCCTATGTCCATACCTCCCAACTTTTGAAGTTATGAGGGACATTCTGGGGAGAGAGTGACCTGCGGCATGCGCAGCTTATATTATCAAAGTCCCCATCAGAGTCCCTCCTTACATCGGTGTCCCCATCAGAGCCCCCCCCCCCCACAGCAGGTGTCCCCATCAGAGTCGTCCCCCCCCCCCCACAGCAGGTGTCTTCATAGATCATTAGAGCTATACCTGTCCAATAGGTCCCTGTAGCTTGGGCGCTCTGGGAGCAGAAGCACGTTGCAGGGGGCGGGCATACGTGACATGTTTGCTTACTAGGATGGCGGCACTTGGAGAGCATTTCTGGGAGTGCAGGGGGTGATTGGTAGCAGCTCCGGCCAATCGGAAGCCTCTCATCAGCCACCTATGTGAGAGGAGCCTACACACTCAGAGGGGGCGGGGCAGACAGGAGACGGCTATAGTACGGCGCGGCCGCTCCACGTGCAACAGACAGGAGGATTAGTGATACCCGGTACCGGAACTTGTACCGTAACTTGTACTACTACTGCGCTCCACTGTGGGGCTCAGCACAGATTTGCGGGACAGCGGGATTTCCTTGTAATTCTGGGAATGTCCCGGCAAATCCGTGACAGTTGGGAGGTATGCATGTCCCTTTTTCCCCATCCAAGATTAATCCCCTAATAAAAACAACAAAAACAAGCAAGAGACTGTTCATTGTCTGGAGAAAGTGTGCCTAAAATGGAAGTCTGACAAGTAAGGTGATGTGTGGATGCTGAAATATGCAGCGACCCCCACGGGGCACCGCTACATAATTTATATATATATATATATATATATATATATATATATATATATATATATATATATATATACACACAATTTTGCTTTGGAGTCTATATGTGATTTTGTATGGTGGGGTAAATAGTCAGGTACCCAGATGAAGTCACGTGTTGTGACGTAACGCATAGGGAGTGGCTTGGATCGGATGCATACCAGAAGTGACGTAAGGAGGCGCTGTGGACGCCGAGTTTACTGTTTCTAGCCTGTTTTTATTGATTTTAATGTAAGAGTCCACCTGTCGATACCTTTAATAAACGCACGTATTATTTAATATACTACACCATTGGAGGCACCCTCTTTTCTCCCCTTTTTTCTTACCTATTGTGACATCCATTGGAGCCTATTCAGATGATGTAGTGAAGAATCCAGGCAGTTGGAGAAATATCCTTTGGTTTCACCACTAGGGTATACAAGCAGAAAGCGGTCCCAATAAGATTGTGTGGAAAGTTTAACCACTTGGTGATGCGTTTTTTTCTTCATCTGTGACGTAAAAGTTCTGTGAGACCACTGTTTGAAGAGACCATTCGTGGGAACTATCCTTTATGGACACTTTTTATATCTCCACTTAATCCTTTGGCTACCAGTCCATTATAACATTTCCTAGTCTATATATAGGACGTTATCCATTAGTTGAGACCCCTTATCTGGAGACCCCTTGTTATCATATTTGGTTACTATTCACATCCAGGACTTTTATATGGACATTTATGTTATATATATTTTTGGTCTAGCACAGATATTTTGGTAGCCATTGCACATCATTTTAGCTGTTGCGTTTTATTTCAGCTCTTCTACGGGGGGGGGCATTTGCTATTTGCACTTTTTTTCCACTGCACTTTATTTGATCTCATATATTGAACTTTTAGTGATTATTATATCGCTGCGCGAGACCACTTTATTTATATTAATAGCCAGGTACCGCCATGATATACCATTATTCTATGTGCTAGGTGCGCTGCGTGCCACTTTGAGAACAGCAGCTATCAAAACCAAAAATAATTGGTGTTTGGATTCGATTGGGTTTGAAAACACAAGTGTAATACGTAGCGCGGCTATTTCAAATGTAAGAATTAGTTACGAGTTGGTGAGAAATGATCCATATTGGCGGATGATCTGGAAAGCTCTCTACCCCCCCCCCCCCCCCCACATGCCGCATGTAATGCAGTGCGAATAAACATCATCTACAGGTGTCACAATTAGCTTTTCTGCAATTCAGTGCAATTATCCTCTTATATACAAGCGTTTTGCATAAGCAGCAGCAATTTGCACCAAAAATAAGTAGCATGCGCACTTCAGCCATATTGATGAGATAAATGGAGTGAAGTGTATGTACATACGGTGCTTAGCATGCTAATGTAGAGCTAATGTAGAGCGTTTCAACACGATACCAACCCCAGTAGAGGACGCGGATTGTAATCCAGGAGAGATGGATACCAGGAAATTGCTTTATCTATATACTTCTCTCTCGAAATTCCACCGCGATCATGTATGCAGTATATTGAACATGGTCTGATTTCCTTTCATTAAGAGCAATAAGGCAGAGATGACTTACTATACCTTACAAGATGGCAGGGGCGGACTGACCATTTCGGCCACTCGGGCACTGCCCGAGGGCCCCCGGGCTACTAGGGGGGGCCCCATCAGGGTTGTCAGCCTCAGTAAAACCAGGGACAGTATGTAAAAAGCTGTGTTTGTTTTACATCTGTCTCTGAAATGTCCCTTACCGACATCCTTTTGGTCTAAAAATCCCGAGATTATAGCTGCCCCACCTCTCCAGTACCTTCTCAGCCAAAAGAAACATGTCTGTGTATACTGTGTGTACATGTCTGTGTATACTGTGTGTACATGTATGTGTATACTGTGTGTACATGTCTGTGTATACTGTGTGATTGTATACTGTTTGTACATGTACGTGTATACTGTGTGTGTGTGTGTGTGTGTGTATACTGTGTGGCCCCATAATCTTCTTTTGCCTGGGGGCCCCATGAGTTGTCAGTCCGCCCCTGCAAGACGGGAATCATGTATTGGATCTCTAGAGGTTTACATTTATTTTTACACAAATACCCGTACCCATACACTTTACCCATACACATACACTTTAACCACTTTAGCCCTGGAAGGTTTACCCCCCCTCTCCTTCCTGACCAGGCCATTTTTTGCTATACGGCACTGCGTTACTTTAACAAATGCGATGCTGTACCCAAATAAAATTGATGCCCTTCCCCCCCCCCCAAATAGAGCTTTCTTTTGGTGGTATTTGATCACCTCTGCGGTTTTTATTTTTTTTTGCGCTATAAACAAAAAAATACCATCAATTTAGAACAAAAAAAACAATATTTTTTCTGCTATAAAACTTATCCAATAAAATGTAAAAAAAAAAAAAAAAAATCGAATTTCTTCATAAATTTAGGCCAAAATGTATTCTGCTACATGTTTTTGGTTAAAAAAAAAAAAAAAAATCCCAATAAGCGTATATTGATTGGTTTACACCAGAGATATGCAATTAGCGGACCTCCAGCTGTTGCAGAACTACAAGTCCCATGAGGCATAGCAAGACTCTGACAGCCACAAGCATGACACCCAGAGGCATGATGGGACTTGTAGTGTTGCAACAGCTGGAGGTCCGCTAATTGCATATCCCTGGTTTACTTGAACGTCATAGCGTTATATAATAAACTGGAATTTTTATTTTTTATACTACTTATGGCGGGGAGACTTATAGCGAGACTGCGATATTGTTGCAAGCAATTTTGACACTTTACGGGAACCAGTGACACTTATACAGTGATCAGTGCTAAAATGTGCACTGTCACTGTACTAATGACACTGGCTGGCAAGGTGTTTAACATTTTGGGTGATCAAAGGGTTAACTGTGTGCCTAACCAGTGTTTGTGTGTACTGTATGTGCTGCTTTTACTAGGGGAAGTGATGAAGTTGGGTCCCTGCTTTGAGGAACACAGAATCCATTCCTTCCCCTCCCTGTCAGAACAGAACTCTGCCTTGTTTACATAGGCACAGCTCCATTCTAAGCTCGATGATCGGCGGGTGCCGGCGGACATCGAGTACCCGGCACGCGTAGATCAGCTTCTGCTGTGAATATTCACAGCAGAAGCGGTGCATCGGCGGCATGAGCGTGTGCCCCCTGCAGGCGAAAGGGCAGGATCATGTGTGTGTGTGTGTGTGTGTGTGTGTGTGTGTGTGTGTGTGTATATATATATATATATATATATATATATATATATATATATATATATATATATATATAATGTCATCCGGTGCACGGCTACTGTAGCAGTAAAACTATAGAGCGGTCAGCAAGTGGTTAATGTGTTCTGATGCCTGAACAAAGATGGCTCTATCCTTCTAGAGAGAAATGCAGATGAAGGCATTTTTAGGGGGAGTATGTGATCTCTGTGAGAGGTAATAAATACCTGGAAGTGTAAGGCCGCGTACACACAACTGGTTTTGCCGTCGGAATTAAGTCCGAAGGTTTTTTTCGACAGGAATTCCGATGGAATTCAGCCCAAGCTGTCTTGCATACACACGGTCACACCAAAATTCCAACGGTCAATAATGCAGCGACATACAACGCGTACGACGGCACTATAAAAAGGTAGTTTAATGCTTCTGAGCATGCGTAGAATTGTTTCCGAGCATGCGTCTGAATTTTACGCGTCGGAATTGCATACACACGGACAGAATTTCTGAACTTTTTCTGTCTGGAAAATTGAGAACATGCTCTCAGTCTTTTGCTGGCCGAAATTCCGCCAGCAAAAGTCCGATAGAGCCTACACACGGTCGCATTTTCCGATGAAAAGATCTCATCAGGCTTTTGCTGGCCGAAATTTTGATCGTGTGTACGCGGCATTACAGTGACACATTACTTAGCATGCTGTGCTTAACAATAAAAAAAATCTAAATCTCATGGCAGCTCTAATTTAGAAAAAACACACATTTAAAAGGAACTGCAGTCTGGTCACATTATTTGTAATAAAAACATCTTTGCCATTCTGGAGCTTCCCTCCAACCACTTTGCAGATTTTTTTATATATACTGTGATTCTGTACTTGCCAAATATGCTGCAGAAATCTCCCTCCACTGAGTCTGGCTGCAGCCATTTTAACTGTGGGCAGCTGAAGCTGCTGCCTGTTCACTTCCTGGATTTACACAGACACACAAAGGCACACCTCCAGCTCTGCAGCTCTCATTGGCCCTCTTATGACTCACCCCCCTTCCTGGCAAACTCTCACGGCTGATGACCAGACAAGAAACAGAAAGTAAGGTACCGTATATACTCGAGTATAAGCCAACCCGAATATAAGCCGAGGCACCTAATTTTACCACAAAAAACTGGGAAAACTTATTGACTCGAGTATAAGCCTAGGGTGAGAAATGCGCAGCTACTGTAAGTGGAAAAGAGGGTCAATAATGCCCACTTGCAGCCTCACTGTGCCCATTTGCAGCCATAGGTCGCCCAAACTTCAAACTTGGTAGTTAAGGTGTGACAGACCTAGCCGGGACAGAGGCTGTTGGAGGGAACGGAATGCGAGCCTCTTGCCTTGTGATTATGGGCACTGGCATTTGGGGGAACGGTGCTCTTTGTGAGCTGTATGCCTGGGGACCGCTGAGCTGGTTTTACTTGGATTTAGGTCCATGCTGGCCCCCCAAGACACATAGACTCTGGATATGTATATGCCATATCAGCAATAGACTGGTCACACTGTTGGGACATAAGCTGTCAGATGCTAATGTCATCAACTCCAGCCAGCCTGTCTGTTGTCTTGTGTAATGTAGATGAGGCTGGTCTGGCTTGACACAGATTCTGGGGAGTATTTCACCTATTGTTGTATGTGCTAATTTAACCCTGCAATTGAATGAAGGAGTCCAGTGTTGATTAAGATAATTAGCTCATGCTAATTAGGTTAGGTTTTAGTCATCTGGCTGTATAAATTTGGGTGACATGTCAAATAAAGATTATTCCTGATGTACTCCAAGACTGGTGTTGTCTAGTTCTTGGGGCTCCTATAACCAGATCTATTGGACTCATGTTCCAGGACTTGGGAAGCATTACTGGCGGACACCTTGAGTACAGGATCCGTCACATAAGGGTTCACAGATGCCCCCTAGCTGCAGCCACAATTTGGGGTCTCTGGACCCAAAGGGTCCCGAAATGACATTGCTGCAGATGGACACAGTTGAGCGATTTTGGGGCCCCGTATCTCGGGGCCACTTGATGCTAGGAACCCCAAACTTAGATATGTTGTAGTGCACACCAAATTTGAGGTTCCTAGCACCAAGTGGCCCCCGAGATACGGGGGCCCCGAAGTCGTGTCGGAAAATGTCATTCTCTGCTGCAGAAAAGTGCTTGACTCCAGTACAAGCCGAGGGGGGCGCTTTCAGCACAAAAAAATGTGCTGAAAAACTCGGCATATACTCGAGTATATACGGTATTTACTGGCGGAAAAAATATGTTTTACCATCCAAAGTTAAGACAACAAGAGCAGAAGATTTAATAGATGGAAAGTAGAAAAAATGACTTTAAACTGCACAGGAGTGTGAAGGACCCTAAATAAAGAGATGGAAGAAATACAAGCTACGCTACAGCGGTTTTATATATAAAAAACATATTGTTGCCAGGAATAGATACATTTTTCCTGTCCTCCTGTCTTTCAGAAATTGCCCTTAAAAATAATGGCTTCAGTCTACTTGCTGTGGGCAAAGCATCGTCCTCATTTATCATTGGCCCTTACCGAGAGCGGTTCTGTGCAGCACGGCTGCCATTAAATCTCATCCTTTGTTCCGGAGTTCTCATTTTCCAGTGTAGGTGGCTGCGGGACAACATAGAATGATTTTTTTTTTTAAAATAAACTTTGATATAAAACCTGGTTAAGTTAAACAGATCAATACAAAACATACAGAATTCTGGGTTGCTCCCCAAGCTTGCCTGCTGCCGTGCGCTTGCCGGTCACACAAGGTCCTCTCAGAGGGAGTTTTCATTTTACCCTAATTACATAACATGGTGTGATGCCTGGGTACTGTCATATGGGAATGACTAAGAACACCAGTCTACAAAGAGAAAGCCTCGTAAATTAAAGTAGCTACAGTTTACCAGAATTGGGTCACTAATAAAAGAAAATTAAGTAGGGCTGTGGAAATTAAAGATGAATTCCTTGATTAATCCATTAGATGTTTTGATCGATCAAAATTCTTTTGATTGGTACTCACCTCTCCGCCGGCTTCAGGGTCTTCAGGGAGTTCTGTCGGAGAGATCCGGTGACGTCACAGACAATGATGTCACCGGACTCCTCCCAGCTTCCCCAAGTGCCTCCGTCTGCTAACGAAGGGAAGGGGGGAGGAGTCCGGTGACGTTGAAGTTCTGATTGAACGTCACACGTACGAGGGAGGAGCTGCGCATGACGTCACCCGCTGCTGCCCTACGGAACTAACATGATTGTCGGCTTTACATGCTGTGTTTTTATCATCTTTATGTGAGTAGTTTGTGTTTGAACACAAAAATTCAATCTTATACTTAAGCGGTGAGCACTTAGATCTTTCTTTCTACCCATGACCTGGCGTCCTTGCTGAGATCTAAGGAGACGTGAGAGAAGTTTATGGTCCGTGTTAACCCTTTTGATACCCGCTTGCATGACCACCTGTTTGCACAGGGGCCCATGCCATAAGGTGAGAGTGATTAGTTAGACCGGAGGTGGAGGGATTGTCACGCTACTGTGGGAAAAAAAAATTACTTACGTCAGTGCTACAGTTTGAATTTAAAACGTATTTGTGTGAACTGTGAAGTTAAGTCATGGATTGTGGAAACTAACCAGTCTCGGGTGATTGTATATAGTGTATACCACATTTACCACTGACTAATGCAGAGTTGCAATGCAAGGAGATCAGCTAAAAGTAGTTGGATCTGTATGCGCGTTATAATTACCGTATTTATCGGCGTATAACACGCACTTTTTCCCCCTTAAAATCGGGGGAAAGTCGTGGGTGCGTGTTATACGCCGATACCACAAAAAAAAGTGCCCAAAAAATTAAAACGGCGCCGAAGAACATCGGCCGCCGCCGAAAAAAAACGAGCGCCGCCGGAAAAAAACGAGCGCCGCCGAAAAAGACCGATCTGTCTGTTTCGCTCTGCTCGCAGTCCCGCCTCCCTGCGCTTGCTTCCGAAACAGCAGGGAGGCGGGACTGCGAGTGGAGCCGGAAAAGCCCGAGCCGTCTGTTCCGCTCTGCTCGCAGTCCCGCCTCCCTGCGTTCGCTTCCAAAACAGCAGGGAGGCGGGACTGAGAGCAGGAGCCGAACAGACGGCTCGGGCTTTTCCGCCGACGCTCGTTTTTTTTCTAGGCGGCAATTTTAAATGCGCAAAAGATGGAAATGACGCTGACACGCTGCAGATCAAACTGGGCAAGCTGCAAATCACACTGTGCAAGCTGCAACTCACACTGTGCAAGCTGCAAATGACGCTGGGCAAAGCTGCAAATGACGCTGGGCAAAGCTGCAAATGACGCTGGGCAAGCTGCAAATGACGCTGGGCAAAGCTGCAAATGACGCTGGGCAAAGCAGCAAATGACGCTGGGCAAGCTGCAAATGACGCTTAAATGTAAGTGTTTTTTTTCCCTAAACTTCCCTCCTAAAACTTTTTTTCCTTAATATGCCCTCCTAAACTTGGGGTGCGTGTTATACGCCGGTGCGTGTTATACGCCGATAAATACGGTAATCGAAATTAGTTGATTAATCGATTTAAAAAAAAAATTGATTAATCGAACACGAAAATTTTAATCAGTAACAGCCCTAAAATTAAGTCCTAAATATTAATTGGCTCCAGTTTCCAAGATACAGATTCAGGTCAAAATTGCATCAAAATAATTCAAAATTACGAGGGGGGTGTGATTATTCTCCATAACTTTTAGGCAAAATGTAATCTAGCAATGAGAATTGTGCCACACCAATCGTTATAAATGTATCTTTTTATTGAAACCAATAACTTTCTATTCATTTATTGTTATTTCATGTGCAGTGCATTCAGAACGTATTCACAGCTTCACTTTTTCCACATTTTGTTAAGTTGCAGCCTTATTCCAAAATAGATTAAGTCCATTATTTTCCTCAAAATTCTACAAACAATCCCCCATAATGACAACGTGTTTGAAATCTTTGAAATCTTTGCAAAAGATTATTAAAAATAAAAAAAATAAAAAAAATCACATGTACATAAGTATTCACAGCCTCGCTCAATACTTTGGTGAAGCACCTTTGGCAAGAATTACAGCCTCAAGTCTTTTTGAGTATGATGCTACAAGCTTGGCACACCTTTAGGTCAATTTCTCAGATTCTTCTTTGCAGGACGTCTCAAGCTCCATCAGGTTGGATGGGGAGCGTCGGTGCACAGCCATTTTCAGATCTCTCCAGAGATGTTCAATTGGGTTCAAGTCTGGGCTGTGGCTGGGCCACTCAAGGAGATTCAGAGTTGTCCCGTATGAATGAATGAAACTTGTATAGCGATAAATATGTGAACTAAATCACCTCAGGGCGCTTTTGCCGCCAGTGTGCGTCTGGGATTTCAGAAGAGATGGGACTTGAGCTGCTTCCCGAAGGCCAGATAGTTTTCTTCCAAGCGGATGTCCGCAGGTAGAGCATTACGTAGCCGTGGTCCTTGGACTGCGAACCTTCGTTCGCCTTTTAATTTATAACGGGTCTTGGGGATGTGGAGGAGGTTCTGGTTAGTTGACCGGAGAGTACAACCTGGGGTGTAGTGCTTTATTTTGTCGCAGAGGTATTGCGGGGCTTTTCCTTGTGTACATTTATGAGTGAGGCAGAGGGTCTTGAATGTAACTCGATCCTTCACGGCTAGCCAATGGAGGGTCCTCAGGGACGGGGTGATTGATTCCCATGTTTTTTTTACAGTTACCAGTCTGGCTGCTGTGTTCTGGACGGTTTGTAGATGTGAAATTTGGTATTTTGGAAGTCCTAGGTAGAGGGAATTTGCGTAGTCGAGTCGGGAATTTATGATTGTTCCAACTACTGCTGCTGTATCTCCTTCCTGGATGAAGGGGATGAGTCTACGCAGTAGGTGAAGAAGCCACACCTTTGTTATCTTGGCTGTGTGCTTAGGGTCGTTGTCCTGTTGGAAGATGAACCTTCGCCCAAGTCTGAGGTCCAGGGCGCTCTGAAGCAGGTTTTCATCAAGGATGTCTCTGTACATTGCTGCATTCATCTTTCCATCGATCCTGACTAGTCTCCCAGTTCCTGCCACTGAAAAATATCCCCACAGCATGATGCTGCCACCACCATGCTTCACTGTAGGGATGGTATTGGCCAGGTGATGAGAGATGCCTGTTTTTCTCCAGACATGACGCTTGCCATTCAGGCCAAAGAGTTCAATCTTTGTTTCATCAGAGCAGAGAATTTTGTTTCTCATGGTCTGGCTTCCATCTGGCAACTCTACCATACAGACCTGATTGGTGGAGTGCTGCAGAGATGCTTTTTCTTCTGGAAGGTTCTCCTCTCTCCACAGAGAAACGCTGAAGCTCTGTCAGTGACTATCAGGTTCTTGGTCACCTTCCTGACTAAGGCCCTTCTCCTCCGATCACTCAGTTTGGCTGGGCAGCCGGCTCTAGGAAGAGTCCTGGTGGTTCCAATCCAAACGTCTTCCATTTATGGATGATGGAGACAACTGTGCTCATTGGGACCTTCAATTCTGCAGAAATTTTTCTGTAGCCTTCACCAGATCTCTGCCTCTATACAATGCTGTCACGTAGGTCTAAAGACAATTCCTTGGACTTCATGGCTTGGTTTGTGCTCTGACATGCACTGTTACCTGTGGGACCTTCTATAGACAGGTGTGTGCCTTTCCAAATCATGTCCAATCAACTGAATTTACCACAGGTGGACTCCAAGTTGTAGAAACATCTCAAGGATGATCAGTGGAAACAGGAGGCACCTGAGCTCAATTTTGAGTGTCATGGCAAAGGCTGTGAACACTTATCAGTAATACAGTAATACCTTGGATTACAAGCATAATTTGTTCCAGAAGAATGCTTGTAATCCAAAGCACTCGTATTTCAAAGTGAGTTTCCCCAAAGGAATCAATGGAAATTCAGATAATTTGTTCCAGTATCACTGCTAGTGTATGCAGTACTGCATGTGGCCAGAGGTGGGGGGGGGCACCGGAGACGCTCAGAAATGCTCAGAGACCTCTCGGAGAACAGAGTGTTTCCGAGTTTCTCCAAGTGGCTCGGAGTGGCTCAGAGTGACTCCGAGCTTCATCGGCGCCCCTGCACCCCTGGCCACATGCGGTACTGCACACCCCAGAGGCTTGAATCCTGCTCTTCTTGCGAGACAACGCTCGCAATCCGAGTCAGAAAAAAGCTCGTATTGGGAAACGCTCGTAAAACCACGTTACTCGCAATCCGAGGTTCCACTGTACATGGGATTTTTTTATTTTTAATAAATTTGCAAAGATTTCAAACAAATTTCTTTCTGGTTGTCATTATGGGGTATTGTTTGTAGACTTTTGAGGAAAATAATTAATTGAATCCATTTTGGAATAAGTCTGTAACATAACAAAATGTGGGAAAATGGAAGCGCTGTGAATACTTTCCGGATGCTCTGTAACTGCATATGTAATGCAACAATAAGGGGCCCAACTTTAGTCCTGATCCCCTATTTTGCATCCACAATATAGGTGATATGCCTATTTTACCACTGCTGTCATATTGCACATTTGAGATGCAAATGTAACCTCGCCACAAATGTAGCAGAAGTTATCGCTGTTGTTTACACAGTTTCGAGGCATCTTGGCTTCTGAGGGTAAATATCATGCAACTGTAAAGGCTCGTGTTTTTTTTCCCTTAATGCATGTAGCGCCCTGCTCCTGTTGATCAGGCGCTTGCATGTAAATGTAGTGGGTTGTCTGTTCTGTACATAGTTCAGATTTAATATATGGCTAAATTAGCCTCCGTTCCAGCATTGGCTGTGTTGCGTGTAGTTCCACACTGTCGTCAGTAGGTGTCGTTGTCACCACAGGCCAGTGATGGAAGGGCAACAGGCTAAGGTGTATTAAGTGTCCTTCTTCCCCCTGAAATAGCCCAGTGGGAGTGGTTCACCGCTGTGCATTCTGGGAAAGGATACTTAAGGGGCAGACGCCATTTTTTTTAGCTCTCTCACCTCATGGCCCACCTGGCCTAAGGTATGTGACAACTCATCTTCTGCCTCGGGGCCTTGTTGGCCCGAGGCTACGCTACTGCAAGTAGGCTCAGAATCTGTTTGGGGCCTACTGGTTAAGAGATGGTCCTGCACTGTCTGTCCTGCGGGAAGAAGCCGAGCAATTGAAAGATCCAGGGGAGGACTCATTTTGGAGAGGACAGAGCGAAAGGCTGGTATCTCAAGAGGAGCCTGGTGACTCAATTTGAGGATGGATCCAAACCCATCTACCTCACAGTACCGCCGGATGGCTAAAGGAATTTTGGTACTGTGTTGCTGTGTTCGCTATCATTAATGAATTCTGTGGCAGAGGATTGTTCAACAATTATTTTCATCAAGTCTGTGGCAGAGACTTTTGTCCGTGCATCATTCCGGCCGCTAGGCCAGTGAGAGAGGCCTATCTGGGTGAGCAAGATCCATTGACTGAAAGTGTACTTGTCTTCGGGATCTCAAGTTCCTCAGTGATCTGCACAAGGTATCTGAACTTTCCCCTAACCCTCTATTCTTCTACTGCTCAAGTTGTTTACTAAAAAGCATTGGAAAAAAAGAATTAAGTGACTGGTGCATACATCGGTGGGCGCAAGGCCCAGTACAGACTCTAATTTTCTGGTATGCTGAACTGTGGGTAGGGGTGAAGGCAAAGACCCAAAACAATCAAAAGCAGCTCCTTCGGGGGCTCAGTGCTACATATGCATTAACCACTTGCCACCCGCCCATTGTAAATAGACACCGGCAAAGTGGTTGTCAAATCCTGACGTCATAGGACGTCCACAGGATTTTGAGCCGCTGCGCGCCCCCCCGGGGGCGCGCATTGCGGCGATCGTGACTGACACCCCGCAACTACGATCTTGTTAAAGAGTCTCCGACGGAGACTCTTTACCACGTGATCAGCCGTGTCCAATCACGGCTGATCACAGTGTAAATAGGAAGAGCCGGTAATCGGCTTTTCCTCACTCGCGTCGGTCAGACGCGAGTAGAGCCGACCGGCTGCTCCTCTGACAGGGGGTGTCTGGGCTGAATGATTATCAGCACAGCCCCCCTGAGGATGCCCACACTGGACCACCAGGGACGCCACCAGACCACCAGGGATGCCCAGCACAAGGTATGGCACCCTAGACCACCAGGGATGACACACAGTGCCCACAATGGATGCCAATCAGTGCCCATAATGGGCATCACTGATTGGCATGCATTATTGTTTGGCATCCATCAATACAAAACAATGCCGCCTATCGGTGTCTATCCGTGCCACGTATCAGTGCCCATCCGTGCCACCTATCAGTGCCAATCCATGTTACCTATCAGTGCCCATCCATGCCCATCTGTGCCACCTATCCATGCCCATCTGTGCCGCCTATCCATGCCCATCCGTGCCGCCTATCCATGCCAATCCGTGCCAGCTATCAGTGCCAATTTGTGTCACCTATCAGTGCCCATCCGTGTCGCCCATCCGTATCGCCCATCAGTGCTGCCTATCAGTGCCACATATCAGTGCCCATTAATTCCACCTCAGTGCCACCTCATCGGTGCCCATCAGTGCCGCCCCATCAGTGCCCATCAGTGCAGCCCCATCAGTGCCCATCAGTGAAGGAGAAAACTTACTTATTTAAAAAGTTTTGAAACTGAAACCAAAAAAAACATATTTTTTTTCAAAATTTTCGGTCTTTTTCTATTTGTTTAGCAAAAAAAATAAAACTGCAAAACGAGCTGCACAGTGGAGGTAAGTATGATATGTTTGTTATTTAAAAAAAAAAAAAAAAGATCCTTTAGTATCACTTCTCTCTGACCATGAAGTCCCGGTTACGTAGAGCTGACCGCGCTCTGCAGCCATTGTGGGCGAATCCTACCTTGACGATCATCAGCTCTTGTATATGTGCACCTACCTCAGCCCCAACTCTGCATTAGGAAAACTTTTATATTTCAAGGTCATATCTTTCCAAGTGAAAGGTCCCCATGGAGCCACCAATTGTTAAGTGTGGACTTAGAATCTGGAAACTGGTAGGTATTAATGAGTCATTAAGCAGGATATACTCCGTGTGCTTGGCAGCTCAGTGTACCGATAATTCCTTCCCGAGAGACCCAACTGGAAAAAGAAGAGTTGTTTTCCCTGATTGTCTAATTGCTGGAATGACGTTACTGGCAGAACCTGCTCCAGGGTGAATTTTTCTATCACGTGCTGCACCTGCTCTACCATTGTGATAGCTCTGCTGGGTGCTCTCATTTTCAATGGTTCTAAAACAGGAGAAAAAGGATCGAGGCGTTCGATTCCACCTTTGCTGAAGGTAGAACAAGCCCCTCTGGGTGATCTGTGTACATTGCAGGCATTTTAACAAACTTAGTTGCAAATCCTTACCTGTTTCTGCTCCGAAGAAATACCTCCAGAGAAAGACCTTTCCATAAAGAAAAGACTCGCCAGTCTCCAGTGATCCCGAATCAAGGTAAGTATTTGGGGATTTTTAATGCTTCTTTTCTAAAGAGTATCTCTAGTAGACATGTGCAATTTGTTTCGTTATTTTTAGTTTTTCGTTCATTCGTTATCGTACGAATGAACGAACGATTCGGTAAAAATTTTAACGAATCGTTCTAATCGAACGAATCCGAAAACAACGAAAATCTGAAAAAAAATTGGAAACAACGAATCTACGAAAGAAGAAAATCCGAAAAACGAAAACGGGAACAACGAAAATCAAAATGAACGAAAAAAATTCGTACATTCGTAACTTTTTTTTTGTTGAATTGGTAATTTTCCGTGTCCCTTACAATGGCGCTGCTTAACGTGCTTCGAAATGGATTGAACGAAAAAATTCGTACATTCGTAACTTTTTTTTTTTCGATTCGTAATTTTTCCGTGTCTCTTAAAATGTAATAATAGCATACACATTACATAAAATTATGAATTATGCTCCGATTACGAATGTACGAATAAATACGAATGCGTCCGAATTTCGAACAAACGAAAATTAAACTAACGGAAAAACGAATCAACGAAAAAATAACTCTAACGAAAATACGAATCGTTACGAATCAACGGAAACGAAAAAAACGAAACGAAAATAAACAAATTTTTTTGTTATGCACATGTCTAATCTCTAGGCAAAATTAGTTTTTTCTTTTTTTTTCTTTTTTTGATTGAGTTGGGAAGGTTTAGACCTATTTATTGCTGTCTGCTAGAGCTGCACGATTAATCGTTAAGAATCGTTATTGCGATGTTTTTTTTCCCCCCTTGAGATCTTGACAAAGTATTTCCCATATCTTTTTATGCAGAGAATTCTCTCTGCTCTGCTGAAGCCGACAGCCATCAAAAAAGAGGAAAAAAAAAAAAAACGGGCAGTCTGCCAAGAATCACAACATTCTTTAGCAGTGGAATTTTAAGTATAAACATTGTAACAATTTGTCCTTTAGATCAAAGGAATACACTTGTGCCGCGTACACACGATCGGAAATTCGGCCAGCAAAAGTCAGATGAGAGCTTTTGGTTGGGAAATGCGACTGTGTGTAGGCTTCATCGGACTTTTGCTGGCCGAATTTCCGCCAGCAAAAGATTGAGAGCATGTTCTCACTTTTTCGGTCGGAAAAAGTTTTGATCGCAAATTACAATCGTCTGTAGCAATTCCGACACGCAAAATTCCTACGCATGCTCGGAAACAATTTGACGCATGCTCGGAAGCATTGAACTTCATTTTCTCGGCTCGTCGTAGTTTTGTACGTCACCGCATTCTTGACGGTCGAAAGTTCAGCAAACTTTTGTGTGACCGTGTGTATGCAAGCCAAGCTTGAGCGGAATTCCGTCGGAAAAACCATCCAAGATTTTTCCGACGGAAAATCTGCTCGTGTGTACGTGGCATTAGTGTCATTGACAACATATTATATCTGCCAAACACTAATTATATTAATATGTAAATATAAAAAGATTGAGGAGCTGAATAATAATGTGATGGAACGGTGCATGTCTGTGTTTCCTGTATGTAAGATAAATAATTCTAAATTTATTCTAAATTTATAATTTTAGAAGGGATTATCAAAGGAAATTAGAAAAATCTGTTTTGACTATTCTATATTATCGCTTAAGCAGTCTATCTCAACCTTTGTAACACAGAGAAATAATGTTCAGGTCTTGGGAAACCTTTGACAATAATTACCATATCTACAACTTCCCAAACATTAGCTTGGTGGTCATTAGGAAGAATGCTCCTTACATTGGTGATCAGTGGGAAGAATGCTCCTTACATTGGTGATCAGTGGGAAGAATGCTCCTTACATTGGTGGCCATTGGGAAGAATGTTCCTTACATTGGTGGTCAGTGAGAAGAATGTTTCTTACATTAGTGGTCAGTGGAAGAATGCCCCATAGTGATCAGTGGGAAGAATGTTCCTTACATTGGACGTCAGTGAGAATAATGCCCATTACATTGGTGGTCAGTGGGAAGAATGTTCTCTACATTGGTGGCCAGTGGGAAGAAAGCTTCTTACATTGGTGGTCAGTGGAAATAATTTTCCCTACATTAGTGGTCAGTGGGACGAATGCTTCTTACATAGGAACCCCTAACAAATTCTAAAGGAACCCCGGTTGGTATGATCCTTACATTGGTGGCCAGTGGGAAGAATGTTCTCTACATTGGTGGCCAGTGGGAAGAATGTTCTCTACATTGGTGGCCAGTGGGAAGAATGTTCTCTACATTGGTGGCCAGTGGGAAGAATGTTCTCTACATTGGTGGCCAGTGGGAAGAATGTTCTCTACATTGGTGGTCAGTGGGAAGAATGTTCCTTTTATTGGTGGTAAGTGGGAAGAATGTTCCTTACATTGGTGGTCAGTGAGAAGAATGTTCCTTACATTGGTGGTCAGTGGGAAGAATGTTCCTTACATTAGTGGTCAGTGGGAAGAATGTTCCTTACATTAGTGGTCAATGAGAAGAATGTTCCTTATATTGGTGGTCAGTGGGAAGAATGTTCCTTACATTAGTGGTCAGTGGGAAGAATGTTCCTTACATTAGTGGTCAATGAGAAGAATGTTCCTTATATTGGTGGTCAGTGGGAAGAATGTTCTCTACATTGGTGGCCAGTGGGAAGAATGTTCCTTTTTATTGGTGGTAAGTGGGAAGAATGTTCCTTACATTAGTGGTCAGTGGGAAGAATGTTCCTTACATTAGTGGTCAATGAGAAGAATGTTCCTTATATTGGTGGTCAATGGGAAGAATGTTCCTTACATTGGTGGTCAGTGGGAAGAATGTTCCTTACATTAGTGGTCAATGAGAAGAATGGTCCTTATATTGGTGGTCAATGGGAAGAATGTTCCTTACATTGGTGGTCAGTGGGAAGAATGTTCCTTACATTAGTGGTCAATGAGAAGAATGTTCCTTCTATTGGTGGTCAGTGGGAAGAATTATTTTTGCATTAATAGTTAGGAACCCCTAACAAATTCTATAGGAACCCTATTTGATAGACGACAGACTAATGTTCTCTACATTGGTGGCCAGTGGGAAGAATGTTCTCTACATTGGTGGCCAGTGGGAAGAATGTTCTCTACATTGGTGGCCAGTGGGAAGAATGTTCCTTTTATTGGTGGTAAGTGGGAAGAATGTTCCTTACATTGGTGGTCAGTGAGAAGAATGTTCCTTACATTGGTGGTCAGTGGGAAGAATGTTCCTTACATTAGTGGTCAGTGGGAAGAATGTTCCTTACATTAGTGGTCAATGAGAAGAATGTTCCTTATATTGGTGGTCAGTGGGAAGAATGTTCTCTACATTGGTGGCCAGTCGGAAGAATGTTCCTTTTTATTGGTGGTAAGTGGGAAGAATGTTCCTTACATTAGTGGTCAGTGGGAAGAATGTTCCTTACATTAGTGGTCAATGAGAAGAATGTTCCTTACATTGGTGGTCAGTGGGAAGAATGTTCCTTACATTGGTGATCAGTGGGAAGAATGTTCCTTACATTAGTGGTCAATGAGAAGAATGTTCCTTACATTGGTGATCAGTGGGAAGAATGTTCCTTACATTAGTGGTCAATGAGAAGAATGTTCCTTCTATTGGTGGTCAGTCGGAAGAATTATTTTTGCATTAATAGTTAGGAACCCCTAACAAATTCTATAGGAACCCTATTTGATAGACGACAGACTACCCTAAAGAGATACTCATCTGGTTTCCTACAAGAGATTGTTATAAATTCTTCTGCCCGGGTTTAATATGGTTAACTAGAGATTTATTTATACTGGAGATTCGATCTCCTCATGCAGAGACAGAACACATCAACATATCAATCAATGTATACCACCCAGAGTCAATTAGTTCTGCTGTGAGAGCGTTCCTCTTCATCCATATCATAAGCTCTATTGAAGATTCAGCAGATGCTTTGGGCTTTCAAATCCTGTAGCTGCTGACTTTTAATAACAGGACACTTACCCATCCAGACATCCAGCGCTGTCCTCACCCAGACCAGTTCTTCACTAGCCTTCGGGTTCCCGGCTCCTGCATCTTAACTGTGGGCAGCCGACAGTGCTGCTTGTGGCTTCACAGCTGTCTGCCCACTGTGCGTGTGAGAGCCGTACTGCGCTTTGTGAATGGTCCTGGAGTCTTCTGGGACCTGTGATGTGTCCCAGAAGGCTGCAGGACAAGAGGGGGAGAGGAGAACTAGGTACCCGCTTGCCCCCCACCCCCCACTCCCCGAAAAAAATGACTTGCGAAATGTGGCAGAGGATGGGGGGAGGACTTAAAGAGGAACTTCCCCTTTTCAGTGAAGTTCCAGTTTGAATGGTTTGCCTCATTCATGTAAGCTGACACAGTCTGCTGAAGAACTTGAGCTTTTGAGAAACAACAGACTTGCTGACAGGACCACCAGATGAAAATAGAAGATGGAAATCTTTAAAAGAAAACTAATGCAACCATCACATCTAAGAATGAGTAAGCTGTGATATAATAAATGTTTGTATTGGGGTTTAACTTTGCTTTTAAAAGTATATGGTGGCTGACATGTTTCAGACAATAATGGCAATTACAGGAGCTAACTAAGGCCGAGGCTGGCCAAAATCCTTCAGTGCCCATATGGATTTATACCCCCCCCCCCAAAAAAAAAGCTGATTAAAATTCCTAAAAAAAGAAAAAAACATTTGGATTTTTTTTTTTTTTTACTCACCTCTAAATGCCTGCTGCTAGGGGGTCCCTCGTAGTCTGCCTCCTTCAGTGCCTATACTGGTGACATCACTTCCCCTCGGCACAGGAAGGGCTCCCTCCTGTCACTCCAATGGGACACGTGACAGGTCCCAGATGACTGCTCGGCCAATCACGGCGCCCACAGTAAGAATGCCGGCGCCGCTGAGCGTAGCAGGAAACGAGCGGGGCTTCATTCCCCCCGCATCGCTGGACCCTGGGACAGGTAAGTGTCCGATTATTAAAAGTCAGCAGCTGCAGTATTTGTAGCTGCTGACTTTTTATTTTTTTTATTTTATTTTTTTAAGGGGCACTCTTCTTTAAGAGCCCTGGCTATTTTTTTCAGATATCTCCCAACTTTGGTGAAATTTGCTCTTCTGCTGTGTGTCTAGGACTAAAAAATAAGGACAATTTCCTCAATGGAAACCCTTTTTTTTCTTCTATAAAATTGGACTAAAATTGGGAGTTTTCACTTCACCAAAATTTCGCCAAAAATGGGGACATTTTGGTAAAATTTTTGCAAAATGATTGCAATGGGTGTCAACAGGAAAAAATTAGTTTTTTTTTAATGTTATCCTCCAGGCAAGCTCATTTGCATTACCGTTGACTTGTCCCCCGTGTTAGCTGGAGAAAAAGATGTTAGATAATGAGGAACAGCGGAAACCTAAAGCAAACTCTAATGCCGCGTACACACGATCGGAATTTCAGCCAGCAAAAGACCGTTGAGAGCTTTTTTGTCGGGAAATGCGAGTGTATGCTCCATCTGACTTTTGCTGGCTGAATTTCCGCCAGCAAAAGTTTGAGAACATGTTCTCAGTTTTTCAGAGTTTTTCCGATCGGAAATTTCCGATCATCTGCAGCAATTCCGACGCAAAATTCCTACGCATGCTCGGAAACAATTTGGCGCATGCTCGGAAGCATTGAACTTAATTTTCTTAGCTCGTCGTAGTGTTGTACGTCACGGCGTTCTTGACGTTTGAAAGTTCAGAGAACTTTTGTTTGACCGTGTGTATGCAAGCCAAGCTTGAGTGGAATTCCGTCGGAAAAAAACATACAAGATTTTTCCGACGGAAAATCCGCTCGTGTGTGTACGGGGCATAACTCTTTGTTTATAAAGAAAAAAGGCTTGCAATCTCTGTGTCAGCACTGACAGTATGATCACATGGTTTTGTTAGGAAAAAAAAGTGTAATTATTATTTTTTTTTTTTTTTTTTCAAGAATGGCAAAATATTCCCTAAAAAGAAGGCAAAATAAGTAATTTCTCTGCCAAATCAGTTTTGAAAAATCCATCAGATCCTCCAAAATAATCCCAAGCCCCCCCTGCATTGTGGTAGCCGTACTTTGTCCATTCCGTGTACTCAGGGACGCACCAAGGAGTGGGCAGAAAAAGCGGCTTGTAAGGGTAGGGAGATGGGGTAGTCGTCACATCCTTCATGTTAACCCCATTCTTTATGATCCTTGCCGCTCAGATCCATGCTCCTCCTGAGAAACCTTGTGACTGCTGCATTGTCCCCGAGAGTCTCCGTACTGCCGTGCTCCAGACTTACCATTCTCCCAAGGCTGCTGGTCACCCAGGGTTGATTTAACTCTTTTGGGACATTTCTCAACAATTCTGGTGGCCTCGTCTACGTGCTGATGTAGCCGCCTTCATAGGTGCTTGTTCCCTGTGTGCTCGGAGTAAGACACCACAACATCTTCTTCCAGTGGGCCTCCTACAACCCATACCCAATGGAGAGAGGCCTTGAACCCACCTGTCCGTGGATTTCATTGTGGAGTTACCCAACTCTCAGGGCAACACAGTTATCCTTATGTTGGTTGATCGGTTCTCGAAAAATGTCTCATTGCATTCCACTTAAGAAGTTGCCCACATCTAAGGAACTGGCTTCCACTTTTGTTCGCGAGATCTTTCGCTTACATGGGCTACCCAAGGTGTTCGTCTCGGACAGGGGTAGTCAGTTTGTGTCCCGATTCTGGCGAGCCTTTTGTGCACAGTTGGGAATTCAGCTTGCTTTCTCCTCTGCGTATCTCCCACAGCCTAATGGGGCCACAGAACGAGCCAACCAGTCCTTGGAGCAGTTTCTACGTTGCTATATTTCTGACCATCATAACAACTGGTCAGACCTCTTACCTTGAGCAGAGTATGCTCACGATAGTGCCATGAATTCTGCTTCCCGATTGTCCCCGTTTATGACTAACTATGGTTTCCAACCATCCATGTTGTCTGACTCATTTGCTCCTCAGAGCATTCCTGCCTTAGAGGAGCATCTCCGTGGTCTTTGTTGCACTTGGGTACAAGTCCAGGAGTCCTTGCGACATGCCAATGATAGGTACAGACTCCATGCTGACCGCAGATGCCTGCCTGCACCTTTCTACCAGGTTGGACACAGGGTCTCGCAACCTCCAACTCCGTCTTCCCTCACTGAAGTTGGCACCTCGGTTTATTGGGCCTTTCCATATTCTCCGCAGGATTAACCCAGCGGGTTACGCTTTAGACCTTCCTTTGAATATGCATATCTCAAATGTATTTCATACCTCCTTATTAAAACCTTTGGTCTGCAACCGCTTCACCAACTCGGTGCCGCATCCTCACCCAGTGCAGGTTGAGAACCATGAGGAGTATAAAGTACAGTCCATTGTTGACTCTTGAAGGTTTTGTGGGCGCATACAGTACCTGGTTCATTGGAAAAGGAATGGAGGGTCAGACCCAAGAAGAAGCCACCAAGAACAGTACAGTAACTTTCCATTGGGGCAGCATTGATTACTACCTGCCTTCAAGCTACTGTGGGAACTTCGGCAGGAGGGGTGCAAAATGACTAGGGTATGTAAGTAGTTCACCGCTCATGAGGGGGTAAGGGTGCCCATTGGCCTTTCGGCCCTGAGCAATAAAGAACCTTGTCCTAGCACTACCTGTACTACTTTTAGATTACCCAGGATGCTTTGCTACATGAAATCCTGGGACCAAGTCATCCTTCTCTTGCATCTCATTCTTTTGCAGCCAGCTCCATCGCATGACTAACACCCGGGACTCATGATTCACATTATTGCAGCGTAGGATGTGATTAGCAAAAATTGAAGGCTGAATGCCTCGCAGCCAATACTTTTATCGGAGCGCCGAATTCATAGGGGATCATCTATGCCACGCATTTCATGCGACTGCGATGCAACAGACACATTCTGTTCCTTTTGTTTGCACAGCGAAAGTGTGAAAAATGGAGAATGTTGATCTTGAAAGAAAAATGTAATAATAATACACCAAGGAAACAAAAGTAAAAGAATACAGTTTTCTTGTCTATTATTACATTCTGTGGATTTGCCCCCAAGCTGGCATTATTGGCAGGGTAAGTACAAAGAATAGATAAGCACTTAACACTCCAAGGCGTAGAAGTGAGAAGTTACTAAGAATTCAATACAGCTTCATGTTCCATCTGTACAGCGCCACCTGCAGATCATAGAAGGAGATGTAAGTCATAAATGAATGATGTTTTTTTTTTTTTTATTATTGAGAAAAATTCCACGAAAAATTCCACGTACAAATTATACTTGTCAAGCCAACAAGGAGTGTATACAAAGGGAATTGTCACAGCACTGCAGTATCAAAGCCTGTAAATTCTGTGCATACAGAAGCAAAATGAATGATGTTTAGATTTTCTACTACATGTATTTAAATAGCACCAACAATTTACAGAGCTCTTTATATACTGTACATTCACATCAGTCCATTTGCTTTTTTTTTTTTTTTTTTAACCACTTGCCCACCAGGACAATTTTTTTTAATTTTTGCACACATGTTAAATAAAAAAACAAAAAAATCTAGAAATGACTGTAAACCCACAAAAAATTTACAAAATACATATTTTTATGGAAAAAAAAGAAAAAAAAAAAAGAGGGCACACAAACACAATATTATACCCAATTTTTTTGTAAATTATAAAAGATGGTAATGCATTGAGTAAATGGATACCAAACATGTCAAGTCTTAAAATTGTGCACATGATGGTAAATTTTCCATGGGCTACACTTTAAAAGCCTTTAAAAAACGTAAGTCTTTTACAGATTTAATTTTCGAGTTATGCCCCATACACACGATCGGAAATTTCCGCCAGAAAAAGTCAGATGAAAGCTTTTGGTCGGAAATTCCGACCGTGTGTATGCTCCATTGGACTTTTGCTGGCGGAATTTTCGCC